>JAKSZT010054487.1:13452493-13510586 GCA_026826555.1 Tolypeutes matacus
TTTTACCAGGAGGTCCTGGGGATCGAACCCGGTCCCTCCATATGGTAGACAGATGCTAAACCTCTTGAGCCACATCCGTTTCCCTACTTTTCTATTCTTAAAGTCACACCACAGCTCATCAAAAAAGCACATTAATACATTATAGGATATTATTCCCTATCAGATCTTCAAATATAAGAACATAGGAGGCCCCCAGTACAAGCAAGAGTATAGGGAATTAGCCATTAGCCAGCCACTCTCTTGTACTTTTCATGTAACTTTTCTTGGGAGCAATTTTATAATATTGAATATAATTAAGAATGCATTTACCCTACATAAGTCACATACAAGTTGTATATAAAATGATGTTCACATTGTTTAAAGTAATGAACAACATGAAAGCAATCCAATGACTAATATAGATCTAGTTAAATAAATCATGAAATATTTATTTATATATAAATAATAGAATATTATGCATATATGAAAAACAATGATGTAGATTGTGCTAGCATGGAAAGATATAATGTTTATATTCCAATCCCTTTTGTATAAATATTTTTAAAAGTACAGGTGAGTGTATTTATAAATATTTTTCTGAAAAAAATCAAAACAAACTAGTTTGGGAACAGGGATTGAAGAGTGGATGGAAGGAAGTCTATTTTCTTTATTTCTTTAACATTTCATCTTAAAATAATTTTAGACTTAAAGAAAAGTTGTTAAAATGGTAATAAAAGTGCCCACATACACTTCAACCAGATTACTCAAATGATATTGCTTTATCAATCTCTTTCTTTAGCCCCTCTTATATATATGCATATATATGCACACAATATTTATTATGTATAATGCATGTAGATGTATTATTATTTATTATTTTAAGGAATTGGTTCAGAGTAAATTGCTGACACAATGTCCCTTTACTCCTAAATATTTCAGTTTTTCACTTTTCATTTTGTGTATTTCTATATTGCTTGAATTCTCAAAATTTACATATGCATTAGTTTTCTAAATTTTCAACAGGATTAATCTGGGAAGTAAGATGCCATTTTTCCCTTTGTACATCTCTTTATTAAGAATAAATATATAAGTAATATGTTATATAGCATGCTGTTATATGATCTATATTCTATAATATAAAAAGAATATACATAAGTCATATATAAAATACCAATATTACAGAAAACAGTAGAAAACATGTAGTTGTAGCAAAATGTATCCAGTATATTATAACTGGTATGATTCAGTTTGTCTTTAGAAATACTATAAGTATTCATTCATTCATCCAAAATGTATTGAGCATGTGTCATCTACTATGTTAAAATATATTGAGGATGTAAGAGTGAGAAAACTAAATGCCCGTTTCTGCCTTAAAGAACTTACAGGCAAGTTAAAGACTAAATATACATGTAATTTAAAGCTTCAAGCAGCGTTATGAAGTAAAGGTACAGGGTGTTAAGATAGCATATAGCAGGGGGATCTGACCATGCCAGAGGGGTCAGGGAAGGCTTCCTGAGGGAATAAAGTTTGAGATTTGAAAAGAGCATAGTATCAATTTGGTGACAGTGAGATCTGTGCAGAAAATTTCCAGGTAGAGGGAGCCTTACCTGCAAAGGTCCCAGGCAGGTGGAAGAACATATTTTAGGAGACCTCGAGGACCCAGTTAAATGAGGAAGGTGGTAATACATATGGCTGTTGGTCTTCAGTAAGAAAGGGGAAAAAAGCCAGGCATGCCTGGGTCTTCAGCCGGGGGAATGATATAAGACTTGAATTTTTAGAGGATCACTGTGATTGTATAGCCGAGCATGCCTTAGAAAATGGCAATGGCAGACGTGTGTAGAGAGGGCAGATCTGTTACAATTCATCCTGGAAATCTATAAAGGCAGCTTGGTTTGGAAGGGGATAGATAGAAAGAAGGGTTAGGGATAGAGAGATGTGGACAGATTCCAAAGACACTTGGTAGATAAAATGTAGGACATTATTCATGGATAGGAGGCGGCAGAAGAAGGAGGATGTAGGGTAGTTTACAGGTTTCTGGCTAGTGAAACCTGGAAGAACAGACTTAAGGAGAAGATCAAGAAATTGGTTTTACACAGTGAAATCTCATGTAAAATACAAATATGGGTGATATTGCATATATATGACTGTTTTACAAAATATAAATACAAATATACTAGAGAGAAGGAAACAGAATAGCACCTATGTACGGAAGGGGAAGCATAGAGAGGTTGAGAGGTGGTGAATTTTGTTTGTTTGGTTGGTTGGTTTTTGTTATTTATTATTATTATTATTACTGGAATAATGAAAATCCTCCAAAAATGAATGAAGTGATTATACTGGATACCATTAATTGTACAGTTTGGATAGATTTATGCTTTATTAATATGTATCAACAAAATTTATTTGTAAAAAGAGAATTTGGTTTTGAAGATGTCTTCATTTTAATATCTGTTTGTGTGTATAAATAATGTATATACATACATACATGCATATTTAAGATATATTCTAATTACTAACTGGAGAAGAGGAAATCTGTGGGGGAGCAAATTTACCTTTTATTTTACACACTTGTATAGTCATCACCTTTGTTACAAGTATGTACTATTTTGCAACCAAAACAAGAAAAGATAAGTTTGGTCTGCATATATATCTTGGTTTGTATATTAAAGAAATTTGGGCTATGTCTTTTATATGAACATCTTCTTGATGAACATCTTTTCCTTGGAAAAAAACTAATTTAGTAGGAGCTCATAGAACATCTAAGTGCCTATCACCCCACTCATTGGGGTTCCTGAGAGCTCCGGAGACACCCTGGTCCTATATAAGGGGGGATAGCCCCAGAGACTGATGCCTTATCAGTGGGTTCTATTTTGGAATCTGTGCTCCTGAGAGTGACAGAATTAGACTCAAATAAGTCCTCCCTGCACATGGTTCACCAGTCCCTTCTATTCAAACCTATATGTGATGCTGGAGTTTTTAGGTATACTTCCAGAGACTGGAGCCTCCCGCCTACCTATGTGCCAGGTGTGCGTGAAATCTAGGTGGAGCTGCAACTCCTACCCTACAGCTCAATGGACTCATCCAAGTCACCTGGTGAGGAGACAACGATGGGAAATGGCCATCCCAGGGAATGGAGAGGGCCTGCATCTGTAGGCAGGATCATCCCACCCACCATATCCATGGGATATAAGCCCTCTCTCACTTGGAGTTGGAGTGGACATCACCATCCCAGTCCCTTCAGGATTGGGGGAAGAACTATGGACTAGAGTGGATTTGATGGTATTCTCTTGTTCACATATGGTGATTCTAGCAATGCAAGAAATTATAACAATGAGGTGGAGCCAGTGGCCACTTGACACTTTTGGGGTAGGGAGGGGATGAGCAGTTGAAATACAGGGGCTTCTTCGGGAGTTGGAGGTTATCCTGAGTACTGTTGTGGCAACGGATGTAGGCCATTTTAAATCAGCACACGCCACTCAGAACTGAGTGGGAGAGAGTGTGGTCTACAGTGTGAACTGTGGTCTATGGTTGGTGGCAAGGCTCCAGGATGTGTAAGTTCACTGAGGGTGGTGGGCCACACTGTGGGAGATGTTTGTGTGGGATGTGGTGGGGGGTGTGGGAGGGGGGCAACATGGGAATCCCAGTGGGTTCCGTGTAATATTTTGGGTAATCTAAGCACCTCTTAAAATATATGTATATATATATATAAATAACATTTTTGTAAGCAAATACACATATATGCATATATATTTATATATCATTTTGCAAATGTTTGTATGTATTGTGAGAATTTTGATTTTTACCCATAATAATAAAAAAAAAATACTAATTTATTTTTCTCTTTCAAAACAATTTAGTACTTCAGGATATTTTGGTTTCTTATGATTATTTTAAGCATAAAAATATAAAGTCTCTTATTTACTGGTTCATATATTTACTGTTATATTTAATCCACCTTGGTGCAAAGAGAGGATATTTTTAGGGTCAGAATACCTTAATTGTTACACATGTATTAGCTGTATGACTGTAGGTAAATGTCTTTTTATGTGAGTTTCTAGTATATAAAATGGGAAAAGGGAAATACTTTTTATAGGTTTGTGGAAAGCATTAAATGAAAAATAAATGCAAGAGCCATTGGGAGCACATTGAGTGAGAGTATTCATTAGGAGTATGGTACTCCCTTGTTCATCTCTCTGCCAACGGAGGCCTGAAAATTTCCAGACATCAGGATATTCAGCTATTCTTGAAAATCTCCAGATTGAAAATTTTCCAGTTATTTTTCCAGGGGTGGGAACATTACTACTTCAAGATAATTATGAAGAATCCACATTATATTGTTATTTTAGAAGTATTTATATTATTCAACCAACTTTTTAAATGTTATGAAAAGGGCTGTTCTAACCCCTTTAAATATAGGTTGTAAAAACAAATCATATTGAGTACATTGAGTAACAATGATATGTCAAATGTTTGATCTACTTATTCTATATTTTGTAGCTCTAAAATTCTGTAACTGAAATTATGGATCAATGTTCACTATTGAGAAGAAAAAAATAGTATTTGTCTTTTTGTGTCTGGCTTGCTTCACTCAATATAATGTCCTCCAGGTTAATCCATGTATGATTGCATTACTATGAACCAAATATACTATGTAACATGTTGTATGATTCAAAAAAGATTTATATGTATCCAGTACATCTAATTGAGAAATGTATGTTTTTATTCAACTGTGTTTTCTTTTAAGTTTTTAACTGTTTATATTTTTAATTATTAAATATATAAAATAAAGTTAAAAAAATAAATCTGATTTAGTAGTGGCTAAAAAGAAAAAGAAAAAGAAAGAAAGAAAAAAATAGGTAAACTTTAAGTGATCCAGTGATATATCATACCCCCAAAATTACCTTTTTAATTTCGTGGGGAGCAATGATAGGTAAGCTACACAAAGGTGTCACAATTTTAAATTTTATATTTTGCTTGGTAGAAAAAGGAAATACTTAGGGATTTAATTCTAATAAAATAATTGGAGAAACAAAAAGTCATTTTTTTCTCTTAATTTTGAAGAAGTTTTAGATTACATAAAAGTTACATAAAAAATATAGGGGATTCCAAGATGGTGGCTGAGCAAGGCGTTCCAAGAGTCAACTCATCCTACAGGGCAGTTAATAATTTAAACAGAGCTATCTAAAGTGCCTGTTTGGGGAGCCCAGGAGACCAGAAGAGCATCCTGCAACATCCTTGAAAGAATGGAAGGAGGAGACTGCCCATCTGCAGTGAAGTTTTGTGAGTAGGGCACTCCATGCCACGGAGGCTGGTACCCATTCTCCACGGTGGTGCAGGCTGCCTTGGGACCTATTCTATGGCTGAAGTTGGCAGCTTCATTTCCCAAAAATGGGGGAGAAAGAGATGGTTGGGTACCAACTTGAGCTATTGATTAGTAAATTTGGCTGGCTAAAGTAAAATCCTAAGAACAGTTAAAGTTTGAATCTGTCCTAGTCAGAAAGAGGCTGGTAGCTGCTATTTTTAACTCTGCCCCTAGCATGAGGGGAAACAGGACTGATTGAAAATCCACACAGATCAGATTACAGCCCTAACTTAGGTCCCAGCCCCATATCCAGCAGGGAAGAAGCTGGGAGAATGCACTATCCTCTGTATACAACTGCAGGTGCTTTCAGCCAGCACAGACTGAATAGTCAGACGCTTGGGTCTCTATCCCCACTCCCCAATAGGATAGGAGGGGCACTGTGTTTCTTCCACCTCTCCAGGCAACTGCAGGCATTTTCAGCCCACACAAACTGGTTTTGTGTGGCCCACACAGGCTGAATAGTCAGACATTTGTAGTCCCATTCCTGCCTTGAGCTAAGATAAAAGGAGAGCTGTGTTTCCTCAGCCTTTCTGGGCAAGAGCAGGAACTTTGGGCCTGCAAGGACTGGACTTAAGGGTGCCTGTGGATCCACCCCCATCCCCTAATAGGATAAGTGGCAGCTGGTGTTTCTTCAGCTTTTCCAGGTAATGGCAGGCACTGCCAGCCTACACCAACTGAACTGTTCGGTGTCTGTAGTCCATCCCCACCTCCTAAAGAGCAGAAGGGACAGTACTCTTCAGCCTCTCAGGGCAACTGCAAGAGCATTCAGCCCCCACAGATTAGATTGTTGGGCACTCTAGAGATTCCATCCCCTAGGGGAGAAGGGGGACCAGTGCTATGTCAGTCCACCCGGCATAGATTGCTGCCCACATCTGCATCTCCATCTCTGCCCAAGGCAGGGGAGGAAGGGGTATAAAACTGCATCAGTCAATCCAGGCAACTACAGATGGTCTTGGCCTGCACGACTTGGATTATTACACAAGGCTGTGGCTCTGCCACTATCCCTGGCAGAGGAGAAATGTGGGAGAAGCTTCATCAGTTCCTGGGGCAACACAGGCAGCTTTAACCTAGACAGCTTACAGTACTAACTACATACTCAATTCCTCATACACAACCACCAAGGAAGAAAGTGCAAGAAAGCTCTAAACTAAAGATAGAAACTACACCCAGAATAAATACATCTAGCAAACCAGATGCCAAGACACCAACAAAAAATTACAATCTATACAAAGAAACAGAAAGATATGGCCCAGTCAAAGGACAAAGATAAGCCTCCCAATGACATAAGGGAGTTGAGACAACTAATCATAGATGTTCAAACAAATCTCCCTAATAAATGTAATGAGATGACTAAAGAGATTAAGGATATTAAGAAGAAACTGGGTGAGCACAAAGAAGAATTTTTAAGCATACATGGAAAACTAGCACATATTATGGGAATGAAAGGCACAAAAAATGAAATTAAAAATACACTTGAGGTATATAATAGCAGATTTGAGGAGGCAGAAGAAAGGATCAGTGAGCTTGAAGACATGGTCCCCGAAAGTGAACCTACAAAAGAACAGATGAAGAAAAGCATGGAAAAACATTGAACAGGGTCTTAGGGACTAAATGACAGCAAGAGACATACAAACATATATTTCATAGGTGTCTGAAAGAGTAAAAGGGGCAGAAGGAATATTTGAAGAAATAATGGTAGAAAACTTCCCAACCATGTTGAAGGACATAGATATCTGTGTCTAAGAAGCACAACATACTCCCATCTGAATAAATCTGAATAGACCAACTCAGAGACACTAATTAGAATATCAAATGCCAAAGACAAAGAGAGAATTCTGAGAAAAGCAAAATTAAAGTGATGCATAACATACAAGGGATACTCAATAAGGTTAAGTGCTGATTTCTCATCAGAAACCATGGAGGCAAGAAGGCAGCAGTATGATATATTTAAGAAACTACAAGAGAAAAACTGCCAGCCAAAACTCTTATATCCAGCAAGATTGTCTTTCAAAAATAAAGGCAAGTTAAGAATATTACAGATAAAAAGAGACTGAGAGAGTTGGTAACAAAGAGACTGGCTTTGCAGAAAATAGTAGAGGGAGTTCTAGAGCCTGAAAAGGAAAGACTGGAAAGAGAGGCTTGGAAGAGAGTCTAGAAATGAAGGTTATATCAGTAAAAGAGACTAAAAGTGCAAAGAGTGGTGAAAATAAAATATGACAGATAAAACCCAAAGGTCAAAATGGACAAAATAAGAACTATATTTACAGTAATAACATTGAATGTGAATGGATTAAACCCCCCAATGAAAAGACACAGACTGGCAGAATGGATAAGAAAATATCAGCCATTTATATGCTGTGTACAAGAGACTCACCTTAGACCCAAGGATACCAATAAATTGAAAGTGAAAGGCTGGAAAAATATATCCCATGCATGCAGAAACAAAAACAACAACAACAAAAAAAAAAAAAACAAAAAAAAAAAAAGCTGAAGTAGCTATACTTATATCAGATGAAATAGAATTCAAAAGCAAAACTGTTATTAGAGACAAGGAAGGACATTGTTATTAATAAGAGGGGCAATTCACCAGGAAGAAATAACAATCATAGCACCTAACCAGGATGTCCCAAATTACATGAGGCAAACACTGGCAAAACTGAAGGGAGAAATAGATATATCTACAATAATAGTTGGAGATGTCAGTACACCATTCTCAGCATTGGATTGAACATCTGGGCAGAGGATCAATAAAGAAACAAACAGATTGAATAATATGATAATGGACTAAACCTAATTGACACATATACAACATTACACCATAAAATAGCAGGATATACATTTTTCTCCAGTGCTCATAGATCTTTCTCCAGGATAGACCATATTTTGGGCCACAAAGCAGATTTCAATAAATGTAGCAGGATCAAAATTATACACAGCACTTTCTCTGATCACAATGGAATAAAGTTGGAAATCAACAAGAGGCAGAAAAATGAAAATTCACAAATATATGGAGATTAAACAACACACTCGTAAATAATCAATGGGTCAAAGAAGAAATTGCAAGAGAAATCAATAAATATCACAAGATGAATGAAAATGAGAACAACATATCAGAACCAATAGGATGCAGCGAAGGCAGTGCTGAGAGAGAAATTTATAGCCCTCAATGCTTACATTTAAAAAGAAGATAGAGCTAAAATCAATGACTTTAACACACAGCTGGAGGAACTGGAAAAAGAGAAACATATTATTCTGAAAGCAAGTAGAAGAATGAAATAACAAAGATCAGAGCAGAAATATGTGAAATTGAGAACAAAAAATCAATAGAAAGAATGAACAAAACCAAAAGTTGGCTCTTCAAGAAGATTAACAAAATTGACAAACCCTTAGCTAAGACTAACAAAGAGAGAGATGATGCAAATAAATAAAACAAAAAATGAAAACTGGAACATTACTACTGACCCCACAGAAATACAAGAGATCATACTCATTGGTGAATAACTGAAAGTTTTCCCATTGAGATCAGGAGCAAGTCAAGGAGACCCACTGTCAACACCATTGTTCAATATAGTGCTAGAAGTTCTAGCATGAGCCATCAGGCAAGAAAAAGAAGTAAAAGGCATCCAAATCAGAAAGGAAGAAGTAAAATTTTCACTATTAGACGATGACTTAATCCTATACCTAGAAAGTCCCCAAAAACTACAACAAAACTACTAGAACTAATAAATGATTTCAGTAAAGTGTGAGGATACAAGATCAGTATGCAAAAATCAGTCATGTTTCTATACACTAGTAATGTACAATATGAGGTGGAAGTCAGAAAAAAATTGCCTTTTACTATAGTGACTAAAAGAATCAAATATTTAGAAATAAAATTAACCAAGGATGTAAAGTAATTGAATTCAGAAAACTACAATGCATTGCTAAAAGAAATTTTAAATGACCTAAATAATTGGAAGAACATTCCATGCTCATGAATTAGAAGACTAAGTATCATTAAGATGTCGGTTCTATCCAAATTGATATACAGATTCAATGCAATCCCAATAAAAATTCCACAAACATTTTTTAAACAAATGGAAAACACAATTATCATTTTTTTTTTTTTTTGGAAAGGTAAGTATTCCCAAATAGCCAGAAACAACTTAAAAAGAAAAAGTGAAGTTGTAGGACTCCCACTTCCAGACTTTAAATTGTATTACCTAGCTGAAGTAGTAAAAACATCATGGTACTGGCATAAAGATAGACACAAGACAAATGGAACTGAATTGATGGTTCAGAAACAGACCCTCCCATCTATGGCTAAGTGATTTTTTACAAGCCCGTCAAACTCAACCAGCTGGGGCAGAACAGTCTATTCAACAAATGGTGTTGGAAGAGCTGGATAGCCATATCCAAAAGAAAGAAAGAAAGAGGGCTCCTCTCTCACACCTTATATAAAAATTAACTCAAAATGGATCAAAGACCTAAATATAAAAGCTAGAACCATAAAGTTTCTAGAAGAAAGTGTAGGAAAACATCTTCAAGACCTGGTGGTAGGTGATGGATTCTTAAACCTTACACCGAAAGCATGAGCAATGAAAGGAAGTCTAGGTAAATGGGACCTCCTCAAACTTAAATATGTTTGTGATTCAAAGGACTTCATCAAGAAGGTGAGGAAGCAGCCCACTCAATGGGAGAAAATATTTGGAAAGCACATATCTGATAAAGGTTTGATATCCATTTTATATAAAGAGATCGTACAACTCAAAAATAAAAGCATAAGCAATCCAATTTAAAAATAGGCAAAAGATGTGGGAGAGAGTGTGGTCTACAATGTGAACTGTGGTCTATGGTTGGTGGCAAGGCCCCAGGATTTGTAAGTCCATTGAGGGTGGTGGGCCACACTTGTGGGAGATGTTTGTGTGGGAAGTGGAGGGAGGTGTGGGAGGTGGGCAACATTGGAATCCCAGTGGGTTCCGTGTAATATTTTAGGTAATCTAAGCACCTCTTAAAATATATTTATATATATATAAATAGCATTTTTGTAAGCAAATGCACATATATGCATATATATTTATATATCATTTTACAAATATTGGTATGTATTGTGAAAATTTTGATTTTTACCCACAATAAAAAATAAATTAATTAAAAAAAAAACCACCATGTTAATAGGAAAAAAAAAAATAGGCAAAAGACTTAATTGGACATTTATCCAAAGAGGAAATACAAATGGCCAAAAAATACATGAAAAAATCTTCAATATCACTAGCTATTAAGGAAATGCAAATCAAAATGACAGTGAGATATCATCTCACACCGCATAGAATGGCCATTATTGAAAAAACAGAAAACATTATGTGCTGGAGAGGATGTGGAGAAGTGGGAACACTCCTTCACTGTTGGTGGGATTGTTGAATGGTGCAGCCTCTGTGGAGGCCAGTTTTGCGGTTCCTCAGGAAGCTAAATGTAGAACTGCCATGTGATCCAGCAATTCCAACACAAGGAATATATCCAGGAGAACTGAAAACTGACACGAACAGAAATTTGCACATAGATGTTCATAGCAGTGTTGTTCACAAATGCCAAAAGTTGGGAAAAACCCAAATGTCCATTAACCAATGAATGGATAAACAAAATCTGGTATATACATATTATGGAATACTATGCTGCAGTGAGAAGAGATGAAATTGACACAAATACAACAGCATGGATGAATCTTGAAGATGTTATATTAAGTGAAATAAGCCAAACACAGAAGGACAAATACTGCATGGTCTCACTGATTTGAACTAAATATAGAGATTAAACATAAGGCGTTAGAACTTAGGGTGTGGGATGTTAAGATATAAGAGGAGGGCTGCAAAGGGGTGCTGAGGATTAATGTGTATAGAAGCTTTAATTAACTTGACTGTAAAAGTGTGGAAACGGATAGAGTTGATGGTAGCACATTATCGTGGGTAGCAGCTGGTTTATGTGTGGGATTGTGGCTGAAAAGAAAGAGTGGTCTAGGGATGTACATGTCAATTGAAGGAAAGCTAGAGAATGAGAATAATCTAGGGACTGAATAACATGATGAAACCAGAGGTGGATGAGAATTGTGGTTAAAGTACATATGCAGGAATGTCCTTCTGTAAACTAGAATGGATGTTTGGCGTTATTGCAGGGTGGTAGGAATGTGGAGAAGCATGGGAAAAATACAATTAATGTAACTTATGGACTATAGTTAACAGCAATACTGCAATATTCCTGCATCAATGCCAAAGATGTACTGTGTTAATAATGGGGAGGAAGGTAGGGAAAAATGTGCCAAATGTACATTGTGGACCATAGTTATTGGTAGTAGTCTGATGATATTATATCATAATCTGTAATAAATATTCCACAGCCGTGTGTTGTGTTGGTGAAAGGGTGTTGTATGATTGTTAATGCACAATCACATGTGCATTATGATTGTTTTGTAGTTTCACAACTTCCATAATAAAAATATTAAAATATATATATATATGTATATATGGGATTCCCATATACCCCACCCCCTACACACTCCATTAACAACATCTTTCAGTAGTGTGGTACATTTGTTACAATTAATTAACACATATTGAAACATTGCTACTAACCATGGTCTGTAGCTTACATTATGATTTACACTTTGTACTGCGTAATTTTATAGCTTTTGACAAAATGTATAATGGCTTGTATCTGTCATTGCAATATCATGCAGAACAATTCCAATGTTCCCCAAATGTCCCATGTTACACCTATTCTTCCTTCTCCCTCCCCTCAGAACCTGTGGTGACTACTGTCTTTATATCAATGTTACAAGTTCTTCCATTATTGGAATAATAATAAGTCTACTTTACTCCATAGTTGCATTTCCCCCTTATGTTTATTCATTCCTCAATATTGAGGGTTTGGGGATGTTTATGCATACTCTGCTTCCAAATGAGATGGGGCACATGGAGGGAACTGTCTTGTTTGCAGTTGTAGATAGTCTCTGTTTCTTGAGATTGGCACTGTGCATCATCATCTTCTTGTTAGTTGTCCAGGGTGAGTCCAATGAACTGGAGAGCATGTGTTGGCTGCAACTCTGCTGAGATTCAGGGTTCAAATGGTGTATGACCAGCTGGAAGATTTAAGTCTCAGGGACACATATTTAATAAGTATAGTGCTAATTATAGGTTCAAATAAAAGGTGCAAAAGAACCACATGTGGGAAAATTATAAATGAGTCTAACTCTGATTAAATGGGGAGATCGTTTATCATATATTTCAAGGTAAGGCCCATTGACAGGGTGCTGATTTCCTGGGGTGGTCTGCCCTGCTTATAGTGTCCAGATGTCTCTAGAGCCCTCAGGAGCACCCCTGCTTGAGGAGGATCTCACTGACTGCCATAGGAAAAAGTTGTATTTAGTTGTGTAGAAAGAGACACAGAAGAATCATCATAGCTGGAAATTATCAAAAAGAAACCAGGAGTTGAAAAGAAAAATAAATATAACTATAAACCAAACAGTTAAAGTCTCTGACACCATTGCCAGAAAAGGAAAAACAATACAGAAAGAGACGTTGTTTACAAGAAACATTTTAAGAAGTTTAACACATGACTCTGAGAAAAAGAAAAAAACAAACAAACATATAAAAGAGCAAAAAGTGATAATAAACATATAAGTCTTACTGTAAATCTTGTTTTACTTAATATTGTGAGATATTTTTAAAATAAAGTTTTAGACAGTAATACATATTTGATGCAATTATTTCCATGAAAACTTGTATATGTGATTTTATGCAATTATTTCCATTTAAAGTCCCTCATCTTGTTTAAGAAAGCAAGATAAACTGTAGCATGTGCTCAGAAAGACTACTAGTCACTTCTTGAGAAGGTCTTGTCCATTGATAAATACTGTCATAAATAGTCATTTCATAATCACCAGCTCAATTAGCAGCATTGTTTCAATGGGAACTAATCAAATGTTACAGCCATACCCACTTTCAATTCAAAACATTTGATGAATTCTTGGCATGTATCACAAACTTGAGTATTATACAGCCCCCTTCATACATATTTAGGTTTTTCTTGTCTTGTCTTTCTCTTGAGAGGTAATGAGAAAAGCAATAGACCCCATTTTTATTATATTCTGTCTTTTCTTTGCATTCTTATCCCACTTACACACTAATGTATGTAGCTTTCCTTCTAAATTGTGCATTTTATTATAACATTAGTTTTCTGTCCTCTGAGAGAATACTGCAAACAAATGGTAATGATGGTATTTATAAACATCTAGGTTAAAATGGATGCATGCTTGAAACATTTCTGCTCATCTTATTAAAATATCCTTGAAGATATTTTTTTTTTCAGAAGTTAGAAAATTTTATTGATTAAACTGATCACAATAAGTTGTCTGCATTTAACTTGGAGTTGCCAATTTGATGCAGGCTTAGTGGCATTACCATTTGTGAAATAAACACTAACTAGGCTTAGGTACAGGTGAGGCTCAGGGTCTCTTTCTGATCAGACAAAGGGTGCCAACCCAGAGGAAATGATGAAAGGTTTTTGTTGTATTTTGTTTTATTTTGTAACATCTTATGGAAACATTCATAAAATATTGTGTTGATCATTTTCATTACTATTACCTTATTATGAAAATTTTAGTAAAGATAAAACTCAGAATAAGTATTCCCAAATTAAGAAAGCAAGTATTCTGGATTCTCTTTGCCAGAAATATAGTGAAAATTAAAGTTACCTGAAATTCTATCACTTAAGTAGAATCATGAAAAAAAAAAATCTGTCACAAAAATAAGATTATACCTTGAGGAATGAACAAACATAAGGGGGGAATAGAATTATGGACTAAATTAGACTTATTATTATTCTAGCATTGGAAAAACATCTATCATTGACATAAAGGCAGTGGCCACCAGAGAAGTTCTGAGGGGAGAGAGAGGGAAGAACAGGTGTAACATGGAGGCATTTTTAGGACTTTGGAATTGTCCTACATGACATTGCAATGACGGATATAGGCCATTATACATTTTGTCAATACCTATAAAATTGTGTGGGGCAAAGTGTAAACCACAATGTAAGCTATAGTCCATGGTTAGTAGCAATGCTTCAATATGTGTTCATCAATTGTAACAAATGTACCACACTAATGAAAGATGTTAATATGGGAAAGTGTGTTTGGGGGAGGGGGTGGGGTACATGGGAATCCTTTATATATATATATATATATTTTTTTTAATTATGGGTAAAAATCAAAATTCTCACAATACATACAAACATTTGCAAAATGATATATAAATATATATGCATATATGTGTATTTGTTTACAAAAATGTTTATATATATATATATATATATATATACACACACATATATTTTAAGAGGTGCTTAGACTACCCAAAATATTACACGGAACCCACTGGGATTCCCATGTTGCCCACCTCCCACACCTCCCATCACATCCCACACAAACATCTCCCACAGTGTGGCCCACCACCCTCAATGAACTTACACATCCTGGAGCCTTGCCACCAACCATAGACCACAGCTCACACCGTAGACCACACTCTCTCCCACTCAGTTCTGAGAAGATATTTTTTAAAAAGACAAAAATCAGTGACTACATCAGAAACTAGGCATAAGAGAAGATGACATATCTAAATCCAGGTGTAATCCACAGCAATTGCAATGCTGATTAGAATGACTTTATCAATACGATTCTGGAATACAGACCATTGCATACTCTATCCTCTGAGTCAAAGCATAACAGTTCTCATCAAAGGAGGAAAGTAAAACTATTTTGAAATGTCTCCTGACTATTCAAGAACTGGAAATTGCATCAGAATATCTAATGTGATTCGTAAACCCTATAGCTAAATCACAAGATCCCACCTCAATCTTGGCTTAAAAGAATGCCAAAGCCATGTACATTCCACCAATTTGGAACTTTAGATTTAAATTTGAGAGGGAAATATTCTAACACAAATGTATATTAAGGGAATTTACAACATTCTACACTGTTGGAAACTCCAGAACCAAATAAATCTCTCCTCTTTCAATATGTATAAACAGAAAAGAAAAGAAAAATGACTCACTTCCAGAAGAGTAAGGCAAAGGAATTATTCTTCCAAAGATTGGGAGGATCATATTTCTGATTCTGGTTGTCTTTAATAAAAAGATAGAAGTTTTAGAAGTTTAATTCATGTCCTTTAAAAAACACAAAGGAGAATAAGGACTATGTGAGGGGAAAGCAAAGAAATAATAAGAGAAAAATAATGACCAAAAGAAAGAGATTGCAAGCAAGCTGTCTTAAGTTTTAAAATAATGCAGATTTAAAGGGTAATAGCAAAAAAAAAAAAAAAAAAGAGGGAGAGAGAGAGAGAGAGAGGAATAACAAAAATATAATAGGTGGCCTTTGGTACACAAAAATTTTGAGAAAACTGGGTAATTATTGTTAATGTTTTATGCATCCATTATAAATGCATAAGAAATTTTCCATATTTTTAAAGATGTATAATAAAGTATGGAATGGTCAAATGTCATGAGGCCTGAGATATGTTTTAAAATACTTCAGCATATAAATGACAATAAGAAAATGGATATATGACTCAAATGTGGTGAAAATCTTATTGTTGAAGATATCAGTTTGTTTTTCTCTTAAAAAAAAAAAAAGCAGATACTGAGGATTGTGGGAAGATGGTGGAGTTGGAAGCTCCAGGATTGATTCCATGGACTAGAACAGCGATTAAATAGGCAGGAACTGCTTCAAACAACTATTTTGAAACTCTATATTCCAGTAGAACACTGAACAGCATCCAGGGAAGGGGCTGATAAATTATGGCAAAGATCAGTTAATTGACATCTCCACACCAGTTACTGGTGCCCATCCCTCACTCTTATGAGAGGCTGCCGGGGTGTTCAGCCCCTCACTAGCTCACTGGAGACAGAGGGGACATAAAAATCCTCTTCCCAAAGATCAGGGGAGGAACTGCTGACCACTGAACACAATTTTTGATTAGCAACTTCTTATTCCTGGGATCCCAACTCTGAGGGTGGCCATTATTCAAACCATTCTGGATATAGGTGGCAGCAGCAGAGACTTAGGGATGCTATGCTTCCTCAGGGCTGCAGAAAACAGTTAGTTGAAGGGCTACATTTGCTTGAAAGTTCAATAAAACTAACCTTTGGGGACACTTGGAAGAAGTTCCTGGCACTCTCCCTGATCCCCTCTTCAGGGAACTTTGGAGCTGGTCTGCAGACCCTTTGTGGGTCCTTGGCCCTGTTTCAGCTGGGAAAGACTGACTTGGGAAACTCCTTTACAACATACCTCCCCTCCCAGAACTTGTCCTCCAGGTAAAAGCAACTTGAAACAATGAAAGGTTTATAAGAAACTATAAAGGCAGACAATCTGGGGCCAAGGCTTGCCTGCTTTAAACACCCAAGAGAGGGAAGTCTTTATCCTGGAAAATAGAAGGGCCATTCAAACTCTTATAAACAGGGGACCTCCACAACAACTAACAAACACAAACAGAAAAGAAGGAGCGAATCCTGTACACTGCATTCACCTTGGGCAGACCTTCCTGATAGGAGAGCTGAAGCTCAAGAAAATCTCTGCCTTATTACCAACTGGTTACAAAATCAAGAAACATACTTCTCAGGGAATAAATGCCAGCATTAACATTTTAAAATATTAAAATGTACAGTGTATAACAAAAGAGTATAATACACACACAAAAAAAATCAGGAAATGATGGCCCATCCAAGGGAAGAAGATGAAAATCCAGAAAATAACAATGAAAACCAGAATGTGGACATACCAAACAAAGACTTTTTAAAAAGTGATCTGAAAAATGCTCTAGGAGATGAAGGAAAATACAGAGAAAAACTAAAGGCTATCAGGGAAACGATAAATGAGAAATTATGAGAATATTAGTAAGAGATATAAATTTTAAAAAAGAACTAAACAGAACCACTGGAGTTGAAGACCACAATAACTGAAATGAAAAATTCCCAGGAAGGTTTCAAAAAAGATTGGAGGTAGCAGAAGAATCAATGAACTTGAAGACAAGACAATTGAATTGGATCAGGCAGAGGAGAAAAAAGAAAAAAAAATTATTTAAAAAGTCAAAAATAGCCTAATATACCTCTGGGACACCATCAAGCATGCCAATATACACTTTTGTTAGTTCAGAAGGAGAGGAAAGAGAGGAAATGTCAGAAGGAATATTCAAAGAAATAATAGCAGAGAATTCCCAAACTTAGCAAATGACATGGATATGCACATCTAAAAGCCCAGAGAACACCAAAAAGGATAAACATGAAGAACACACCGCATCATATACAGATGGAAAAAAGCAACATATTATGTAGAAGGGAATCTCCCAATTAGATAGGATGCCGATTTCTCACCAGAAACCGTGGAGGAAAGAAGCAGTGGGTTAAAATACTTAAAGTGATGAAAGAAAACAACTGCCAGCCAAGAATTTTTTTATCCAGCAAGGTTTTCTTTCAAAAATAATGGGGAGATTAAGACATTCTCAGATAAACAAAAGTTGACAAACAAGCAATGCTAAAGGGAGTTCTTCAGACTGAAAGGAAAGGACACTAGACAGTGGTTCAAAGCAGCCTAAAGAAATGAAGACCTCTCAAAAAGGTAATCACTTGGGTAATTATAAATGCCAGCATTATTGTCTTGTACTGTATGGTATATATCTCCACTTCTTACTTCCTACAGGTGCTAAAATGCAATTGCATGAGAAGTAGTGATAAATCTATGTTTTTGGATGTACAATGTACAAAGATGTACAAAGTAGCAACAAATACAAAAAAAAAAGTGGGGAGAAAGATGGATATAGGAAAAATATATGTGTATGCTACTGAAGTCAAGTTAGTTTCAAACCAAATATGATTGTTATATATTTAGAATATTAAATTTTAACCCCATGGTAACCACACAGAAAAGCTATGAAAAATGTATTCAAATAGAAAAGAGAAGGCATTCAAAACGGTACTACACAAAAAATCTAAAAAACATAAAAGTAGGCATTAATGGAACATTAAAGGACAAAAAGTGTAACACTTACAAAGGCTCAACAAACCAATCACTAGTAGAGATAGAATCAGTAATCACAAACCTCCCAGCAAAGAAAAGCCCAGGACGAGATGGCTTCAACAGGGGAATTTTACCAAACATTCCAAAAAGACTTAATTACAATTCTGCTCAAACTCTTCCAAAAATTTGAAAAAGAGGGAATACTTTCTAATTTATTCTACAAGGCCTTTATCACCCTCATGCAAAGTCTGATTAAGATATTACAAGAAAAGTAAATTACAGACCAATGCATTTTAGGAATAAAGATGCAAAAACACTTTACAAAATACTAGCAAACGGAATCCAATAGCACATTAAAGAAATTACACACCATGATCAAGTGTGATTTATCCCTGGTATATAAGGGTGGTTCAACATGAAAAAAATCAATTAATGTAATACACCACATTATCACAATGAAAGAAAACATCTCAATTGATGGCAGGAAAGGCAGTTGACAAAATCCAGCACCCCTTCTTGATAAAAACACTTGGAACACTAGGAACAGAAGGAAATTTCCTCTAAACAAGAGAAAAGGCATATGGGAAAATCCCACAGCTAACATCTTACTTAATGATGAAAGACTGAAAGCTTTCCCTCTAAGATCTGGAATAAGACAAGGATGCTCACTGTCACCATTGTTCTTCAACATGATACTGGAAGTTCTTGTTAGAGGAATGAAAGAGAGGAAGGAAGGGGAGGGAAGGGAAGGGAAGGGAGGGGAGAGGAGGGAAGGCAAGCTACTAGAATATCTACTATTAAAAAAAAAAAAAAACAGAAAATAACAAGTGTTAGAGAGGATGTAGAGAAATAGGAACACTCACTCACTGCTGGTGGCAATGTAAAATGGTGCAGCTGCTATGGAAGATAGTTTGGCGTTTCCTCGGGGACCTAAGCATAGAATTACTGTATGACCTGGAAATCCTGCTACTAAGTATATACACAGAAGAATTGAAAGCAGGGACTCAAACAGATGTTTGCACAGCAGTTTTCATAGCAATATTATTCACAACTACCTAAGTATGGAAGCAACCCAAGTGCCCATCAAACCATAACTGAAGAAACAAAGTGTGGTATACACATCCAATAGAATATTATTCAGCTGTTAAAAAAGAATGAAGTCCTGATGCATGTGACAACATGGATGAACTTGAGTACATTATATTGAGTGAAACAAGTCAGACACAAGAGGTCAAATACTGTATGACTTCACTGTTATGAACTAATAATAATAAGCAAACTTATAGACTTAAAATCTAGAATACAGGTTGCCAGGAGATAGATCAGGATTAGAGAACGGGGAGTAGATGCTTATCTTGTACAGATTTTCTATTTAGGCTGATGGTAAAGGTTTGGAAATGGATGGTGATGATGGTAGCACATTATTGTGAGTTTTAGCAACAGCACTGAACTGTATAGGAAAATGTGGTTAAAAGAGACAACTGTAGAATAAAAATAAAAAGATATAACATAGGAATGTACAATACAGTGAACCCTCTTGTAGATGATGGACTATACTCAATAGTACAAGTATAAGAAGTTTCTTTCATGAATTATAGCAAAAGTACAATATTAATACAAGGTGATAATAATAGGTAGTATATAGGAATAATATACCTAATGTTAATAACAAATGACAGATAGAACTATTTTAGTAAACTTTCATCAATCGTAACAAAGGTAACTACTCTTAAAAAAATAGTTCAATTCCTTTAAAAAGTGCTATGATCAATAGTAACAAATGGTTCACATCAATGCAAGGTGTTGGTGATGGAGTGGTGCATGGGAATCCTGTATTTTATGCACAATTGTTTTATAAACCCACAACTTCTCTAATTAAAAAACAAGCCACTGACCCATTACTCCATCCTCCCCCACTCTAGTATCTGTCCTTACCAGTAACTACTTTGAGACCCCTGGAGTATTTCTTCTGTCTGTTAATTTATTATCTCTAATTCATATAAATATTACCTATATAATTATATCCTCAATATAAAGGTAATTTAAATATGTATATATAATATAAACATAAAAATAATATAAATAACCCTACTATTTTGTATTTGGGTACTCACTTCCAGCTAGTATAGCTGAGGATTTAGCTATGCAATGCCACACTCCACTACTACTTGCCCTTATTGTCCTCATACAGATATATCAGTATGTTGGTTAAATCAATTAACAGAATTTACATGCTGGTATTTGTGTTTGCCTTTGCTTCCTCTCTTAGTGTTTTCAAAATCTTTAACTATTTTTTCAGATTTAGACCTCTTTATCTGATTTCTTCTTTGAGAATTCACAGCAGTAAATGTTACTTAAATTTTTCACAAAAATAAAAACTTTTCTCATAGATTATGAGGCAAATTGGCTCATCTGTGCCCCCAAGCTTCATAAATTTCATTTGGGATTGTAGATTCATCATATTATTATACACACTTTTAAAATTTTATCTGGGATTATAGAGCCATCACATTATTATAAAATTTAAAATATCTTTTTTGGAAGGATAGACTTCGATATTCTATTGTGTTGTGTATTTACAATAGCTATTTATATTTGGAAATCACATATCCAATAAAGGAGTTTAATATCCAGACTATATTAAGAAATCTTTCAATTTAAAGGCAAAAAGACCAACAATCCAATTTAAAAATGTGCAAAAGACTTATATAGATATCTTTCCAGATATCTGGAACATGTCCAGAAAGCACATGAAAAGATACTCAACATCATTAGCCACCAGGGAAATACAAATCAAAACCACAATGAGATTTCATACCCATTAGAATGTCTGCTATTAAAAACAACAACAAAAAAAAAAACACGGAAAATTACAAGTGTTGGAGAGGATGTGGAGAAATAGGAATACTCATTCATTGATGGTGGGAATGTAAAATAATGCAGCTGCTGTGGAATATGGTTTGAAGGGTTGGGGGAGGGAGCAGGTGAACACTGGGGATTAGTGGACACATGCGTGAAACTGCAGTGTTGAGAAAACTCTTTTGGCAATATGACAAGGAAGGGTTACTGGTTTAGGGTGTTGGATGGGTGTAGGGCGTTTGGGATAGGGTGCACTGGGGGCAGTCTTCTAGGGAATGTGTGAGTGATCATTTTATCATAGTGTGTTATATCAGTGAGGGGAGATCCATGTAATGAGTTCAAATGTCTGAAAAATCATCTCCAAGGAAAGTGGAAGGAAGGACATGAAAGATAACATGGAATAAATGGATTAGAAAGAAACATTAAAAAATAATAAATCAATCAAATTAATTGTTCTTTTAGTAAGCCACTAATTATGATAAACTTGTTATAAACCTAATTGTTAAAAATGGAGAAATAAGTAAAAAAAAAAAAAAAAGAAAAGAAATGAGAAATATAATGAATAGAAGAACTTTGTCTAAATTATCCAAAAGCTAATTGTTCAAATGAACATTACTAATTTAGAATATTGATTAATGATAAGTTTTAAAAATATGTAATGATCCAAAATAATTATTGACTAGACTAATAATCATGAAGGAACCTGAATGGGGAATCCAAAAAATTCCCCCTAAAGATTTCTTATCCAAATGACTGTACAGCTTATGTCTTTCACATTTTTTCTGGGAATATATAATTCCTTAGTTACATGATTTATTTCAGAATAAGAGAAAATTTATTTTATAAATCTAGAATTTTCCTGACAATAAAAATCGACCAAAATAGGGATGTGCACACACACACACTCTTCATTTTAGTAGATTTTAAACAGGCATTCAATATAAAATCCAAAAACCCTTCTTGATTTGAAATTTTGTAGTAAAGTAAAATCAAACAAATACTTATTTAATTATATGACATCTTATATAAGCAGTTAAATTTGACATGTATTCCTAGTTAGGTCAGAAAGAACACAGATGCATAGCTATCACCACTCTTATTTAACATTTTTGAATATTTTAGAGTTTAGACAATGCAAATGGAAAGCTTTCAAGACCAATTGGAACGACGTTCTTCTATATGTATGCTCTTTTTTATTATCATTCTATATGCATGCTCTTTTTATTATCATTCTGGTCATACTCATATACTTATACACATGACAGAAGCTTTCTACTTCATGTGATCATCAACTTGTTACAAGATTCTTAAGTCAAACTGTAGACCTCTGAGGACATCTACTTCTGGAGACTCTATTGAGAACTTCTGTTTAGAATCTATAATGGTTGTAACTTTCCAGTTATGTTAAGTTCCTTTCATTTTTCCAGAGTATTGGGTATGGTGAACACAGATTTCTGAGTAAGGGAAGAAACCCTGCATCATTTAAATTCATGAATTAATCTGTTTCGTTTGATGTGTCCCAACAAACTGGTTGGAATGTCAAGTAGGAAACAAAAAATCCAATAATATTTTCACTATTGTGAGTGGTGTGGTTTTTCAACAGGGAAATGTTTCAATTAATCCAGAAAAAAAAAAAATATATATATATATATATACTATCACTAGTACAGATTTAGAAGCCACAGAAAGATGAAACTGTATAAAATCTATTTGGTGGTATCTGAAGGGTGTTTTAGCGATGAAACCAGTCCATGTCCTACCTCTACAGCTTTCCCAGTAATTTAGTTACAGATGTGGTATGAATTGGTCATGTCCTTTGCTGTCCTGCAAAAATGTTTCAGTCAGTGTTTAATATTGTGGCTAATTTGTCTCTATTGTGATGTTTTGTTTCATGGAAGATTTTTTTCAAGGGTCTATTTGAGATTTTATCTGCTGTTACCTGGTGGTTATTCAGATTTTGCCAGATATTGTCTTCATAAATCATACGGCCAGATCGTTCCAGAGTTTCGTTTCAGAATTTAGCTGGCCATATTCTGTGCATTTATGAAGGAATCCTCAAACTTCTTCACAAACAGATTATTTTGTTGCTTTATATGAAGCCCTTGAACATAAAGGCCCAGTCTGTTTATCATGATGATCTTTAAATTATTTCTGTAGTATTTCTAACGTCTTTTAATAATATGTTCAAAGTATTTTATAAGATTTAAAGTACTAGTAGAGTACAGTACCTTTCTTCTGTGATTCTCTTCTATTTTCACTTTTTAAGTAAAAATGAATTGACTGAGATATAATTCATATAACACAAAATTCAATGGTTTTAAGTAGATTTATAGCTATAGAACCATCACTACAGTCTGTTTAGAACATTTTTGGTATCCCAAGAGTTTTTACTTTTTGACAATAATTATTTTAAGGTATTATCAACATATCAATTCATTAATGTATTTCTTGTTCATTATTTTTAAAGTACATAAGAAATGTTTTAAAAACTATTTTTCAATAGCATTTTAAATAAGGAAATAATTTGAAAAGAATACCAGCTCTTAGTTTTCTGCTCATTCTTTTATTTTATTCATTTCATATGCTCTAGAGAGGTCCACAGTTTGGTCAACTGAGTAACTGGCTCCTGGTAAGGAATCATATTTTACAAGATAAATTGAATGCTTCTTATTAATCAAGACTGGCATTGTTCTTTTTTATTATGAATAGAAGACCTATGAATAAAAAATAGTAAGTCAGCATTTGATGTCAGAGAATACAAAAATTCTGTTCTTGGCATGGACATTTCTTAAGTTAAAGAAACATAATGATGAATTATCCTTCATGGAGTAAGGGTTACCGGGTTGGGGATTTAAGTGTGTTACACCAGTGGATGGCAATACAAGGATAAGGTAACAATAATTCAAACTTAATCAACTAGTATAAAAATGTTAGATGGTTTCCAATAGCATTAAGGATTTACTACATGTGGTTAATTAGATTTAAAAGACCTGTATAAATTTTGAAGGTGATATTATTAATTTAATTGATGCCTATAATTGCTATTGGCTACTGAATTAAGAGATAGGCTTTCATAGACAAGGGTTTTTCAACATGTGCCATGTTATTGAGTGAACTGCCCACGAGCATGGTTTAACCTTTTCACATTTGTGTGGAAAGAAAGGTTTATATAATCCAGGAAGAATCAATTTGAATTCTTAGGAACTCTGTTCCAATTAATTTGCCTTTGTCTGTGAAGTCTTTTGCCGATAGAAATTCTGAGACCACAGGTATTTCTTTGGTAATTTCTTCAACCATATATTGTGAAAGTATTCTAATATTCATATTCTATAATCTTACCATGTGTAGAAACTTCAGAACATTTTGTCTGGAACCAGATCTTTCCTTTTAAATTTACAGGTGTTGTATAACAGAGAACAAATAAAATATTCCTCAGATGATTATACATGTCTCTTTCAAATTAGGTCATAGAATTGTTAAGAGACTGTTCACTACTTGAGATTACAAATGAACCGTGGTATATTAAAGTTTATTTTCCTTTCATCTTCCACAATTTACTATACACTCTCAAATTTGTCTTTTAATATTTTTTTCACCATCTGGCACAACCAGCCATTTTTACCCTAAGAAATAACTTTCTCTTAAAATTTTTTATACATTACAAATCAACTTGCTTTTTTCTTTTTTTGAGACAACTTTAATGTTTTACTATGAAGGTCCTGATGTTCTATATTAGTAGGATGAATGGTAGATATTGTGGCACCCATATTTTTTAAAAAGCAGTCCTTTATGAATTTGGGGGAAGACAAGGAAATGGCACTAATGTATCTCATTGAGTGGCATCTATGAACTAATTTTAGATAGGTGTCCTTTTATTTAATAGCTCATTTGGACATCAGCTCCTTCAAAGGCCCCTCTATTTATAATATGGGCGGGTATTCTTACCTATAGTCTCCCAAATCTTAGAAAATGGTCATTTTGGTTGTTTTACCTGGAGAGCCATGAACTGAATTGATTGACAACTTGTTTATTTTTTTTAAGACTATGTAGACATTTCTAACTATTTATTGGATTTTTCCTAAGTTGAAAACTTCATATCTTAATTTTTTTTTCCTTTTTAAATTCCTTAATTCTGGTTTAAGTCCATTTACAAAAATAAAGGACAAGATTCCCTTTATTTCAGCAGTTGGACCTACCAGAGAATACATCTTGAAATTTTTCTTAAGTCTATTTTTTTTCATCTTTATCTAGTTTAAAATTTTGAATCTTTAATTAATTAAAAGAAAGACTCTTGACATTTCTTATTTTATAGTCTATGTTTATTTTTTTTAATGTACACAATTGGACTCTTTAAATCTATTGTTTTCTAACCTGCAACACTTACATATTTTTTCTAATTGAAGGACTAACAACTAAATGATTAGGTGCTATGGATCTGTAACTCAGGAAAATAAGTATCCAGCAAAGTCCTAAATTCTGTAGGAAATTTTGCCTGTCTTCCTGAAGTTTAGGAAACTCCTTAATTATAATGCTTAATTTGACTCCAGACAGAAGTCTTCATTTAAATTAAATAGACTTCATTCTAGTCAAACCAGTTTACAGTATGAGTGTTCTTTTCCTGGAAAAAGACATTGAAAAAACTTAACTCACACAGAAAGTCAGGTAAAGCTCAGTAAAAAAGAGAGAGCTGCAAGGAGGTTAAGTTTCAGAAGGTTTCAAAGTCTTTAAGAAAGTCTGTCTTGGAGTTAGAATTTTGTATAGAGGCCTTAGTATATCTATTAAAGAAGCTGATTATTGACTATTTAGTGTGAAGAACTCCTTTTAGATGAAGGCAAGAAAACAACCAAATAAAAATAATAATAAGATGAAATAATAATGCTAGTTTTAAAAATAACATATAAAATACAAAAAGATTAAAAAAACAAATTCTTAAATAGTAAAAAAAAACTTTTTTAGATAATATGTCTTTAATTGCTGTAAGATCTGTTGTCTTGTATGTACAGTGAGATTTTCTTCCATATATTCCTCCAGTGTCTTTTTTTTTTTTTTTTCATTTTATCTTTCAAAGAAGCTTTAGGTTACAGAAAAGTCATGTAGAGAATATAAGGGATTCCCATATACCCAATGCTCTCCCACTTTCCCGTTCTTCCCTATTAATAACATTTTACATATGGATGGTACATTTGTTACAATTGATGTACAAATATTGAGGCCTTGTTACTGACCATGGTCAATGGTTTACCTTATGATTTACATTTTGGACCATACATTTTATAAATTTTGATGAAATTTAAAATGGCTTGTATCCATTATTGCAAGATCATGCAGAAAATTTTCCAATGCCCTAAAAATTCCCTATGTTACATCTATTCTAGTCTTCCCTCCCCCTCCCCTCGGGACCTATGGTAACCATTGAATTTCACTTTTTTGAAAAATAAGATTCATACTTACTTGCAATAATATTGAGGGCTTGACCTATTGGTCTGTTTTCTTTCATTAAGCACTGCCTATGTTCTTGGGAAACTCTTGCCCCTCTATTTGACAACATAGCATGACTCCCCAGGATGGGAGTTTAATATTTTCTTGTTTATTGTGTGGATCTCCACCCACTGATATAACACACAAAGACAAGATGAACACTTACATATTGGCTTCATCTTTGGAGAGGTTTTGGATCACAGAAGGGTCACAACTGTGGCAGGGAACGAACGTTAGTGCATAGTGTCAGTGATGGGGGGATGAATGGGAAGGAGTTCATCTGGGGCATGCCTCTAAGGCATATGAATGTGTTCAGGGGTTTGTGGGGCATTGTCATGATGAGTAGAAATCCACACAATAACCCAAAGAATATCGAATTCCCATAATGGGGAATTCTGCTAATTCTCTAATGAGACAGCAAGAATCCCGTGATTATAGGAGTGGTGCCTAGTGAAGAAGGATGGACCATTGTGCCAGGCCCTTGATATTGATGATTGTACTTATGAACCTTTTCTTTTGAAATTTAAACTTAACCTAATATTATATGTTGCCTCAGAATTACCTACTGAGGGCCTCCTTGTTGCTCAAATGTAGCCTCTCTCTAAGCCAAAATCAGAATATAAACGTACTACCTTTCCCCCGGTGTGGGACATGACTCCTGGGGATGAGCTTCCTTGATACCAAGGGATTATTACCAAGTAACAACTAACAATGCATGTGGAAAAAGAACTTGACCATAGGGGGGAAATGGTAAGTACAAGTGAGTTCTTATGGCTAAGAGATTTCAAAGTGAATTGGAAGGTCATTTCAGAGGTTACACTTATGCACCTCTCAGCAGGATCTCACTGACTGTCACAGTAAATATTGCCTCAAATAGTGGGGCTCCTGAGGGCTTTAGGGATATCCAAACACTATAGACAGGGCTGACAGCTCAGGAGTTTTGCACCCTACCAATGGGCCTTACCTTGGAACTTTTGTTCCCCAGTGTGACAGAGTTAGACTCATTTGTGGTTTCCCTACATATGGCTCTACTCCCCCTTTCATTTGAACCTATAGTTAGTATTATACTTGATAGGTGTATGTCCAAAAGATTTAAATCTTTGGTCCATCCATGTGCCACTTGGGCCCTGAATTTCAGCACAGTTGCAACACCTAATTCTCCAGTTCATTGGACTCACCCAGGACAAATAACAAGATGATGATGGACAATGCCCATCCCAAGGAACAGAGAGAGTCTACAACTGCAGTCAAGAGATCTGTCCCATGAGATCTAAGCCCCCTCTCAATTAGAGGCAGAGTGGGCATCACCATCCCAAAATCCTCAAGATTGGGGAATAAATGTGGACTAAAGTAGAGTATAGTCTACTAGACTATATGTAGAATATACATTATACTTACATTGTTCTAGCAATGGAAGAACTTTTATCATTGATGTGGAGGCAGTGGCCCCAGAAGTTCTGAGGGGAGGGAGAGGGAAAAATAGGTGTCATTTTCAGGACATTGGAATTGTCCTGCATGATGTTACAATGATGGATACAGACCATTATATATTTTGTCATACCTTACAAAATTGTGTGGGACAGAGTGTAAACTATAATGTAAACTATAATCCATGGTTAGTGGCAATGCTTCAGTATGTGTTCATCGATTGTAACAAATGTACTACACTAATGAAGGATGTTGTTAATGTGGGAAAGTGTGGAAAGGGGAGAGAGTGGGACATATGGGAATCCCCTATATCTTTTATTTAACATTTATGTAATCTAAAGTTTCTTTAAAATAAATAAATTAATTAATTAATTAAAAAGGAACTCCTCTTAAGCATATTTATTTACTGACTTTGACATTTCAAATGTCAAATGTTATTTTGACATTAGTTTATATCTTTTGTTTGTTTGTTTGTTTGTTGCAATTTACAAGGCAATTGCAAGAGTTAAAATTATAATGCAACTTTATATAGGAAGAGAAGTTTTTCCACGGTGAAGTCTCAACTTTTACATGGACAAACCCATGATAAACTAGAAAGAAGGACCACTGCATTTATTCAACAGTTTGTGCTTGTAAATAACTCAGGTTCGCTGACCAAGTTGAGTTGAAGAAGGGGTTGTACGAATGATCAATCAAGGAATACAAACTAAAGAAAGTGACCTTCTTTCACCAATTGACAAGACAAGGAGTATAAGAATGACAGTTTTTAGGTAATCTACAAAGTTTGAACAATATCTTATTCACAAATTTGTTGCCACAAATTTGTTTGGACTTCTAACCTCAAGACCTAAACTTGGAATCGATTGGAAATTATCAGATTTATACTGCAATCAATTTCCTATGAAACACTCCTTTTTACATATATTCAACAGAAACAAGACAATCCAGGACAAAACAAAAACACATGAAAAAAGACTTTGTACATATAGACAAAAATTAAAACAAGGCAAGCAGCAGAACAATAAGCAGGTTAATATATTTATCAAATGATATACTTCCTAAACAACAGGTCTAGTAACCTTATACAAAAAGCTAGATAATTCTAAGTGGTGTACTTCCAAAGCAAAGTTCTAATTACTGAATTAAAAATACTAGGCTTAATGACCTTATACAAATACCTAAATGCCATGAAAATAAAATTAATTCAGCAACAAGAACTCAGTAGAACTTGTCAGAGCTCAGATCATTAAAGGATAAAAGGAATTGGGGCACAAGGGGTGCAGTGAGGTTACCTGTTGATTGGGGGATTCCTTTTTATCCTACTACACAAGAGTCTTCAAAATTATGTTGATGGTACCTCCAGAACTGTCAGAAAATGATAAGACTATCATTCAATATTGGAAATAAAAAACTATAGATAATAAAATATAAAAATGAAATAAAAATATAACAAAAAGACTATATAAAGCAATGTTTGTCAGGCATAGTCCCTGAGCTGAGCAGAGCACTGCTCTTTTTTGGAGTTTGGGGGAAGCATGGAATTCGGGATTCATGGACTTTCAGTGGTATGAGGGGGTTGACATCATCAGTAGAAACAAAGTTGCTCAAGTGAGACTGTTGTTGCTTGGTTAACATTGTATGGTATGTTTAGTAGAAATAAGTTTAGCTCCCACTTGGCTAAATTACAGAAGCAAGAGACTGATACTGATTGGTTGGCTTGCAAAAGAATGTTCACTAAAGTGAGTAGTCATTGGTCAATTGAACAGATTTAAAATACATTCTGGTAGCTACTTATTACTATTATTGTACAGAGCAATCAGCCTTTCACTAAGATTTTGGAAACTTTTAAGTCCTTATTTGGAGAATGACAGTGCTGGATAGGATTCCTAACTCTGTCATTTTATCCCCTTTATAGCTGTATATATTGTCAGATTACTTGATCTTTCTAAGTCCCAAAAAAATGAAATAACCATGTCTGCCTTTCAGGCATCGTTTAAAAACAATAGGTTTTAGAAACAATAGGTTTTAAAAACAATATTTAAAAACAATTGAGCAGATGTGGCTCAAGCAATTGAGTGCCTGCTTCCCATATGGACGATCCCAGGTTCAGTTCCTGGTGCTGCCCAGAAAAAATAAAAACAAACAACAAGCAAAACAAACAAACAAAAAACAACTCAGGGAGCTGATGTGGCTCAGTGGCTGAGCGCCAGGTTCCCACATATGAGGTCCTAGGTTCAATTCTTGGCTCCCAGTACCAAAAAAAAAAAAAAAAAACCAATATATGGAAAGCACCTTGTCACAGTCAAGAAATAATGAATTTATTGCATCATCTAAGATATAAAAAAATAAAAATATGTAATACTATAGATTGAGTATTATGTACCAGACATTTTTCTAAGGACCTTTACATAGACTACTCTTTTAAAACTATCAGCCACACTCTGATACAAGTCCTACTATTACCATTTCTCCCATTTTACAGATAAGAAAATAGGGACATGCTTCTATTAAGTAAAATGCCTACCATTACACAGTAAGTGGGATTTGAACCTAGGCAAATCTGGCTGCAGAGATGTTTATGTTTAACCACAATACCAAACTGCCTACCTAATGCACAATAAAATATGTGATAAATTCATATGATGATACAGATTACATTTAAGGTAAAGAAGTTACAAAGGACCAAGGAGAAAGGATAAAATTCTCAACAAATAGTATTGGGGAAAATGACTGAGGTTTTTATTAAAAATCAATTAGAGAGAAGCAGATGTGGCTCAAGTGATTGGGCTCCCATCTACCATATAGGAGGTCTAGGGTTCAATTCCCAGGGTCTCCCGGGGAAAAGCAAGCTGGTCGTCGTGGAGTGCTGGCCTGCCTGGAGAGCTGGTGCCACAAGATGACGCAACAAAAAGACACAAATAAGAAAGACAATAAGAGATGTGGCAGATCAGGGAGCTGAGGTGGCACAAGAGATTGAGCAGCCTCTCTCCACTCCGGAAGGTCCCAGGATTGGTTTCCAGTGCTGCCTAAAAAGAAGACAAGCAGACACAGAGGAACACACAGAGAGGAAACAGCGAGTACAAAACAATGGGGTTGGGGGGGTGAAGGGTGGGGATAAAAAAATAAATAAATCTTTTTTTAAAATCAATTAGAAAATTTTCTTCTTCCATTAATGGGGAACTAGGTAAGGTAATGTGAACCAATCCTAACACTGAAGACAATGAAAAAAGCTGGACATGATTCCAATTATATTTTCATAATCAGAAAAACTAAACCACAATATCTGGGGTGCATACATAGGTGTTAAATGTTTTTAAGAAAGCCAAAAAATGATTATGATAAAATTTGGGACAGTATTTATTTAGAGGAGAAATAGAAATAGACATAAATCCCAACAATAGGTGAATGCCCTAATAAATTTAGATGCATCCATAAAAATATCTGTAGCCATTGTATTTATGATTTCAAAATATTCAATAAAATTTAAAAATGCTCATAATATGATAAATTAAAATTTAAGAATGAGAAAAGTAGACAGTGACTTCAATTACACAAAAGATACAGCTATGCATTATATAGGTGTGTAAACATAAAACACAACACACATATATGGCTTAGAGAAAAGGTTAGAGAAGAACATAAAAATGTTTTATTTCTGGGTATTAGTATTGTTATAGATCTTATTTTTTTAACGTTTTCTTTCATAGATAAACCATTTGTCTACTATTTGTCATTTTTAACATCTACAAAATGTTATTTATGAAAGAGAAAAGATATATAATTCATTTCACCATCTTCAAATAGATATCTTAAACAGATGAAAACAATCAATGGTTATGCAAGTTTATATTAGAGAGAATTCATAATTGTTCTTAGTAATCTATATCAAATGGTAATACTTTTAATCTGATTGAAATTTTAAATCCTGCAAATCCTTTTAGATTGCACATATTTAATATAGACCCTACATAGTAATTAGACTATGCTTAGGTTAAACAACCATTTGGGCACTTGTGAGTTTTCCTCTGTTTATAGTAATACATTTCAATAACAAAATAATTGATGAAATTCTGATTACTGTAAGTACCATTCTGCTATTTATGCAGGAAGGTACTGTAATTTGTCTCAGATGCATTATTGTTGCAGACTGGAGAGCAGATAGATTGGAAGCAGGTGGTCTTTATTTGCTTAGCCCCATGGGAAGACAAAGCATTTTATTAAGTGTAGTATCCACTCCAGTCTCATGAGCAGAAAGAGAGTACTATGATTTCATTTAGAGCTTAGAATGTAATTTCCCACTTAAAAAACAGATTTTGCAAAAAAAAAGTTCAAAGAAATACTTTAAAATTAAATTGCAACACTTAAATTGTGCAATTTTGAGAGAATATACTTACAAATCCAAATAAATGAAATAATCCAAATTTTACAGTGAAAAACTGTTCACGGGTAGCTTTTTTCATCTGTATCAATTAAACTCTTTTCCCAGCTTAAATTGCATCCAAGTGAATCCAAGAAATCACTTGGATTCACTGTACACAAAATTGCTTCTAAAGAAAAAAATATAGAATAATATAATTAAGGAAAGGGGATAATTGGATATAGTCTCCTTTTCCAAACTATTTTCTGGGTTTATTTTTCCTTCCCTTGAATTGAAAGAGAATCAGGATATAGGACTATGTCTCTTTATCAAAGGAAAGAAAAGTCACTCAACACAATGTTTTCTAACTGACTGAGATAAGTAATCCAACTCCCAGAATTTTCTGGTGGAAATTATAAATCATTTCTTCTCCCTTTATAAACAAGTCAAGTAAATAACAATATAAGATTTTTTAAAAGCTGTCATGTAGAAGAAAACTTAGAGTGGATTTATTATGTAAGACCTGCTCACCCAACCTGGGAGGGTCCAGAAGACATACCTTTCACTATGACTGTGAGAAATAAATTTGTAAGGAGAGTCCCAGCGTCCTTGAAGAGGTATGTGGTTGTTCTTCCCTGTAGGTCAGAAATTACAGTAGGAACTTCTACCTTTATACTGGAATCCCTAATTTCAATGGGGATAATGGGATCCTGGCATGGCAAAGTCCAAGTGGTGAAATTTAAATGCCAAAGTGTGGGAGGTGGGCAACATGGGAATCCCAGTGGGTTCCGTGTAATATTTTGGGTAATCTAAGCACCTCTTAAAATATATGTATATATATATATATATATATATAAATAACATTTTTGTAAGCAAATACACATAGATGCATATATATTTATATATCATTTTGCAAATGTTTGTATGTATTGTGAGAATTTTGATTTTTACCCATAAAAAAAAAAAAAAAAGAATGATAAGAAAAGGGAAAAAAAAAATCATTAGGATGTCAGGAAATGTACATCCATGTTGAACCATGAATAATAGTTATTAGTCGTGTTTCAGAAATGCTCTCTCCAATTTTTAAAAATGAATCACATTTCAAGTTAAAAGAAAAACAACAACAACAACAACAACAAAAAAAAAAACACAGTAATCCAGACAAACATCAGGATCTAGAGGACAAGGTAAAATACTAGGATTCGAAGGAATTGAACTTAAATACATTCATTGACCTTCTTGAGGCTGAATGATCTCACTTAAGCTAATTAAAAGCCATCTATGGAGTAAAAATAAAAGTAATCACACACCTGGTAAAACTATGTGTTGGGATTAACAAACAAAATGGATAATAAAGGACTTAAAAAATAATAATAATAAATAAATAAATAAATAAATAAATAAATAAATAAATAAATAAATGCCAAAGTCAAGGTGGGCATGGTTACCAAAATGGGACAGTGGATATAAAACAATATTCAGAATAGTCTGACTCACAGAAACCTAGCATTGGCTAGTTGATCAAGGTTACCTGGGAAAAAATACAGGCTGGCAGTCTACTAAATTCTTACTTCATTTGTATAAACAGAGGCATTCTAGGTTAGTGATCAGAAGTCTAACCTGAATCACCAAAACAGACAGTCACAGCCTATCAATCCTTTTCCAGACTTTTGCCAGTTTATAGACCCAGAACTCCTTGAATAAAAAGGAGGCCAGGTTCCCTCGAGAAAGCACTCTGCTAAAATGCCAAAACTTTATACTGTTAATCTTTCTCCCAGCCTTCCCCTAAAAGATGATTTACCAGGGTGACTGTACATTGGAGAAAGGGAAATAATCAGACTTTTGGGGAACTATTGGACATTAGCACTGAACTGCCACAATTCCTAGAGACCCAAAACATTACTGTGGTAAACTAGTCAGAGTAAGGGCTTATGGAGATCAGGCAGTCAATTGAGTTTTAGCACAGTTGGTCCAATGGGCACCCACACCCATTCTGTTGTTATTTTCCCAGTCTTGGATTACAAGATTGCGATGAACATATTTGGCAACTGGTAGCATCCCCACATTGGTTTCCTGACCTGTGGCTTGATGGCTGTTATGGAGGAAAGCTCAAGTGGAAGCCACTAGAACTGTCACTAACTAGGAAAATAGTAAACAAAAAGCAATACCACATCACTGGAGGGATGATAAAGATTAACGCCACCATCAAGTATTTGAAGGATACAGTGGTGGTGATGCCCACAACATCCCCATTCAACTTGTCTATTGGGCCAGTGCTGAAAACAGATGTATCTTGAAGAATGACAGTGGATTATCATGAAGTTAACCAGTTGGTGACTCTAACTGCAGCTGCTATTCCAGATGTGGTTTTAATGTTTGAACAAATTAACACATCCTCTGATACCTAGTATACAGTTATTGGTGAGGAAAATGCTTTTTTCTCGATACCTATTAGTAAAGACCACCAAAAGCAGTTTGCCAATAATACACCTCAGGGATATATCAACTCTCAAGTCTTATGTAGCAATTTAATCTACAGAGACCTTTCTTTAATCCATCACATTGGTCCACTGCATTGATAACGTTATGCTGATTGGAACTGGTGAGAAGGGAGAAACAACTACTCTGTACATACCAATATAATATTCGTGTCAGAGGGTGAGAAATAAATATGACAAAAATTCAGGGGCCTTCTACTTCAGTAAAATTTCTGGGGTCCCAGTGATATGAGGGATGCCGAAGATAGCTCTTCTAAGGTAAAGGATATGTTGCTCTGTCTGCTCACGTCTATATCCAAAAATGAGACACAACATCTAATGGCCTCTTTGGAGTTTGGTGACAACATATTCCATATTTGAGTGTGGTACTCCAACCAATTTACTAAGTGACCCCCAAAACTGATAGCATTGAGTGGGACCCTGAAAAAGAGAAGGCTCTCCAACAGGTCCAGACTGCTGTATAGCTGCATGTAAGCCATATGATTCAGCAGTTCCATGGGTGATTGAATTGTCAGTTGTAGATAGAGATGCTGTTTTGAGCTTTAGCAGAACCCTATAGGTGACTTACAGAACAGACCCTTAGGATTTGGGACCAGTGCACCGTCTCTGTAGATAGCTATTCACCTTTTAAGAAATGATTTTTGGCTTGCTACTGGGCTTAATCCACAAAGTTACTATGTGACCTGAGCTGCCCATCATCAACTGGGTATTGTCTGACCCATTAAGTCAGAAAGTTGGCCATGCATAGCAGCATTCCATTATCAAGTGGAAATGATATATATGAGATTGGGCTCAAGCAGACCCCAAAGGCACAAGTAAATTACACAAGAAAGTGGATCAAATGTCCATGTAACCCACTCCTATTACATTACCTTCTCTTTTTAGGCCCACATCTATGGTGTCATATGATCAGGTGACAAATGGTTTACAAATGGTTCTCTGCAATATGCAGGCACCACCCACAAATGGATAGCTGTAGCATTACACCCCATCTGGGACATCCCTGAAAGACAATGGTAAGGGAAATCCTCCCAGTGGGCAGAACTTCTAGCAGTATACCTGGTTGTTCATTTTTCTTGGGAGAGGAAATACCCAGAAGCCTATATTGATACTTGGGCAGTGGCTAATGGTCTGTCTGTGTGCTCAGGGACTTGGAAGGAACATGATTGAAAAAACAGTGACAAGGAGTACTGGAGAAGATTTATGTGGATAGATATTTCTGAATGGACAAAGAATGTGAAGATATTTATGTCTCATGAGAATGCTCACCAGAGAATAACCTCAGCAAGGAAGATTTTAATAATCAAGTGAATACTAATACCCATTCTGCGGATAACAGTCAGCCTCTTTCCCCAGTCATTCCTGTCGTTATCCAATAGGCTCATAAACAAACCGGCCATGGTGACAGGGTTGGAGGTTTTGCATGGACTCAGGATATGAACTTCCAATCACCAATGCCCACCTGGTTAAAGCCACTGCTGATTGTCCAATCTGTCAGCATCAGAGATCAACACTGAGTCATCAACTTGGCACCATTCCTTGAGGTGATCAGCCAGCCACCTGGTGACAGATTGGCTATATTGAACTGAAAGTGCTTTGTTCTTACTGAAATAAATACTCTGTATACAGATTGGCCTTCCCTGCACTCAATGCATCTGTCAAAACTACCATCCATGGACTTAACAGAATGCCTTATCCACTATCTTGATATTCCACACAGAATAGCTTCTGGTCAAGGAACTCACTACACTGTAAATAAAGTGTGGCAATGGGCTTGTGCTCATGGAATTCACTGGTCTTACTATGTTCCCCATCATCCTAAAGCAGTTGACTTGATAGAATGATGGAATGGCCTTTTAAAGTCTTAGTTATGTCAACAGGTAGACGGCAATAACTTGCAGGGCTAGGGCAATGTTCTTCTGGAAGCTGTATATGCTCCAATACATGGTACTGTTTCTCTTAAAACCAGTATTCACTCCAGGAATCAAGGGGTAGAAATGGGAGTGGCACCACTCACTATTACCCCTGGTTATCCACTAGCAAAATTTTTGCTCCCTATCCCTGCAAACTTATACTCTGCTGGTTTAGAGGTCTTAGTTCTAAAAGGAGGAATGCTTCCATCAGAAAATACAAACAATGATTCCATTCAACTGGGAGTTAAGACTGCCACCCAACCACTTTGCCATTCCTCTGAATCAATGGCAAAGAAGGGAGTTATTATATGGGCTGGGTGATTGATCTTGACTAACAAGAGGAAATTAGACTTCTACTACCAATGGAAGTTAGGATGAATATGTCTGGAATACAAAAGATGTCTTGGGGTATTTCTCAATACTACCATTCCCTATGGTTAAAGTCAATGGAAAACTACAACAACTCAACTCAGGCAGGCCTGCTAATGGCCCAAACCTTTAGGAATGAAAAAGGCTTGGGTCACCCCACCAGGTAAAGAACCATGGCCAACTGAGATGCTTGCTGAGAGAAAAAGATATATGGAATGTGTACAACCAAGTAACAAGTTGCAGAAATGAGGACTATAATAGTTATGAGTATTTCTTCCTTATTTTATTATAATTATGTTTGTACGTGTGTGCATGCCAAATCTTTTTGTTTTCTTTTCTCTTTTGCCCCTTATGACCTAATATAATATGTATTAGTATTAGTTAACTTTACGTCACAGTGTTTAAGCTACAGGATATCAAGGAAGAAAAGTGACCATTAGCCAAGGGCTTTGTATCCTCTTTGAGTAAAGGATTAGAGTATTTTGAGATGTACACAGGACAGTTGTATCATGTTAGGCGGGAGTGTGACCTTTTCATTGTCTTTATTTGGAAATTAAGTATGGTTTAAGGAGATGTATATAGGTGCCAAGCTGACAACGGGTGGAATGTTTTATATAAACTTGGCTAGGCTACAGTACCCAGTTATTCAATCAAACACTAATCTAGGTGTTGCCATGAAGGTATTTTGTAGATATGATTAAAGTCCATAATCAGTTGCATTAAGGGAGAGGGTGGGTCTGATTCAATCAGTTGAAAGGTCTTCAGAGTAGAGCTGACACTTCCCTGAAGAAGAAGAAACTCTTCCTGTGGATAACAGCTTCACTCCATGTCCAAGAGTTCCAACCTGCCCTTTCTAACGGCCTTCCTATGGATTTCAGACTTCCCTCCCCAGTCCCCACAACTGCACAAGACAATTCCTTACACTCAGTCTCTTAATATATCCCCCATTGCTTCTGCTTCTCTGGTTAAATCCTGACTATACACCTATCTTATTCTCAGTATCAGAGCACTAAGCCTAAGACCAAAAATATATTATGGAGCCATCAAAAGTCACTTTATTTAAACAGCTTTATTTTATATTTAAGTAAAGTAGTTCAATAAAATTTCTTTAGTTATTTTAACCTATTGCCTAATGCAATGCTTGGTGGCTTAATAAGTATTTAATAAATGTTTATTGTAAAAATAAATAAACAACTGGATTAATTAATAAATGATGATTACAGCTATAGAGATTTATAAAAAGTATATCATGGCAGGTAATTTTTTACAAATCACAACATTTTGTAGATTTGAAACAATTAAACTGATGCTAGCATTTAGTTAACTGCAATTTCATTTTGTTTCTCCAAAAATGATGCCCTCAAGAAGTATAATAAAATGACTGGGGGATGAGAATAATTTGTTCCTTAATAAATATCTCTGTGAGATGCTTATATAATAGTCTGTAGGCTATTATTCTGCTTTTTTTTTTTTTTCAGTGTCACACACATCCTCATGTCTCTTCAATCACAGGAAAGCTCCTGAGTGTTTCATCAGTCCAGCACTTTTTGCTTCCCAAATATTTGCCTGGTTTCACTCTAATAAATGACAGAAATCCTGGGAACTCATTGCTGGTATGCCAGGCATTAGGCATACATTTCAATGGTGATAGGAGGGTTTGTGATATAGAATAATTTTGTTATTAGTAACAAATAATTTTGTTTGTTTGTTTTACCATAAGAAGAGCACAACAAGGAGAAAGGAAGATGTAAGGCAAAGAGAAAGGGACAATAGATGGTTTGGGCATTTATAAGTAAATTAGAGGATATTGATGGTGATACTGTCAATGAACATGTATCTAAGACAATAAAAAAGAGGAAATAAAAGGGGAAAGGAGAAATCAAAGAAGGTTAAATTTCTAGCAACTATTTTCTTAAGACAAATACTGTCACTAGAATGTCCTTGATGCTATTGCCACTAGAAAATAGATTAGTTGAATACACTAGATAGGGAAACAATAAGTGTGGAAGTTAGCAAATACCATCTGCTCAAATCAGACAGAATATTGGAATTTGATGGAAAAGAAATTGAGAAATAAATTCAGGAACTCAATGAACTTGAACTTGAACTTGAACTCAGGATTGTGATACCACTCCTCTCTAAAAGATCCCTGTTTCCAGAGCAACTATAAAATGATTCCAGTGTTCCCATTTGGGTGGAAGAAGATTTGCCCTGTATATCTGGAGCCCAGGGTTTCATGTTTCCTTCAAAATGTCTGGCAGAAAGTGGAGGTTTAAAAAAAAATGTTTACAATTTCTTTGACACTCTTCCTATCAAAAGGTAGGGTCTATTTCCCTTTCCCTTGAATCTGGGCAGAGTTGTGACTACTTTGACCAATAGAATATGACAGAATTAATGTTAAGTAATGTTTGAGGTTAGGTCCTAAAAGACCATGTAGCTCCTGCCTGGTTCTTTTGAACTGTTTGCTCTCTGGATGCTCCCCCTCAGGAGGCTTGCTTGCAGAGCCCAGAGCCCAAGGCACATGAAGGGACCATGTGTAGGTGTTCCTGGCCACCTTCCCATCTGAAACCAGCTTGAGAGTGATTCCAGCACAAACACAGACCAGAGAGCTGAGAGTAAAGAAGCCTCCAGGCAATTCCACCTCTTGCTGTTTGATTCCTCAGAGCTGAGGCCTCAGACATCCCAGAGCAGAGATAAGCCATGCTCTGACCAACAGAATCTGGGAACATAATGAAATGGTATGTTTCATACCACAAAACTTGGGGTGGTTTGTTATATGGCATAGATAACTGAAATACCAAAAAACAAGCTCAACCCATTGATCTCATGTCCCTATTTCTGCTGGGATGGTAACACCATCAGCTTTGGAGTAATATGTCTAAATTTCTTGAAATGATAAGACTATTTCCTTAGTGGCTATTTCCAACCTTGGGAAGTTTTAGAAATAGTTGATGAAGTGAATCAATCCATAGTATTAAAATTGAATTTTAAATTCAGTATTAATCATAAATAATGAAATTCTTGTATATTGAAACTGACAGATTAGACTTATAATTCCATTTCAAAGTAAGTAATTGAATAAATGATTTTAAATATGTAATTTTAAAGTGAAATGTTCATAAAGAGCTTAAATGTTTCAGGGAATTTCAGTAACCAAGCTGTCAGACTCTTTTTAAGGGAGTTTGTCATCACCTTTCGAAGCTGTTCATTCAATTTTGATCAGAGAAAGAGTGTAAGTGACTGTTCTCAGTTTATTATTAAAACCTAAGTATTAATTTAATAATGTCTGATATAAATTTTAAATGAAAATAATTCTAAGCGGTCTTTTCCATGCACAAAAATGTATTTTTTTCATGGAAATTAAAAATCTCACATTGATAAAGATATTGGGGGAAAATGGACTTTACAAGGTAGAAAGATAAACAGAAAAAGGGCAGAGGCCTAACAATTTTCTCCACAGGACAAACACCAGAGTTCAAAGAGGAAGGGCCAGTGTTTTACAACTCACAAGGTCATAGCAACTATGGAAAATGCACTGAATTCTCACACTGATCCTCACAAAAAGATAAGCCTACTCTAATATTTAACAAACATAACTGTTGGTAATTTTACATTGTGTAAAAATATTTCAGGCTGCAGTTTGGAGAAATTTCCTTTTATTTATTTATGAGAATAAACTAAAAACATCTGGTGATCAGCTTTTTTAATATATGAAGATATTTGGGTCACCATTCATTCATTCATTTATTTATACTCTCATATTTTGTATCCAATAAGACTTACAACATCAGATAGTTATGTATTAGTATTATATAAATAAGGAAGAAGGAACACAAACTTGAAAAGGGCGAGGCTATGAATATGGTAGTGATACAAGAATTCTAAGAATTGTTCCAAATTCAGATGATTTCTTGAGTAAAGACCAAAATGAAAGGCACAAGGTATTAAATGGATCTTTTAGTATATTTTTTTAGTGTCTTTTGACCCAATGACCTCACCTCCTATAACTTCTCAGTATAGTTCTTACTGCCCCTCTCCATAATCACTTTTATTGTTTTTCTGGATTTTTAAAAATATCTCCAAATTCATCTTAAGTTGTGGACCCCCAAAATGAATACTACTGAGCAATCAGCAAAATTGTGAACTTCCATATAAAAGTTAAACTAGAAAATATTTCCTTAGTCAGTAAAAGAAGAAACAGGACAAAATGACATGCCAACAAAATATTTCTTTCTAAAATAAAAACCAGTTACACAACCCAAATGCTCATTGAAGGACAAAAAGAAATTAATACCATAGTAGAAACCTTGAGGAGATAGAAAACAAAATTTAAACAGAATTTTAAGATGTTGTTTTGTTTTGTAGAGATAATACAAACTATTTAAAATGAAACTAATTCTGAAAAGCATAATAGAGAGAAATGTCCCTAAATACCCAGAGACAAACAGTGAATACTTGAAGGGCTCTTTCTGAAGGCCCTGTACAGATTATTAGCATGGGGGTGGAGTGTCTTCTCCTTCTTCCCTGCTCACTGACTCTTTCTCTCACAGCTTTAAAGCACGGACGTCGGTCCTTTTACCATTTCTCACAAGAAATGTAAGCTCAGGCAGCATTCAATTTTTATTTTTTGGAAAATTTTAGAGAATATCTGGTGGTATACAGAAAGAGCTCACATCCACTCCATCCAACATATCACCTGGTGAACTACCAAATTCCCATGTTGTTTAATAGTCTCTCCCAGCCTTCTCCCACTCCAACTCTTTCCCATCCTTTCGCCATGCTAGGCCCAGTTCCATCATCTCCCATTTCCTTGCGTATCCATCCCCACAACTCAGTTGTGAAATGCGATTCATCCTTGTCTTCCTGTCTATCTCTGAATTACTACTAGAACATTAGCTCTATGAGGGAGGAATTGGGTAAGTTTTGTTTTTGCCAAATCTCTAGAACTTAGGAAAATGCAAAGCAAATAATAACCACTCAACAAATAATTGTTAAATGAAGGCATACTTGGGAAAGTGAGTAAATGACCCTACACCTATACACATCATGGTCTTTTCAAATAAGCTGCTAGGATCCCCCCCACCCACACTCCCCACACACATGCATACATAGTGAGATTAATAAATAACACAGTCACTTGTCCTTAGAAAAATAGTTGCAATCCCTACCCATCTGTTTTTCTAATTCACTTCCTCATAGGGAGAAGACAGCATGCATTTTCTCGGAGGATTTATAGCGACACTGGCAGTAACTGGGTCCACCCTATTGTCAAGCTATAGGGAAGGCTTCTCACCTTTTTCTATGAAAAACTTCCCTCAATGCAACCTTGTTGGTATAATTCTCTAATGAAGTTGGTGGTAAATGCATTGACAGGCTCTTCCCTGGAAAATTTACCATGGTCATTGAATCAAATGTTTGTACATTATTAGGATGTAACAGAGGCAACCTCCCAAAATAACTAAATAAATAAATAAAGTGTGGAAATTCCTGACTGAGTCTTCTCCCAGGTTTTCCTCTGGGAAGGAGCACCACAGGAAACATGTCACTTTTCTTTCCTCATGGGAACATAATAGCTCTCTGGTTTCTGAATCTAATTTTTGGAGGGTCAGGTTTGGATTTTTTTCTTGGGTAAGTTCTATCTCAAGAGATTCATCTTCCTCATAACAGTACTACAAAATGAGTGGGAATTTCTGCTTTACAGAGTCCAAGGCAATAGGATAGTGATTTGTTAGGTTTTACCTAAATCTGGCTGTAAACAAACAAACAACAATGAATAAAAACAAACAAACAAACAAACATGGCATATTAGGTTCTAGGTAGTGCACACTTGTAATAACCTGCTGCAAATCATATATGAAAGTCTTCTCTCCTTCCTAGGGAAGGAAGTACTACATCAAAGACAAGCTGAAAGCTTTGATATGTGTTGCAAACTAATTTCTAGAACAATTTTATCAATTTTTAATTCCACTTATATGAGAAAACATGTTTTTCCAAACTCTTACCTACATTGGATGTTGTCTTTTTTTTTTTTTTTTTTTTCCAATGTTTCCTAATGGATAAATAAAAACTAATGCCAGGGAAATGGATGTGGCTCTCATCTACCATATAGGAGGTCCAGGGTTTGATTCCCAGGGCGTCCTGGTGAAAGGCAAGCTGGCCCATACAGTGAGCTGGCCTTAGTGGAGAGCTGGCCCATGCAAGAGTGCTGGCCCTCACCGAGAACTGGAGCAGGAAGATTATGCAACAAAAAGAGACACAGAGGAGAGACAATAAGAGATGCAGCAGACTAGGGAGCTGAAGTGGCACAAGAGATTGAGTGCCTCTCTCCCACTCCGGAAGGTCCCAGCATCGGTTCCAGGTGCCGCCTAAAGAGAAGACAAGCAGACACAGAGGAGCACACAGAGAGCAGACAGAGAGTGCAAAACAATGGTGGGGATGGGGGAGTGCAGTAGAAATAAATAAATAAATCTTTAAAAACAAAAGAACTAATGCCAAATTGATGTTTTGATATATGATACTTCATTTACTAGCATGGTTGGACATTAGTTCAAATGTTTATTGGCTATTTATTTTCTTAGTTTGCTCATTTTTTTAATTATATCATTTTAACTCATTTGGATGAACTCTTTGTATATTGAAGATAGCAACATTTACCTGTCAAATTTTATGCAGATAATTTTTCCCAGTTCATCAATTATCCTTCAGTCTTATTCATGATCTACTATGCCGGTCAGAAGATTGCTTTTTTTAATATATATTTTAAAAGATGCTTAGATTACATAAATGTTATACAAAAATTACAGGGATTACCATGTTCCCCACCTCCCACACCTCCCACAACATCCCACATAAACATCTTTCATTAGTGTGGCACATCACCTGCAATGGATATACATATCCTGGGGCTTTGCCACTAAGCATGGACCATAGTTCACATTGTAGACTCTCTCCCACACAGTTCTGCATGTTATATGCTGGTGTAAAATGGCCTATATCTGTCATTGTAATGTCACTCAGGATAATTCCCAAGTCCCGAAAAAACCCCTGTATTACAACTGCTTTTCCCTCTTCCTTCCCCAAAAGTGTCCAGTGGCCACTGTCTCCACATCAATGTTATAATTTCTTCCATTGCTTGAATCACAATATGTCTACAACAGAATACCAGTAAGTCCACTCTAGTCCACAGCTCTTCCCCCAATCCTGAGGAGTCTGGGATGGTGATGTCCACTCCACCTCCAAGTGAGAGGGGGCTTATATCCCATGAATAAGATGGATGGATTTTCCTGCCTGCAGCTGCAAACTCTCTCCATTCCCTGGGATGGCCATTGTCCATCATCATCTCCTCTCCAGGTGTCTTGGGTGAGTCCATTGAGCCATAGAGTAGGAGTTGCAGCTCCACTGAGATTCCAGGCAAAGCTGGCATATGGGCAGGCCAAAGGCTCCAGTCTCTGGAGTACTAGTACGCCTGCAAATTCCAGCACCACATATAGGTTTGAATAGAAGGGACTTGATGGACCATGTGCAGGGAGGACTTATTTGAGTCCAACTCTGTCACTCTCAGGAGCACAGATTCCAAAGTATAGCCCACTGATAAGGCATCAATATTTGGAGTTATCCCCCCTTATATAGGACCTGGGTGTCTCCAGAGCCTTCAGGAGCCCCTCTGTTTGGGGTGTTATCCACTTTGGTGTTCTATGAGATCCTACTGAGGTGTGCGTAAGCGTTACCTCTGGGATGACCTCCTGACTCTCTTTGAAGTCTCTTAGCCATATGAACTCATTTGTCTTTACCTTTTCCACCTTTTATTCAAGGTCTTTTTCCAATCATATTGCCATTTGGGACTTGTTAGTAATCCCTCGTTCCCAGGGAAGCTTATCCCCGGTAGTCATGTCCCACGCTGGGGGGAAGGTAATGCATTCATATGTGAGTTTGGCTTAGAGAGAGGCCACATTTGAGCAACAAGGAGGCTTTCAGGTGGCAACCCTTAGGCACCCCATAACAATAGGCAAAGTTTCAATTACAAGAGCAAAGACTCATAAGGCTACTCATCAATAACAGGAACCCATTAGTAGACCATCCTCCTTTGCCAGACATTGCCCCTGCACTTGGGGGACTGTTGCTGCTCCCTTGGAGAATGTGGCAGAGCTCCCCAGGCTGGGAATTCAGTATTCTCTCATTTATTCAGTGATTCTCCACCCACTGTGACCATGTCCCACCCCTTGATCATTTGAACAATTTTATATATCTTTCATGTATATTCAGGTGAACTTCCTCCCATGAAATCCCCCTCCCTGACACCACCAACCAATGATCTTTTCCAGCCCCCATTGTAACCCTTCTGAGATCCAAATCTTCCTTAAAGATAAATATAATAGCCATATACAATTAATAGGAATTATATTCCCTATAATAGCCAAATACAATTAATAGGAAAATGAAATAATAATGATAAGTTTAAATGTAAGAGATACAATACATGGAAACTTAAAAAAAAATACTAAAAATTAAATTAAATTAAAAGATTGGGATATTCGAAATGGGAAAAAAACAAAAAAAAATTAAATTAAAAAAAATTTTTTTAACATTTTTCCTTTTATCACTGCATTATCGGGTATCCAGTCTGTACTGTGGCACCTTCCCCCTCTCACTCCCCAGTGTCTCCCAAATTTTCATTTAATTTTCAAAGAAGTTTTAGGTCACAGCAAAGTCACACACAGAACACTAGAGACTCTCATATACCCAACCTCCTCCCCCTTTCCTCACCCCATATTAAAACCTTTTTTATGTGGATGGTGTCATTGTTATAACTGTTATACAGATAGTGAAGCTTAGCTACTAAACATTGTCAATGGTTTACAGCATAGTTTGCATTTTAGATGGTACAATTTAATAATTTTTTATATTTACCATGTCCTGTGTCCATCACTGTAAGGTAATGAAAAACATTTCCCCTAACCACTAAATACCCCCTGTTTGATCTATTCTGTTCCTCCCTCCCCATCCCCTGGGGTACATAAAACCCCCCTGTCTTGACTCATTGGATGACAAGACTCATAGTTACATGTAACAAGAGATCTTGACACACTGATTGTCCTTCCCTATTAGCATCCACCCTTGCTCATAAGAGACGCCCACCTGTCTGTTTCTGTGTGAATTGGTCCTCCCAAAGATGGGGGTCCATCTCCTTCCCACTCACCGTGTGGGTCTCGACCCACGGACACAACACATTATGACAGGATGAACACTCACACACTCCCCAGAAGACTACTCCAGATGTGCCCTGTCCTGAATGCCCCCCCCCCAACCAACACCCTAATCCAGGGACACTCCCTTGTCATATTGCCATAAGAACATTCCCACCCCTGCACTTTCAACCTCGTACCCACAAATCCCATGTTCACCTGGTCCCTCTCCCATCTCTCCCCCCAGTATCCTGGGTATTCTAACCTGACCTTCCTAATCTACCCACCTGTCAACCCTGAAACAACAAACCCAGTAATATCATGACCCACCTGTCCTATCCTTCAATACAGAACTATACTCTATCACTTTACCATAGATTATGTCCGTATGGGTGATGGCTCACAACCTTCTCTTCTCTTTCTCTCTCTTGTTAACTTATCTTTCAGACAGTGGTTCTCGGAGACTGCTCACTTTCCTCAATTCATATCAGTGAGGCCATGTACTGTTCATCCTTCAATGCCTGGCTTGCTTCACTCAACATAAGGTCTTCAAGATTCATTCATGTTATTCCAAGTGTTAGCACTTTATTCCTTCTTACAGCTGAGTAATATTGCATTGTATGTATGTACCACATTTTGTTTATCCATTCTTCTGTTGATGGGACCCGGGGTTGATTCCAACTTTTGGCAATAGTGAACAATGCCGCTACGAACATTGGTGTGCATATATCTGTCCGTGTCTTTGCTTTCAGTTCTTCTGGGTATATAACCAGCTATGGAATCGATAGATCATACAGAAGATCTATTGTTAGTTTTCTGAGGAACCACCAAACTGTCCTCCACAGTGGCCGGACCATTCCACAATTTCACCAGCAGTGGATGAGGGTTCCCATTCTTCCACATCCTCTCCAACACTTATAGTCTGCTGTTTTTTAATAGCCACCATTCTAATGGGTGTAACATGGTATCTCATTGTAGTTTTGATTTGCATTTACCTAATAGCTAGCGATGTCAAGGATTTTTTCATGTACTTTTTAGCCATTTGTATTTCTTCCTTGGAGAAGTGTCTTTTCAGGTCACTTGCCCATTTTTTTAAAATGGGTTGTTTGTCTTTTTATTTTCAAGGTGCAGGATTTCTTTAGATATGCAGGATATTAGGCTCCTATCAGATATATGGTTGCCAAATATTTTCTCCCATTGGTTAGGCTGCCTTTTTGTTTTCTTGATAACACCCTTTGAGTTGCAGAGGTTTTTAAATTTGAGGAGATCCCATTTATCTATATTTTTCTTTTGCTGCTCGTGCTTTGGGTGTGAAGTTCATGAAACCACTTCCTATTACAAGGTCCTGTAGATGCTTCCCTACATTATCTTCCAAGGTCTTTATGCTTTTGGCTCTTATATTTAGATCTTTGATCCATCTTCAGTTGATTGTTGTATAAGGTGTGAGATGGTGATCCTCTCTCATTCTTTTGGATATGGATATCCAGTTCTACAAGCACCACTTGTTGAAGAGGCCATTTTCTCCTAAATGAGTGGGCTTGGTGGCCTTGTCAAATATCAGATGACTGTGTATGTGAGGATCTATATCAGAACTCACAATTCAGTTCCATTGGTCAGTATGTCTATCATTGTGCCAATGCCACACAGTTTTGACCACTGTAGCTTTGTAGTATGTTTAAAGTCAGGTAGTGTGATACCTCCAGCTTCATTTTTCCTTTTCAATATGTCTTTGGCGATTCAGGGCCTCTTACCTTTCCAAATATATTTTGTAGTTAGTTTTTTTAGTTCCTTAAAAAATACAATGTTGATTTTTATTGGGATTGCATTAAATCTGTAGATTAGTTTGGGTAGGATAGTCATCTTGATGGTGTTTAGTCTTCCTATCCATAACAGGGAATATTCTTCCATTTATTTAAGTCTTCTTTGATTTCCTTTAACAGGGTTGTATAGTTTTCTGTATATAAGTCCTTTGCATCTTTAGTTAAATTTATTCCTAGGTATTTGATTCTTTTAGTTACTATTGTAAATGGTATTTTTTTCTTGATTTCTTCCTCAGATTGCTCATTATGGATGTACAGAAATGCTACTGATTTTTGAGCATTGATCTTATAGCCTGTGACATTACTGAACTCCTTTCTAAGTTCTAGAAGCTTTGTTGTAGATTTCTCAGGGCTTTCTACTTATAGGATCATGTCATCAGCAAATAATGAAATTTTTACTTCTTCTTTTCCAATTTGGATGCCTTTTATATCTTTTTCTTGACTCAGTGCTCGAGCAAGTACTTCTAAGACAATGTTAAAGAGGAGTGGTGATAGTGGGCATCCTTGTCTTGTTCCCGATCTCAGAGTGAAGGCTTTTAAGATTTCCCCATTGAAGATGATGTTAGCTTTGGGCTTTTCATATATACCCTTTATCATGTTCAGAAAGTTTCCTTCTATTTCTATCTTTAGCAGTGTTTTTATCAGGAAAGGATGCTGTATTTTGTCGAATGCTTTTTCTGCATCTATAGAGATGATCATGTGATTTTTTTCTTTCTATCTGTTTGTGTGGTGTATTACATTGATTGATTTTCTTATATTGAACCATCCTTGCATACCTGAGATGAAATCCACTTGGTCATGGTGTATAATTCTTTTGATATGTTGTTGAATGAGATTAGCAAGTATTTTGTTGAGGATTTTAGCATCCAGTTTCATTAGAGAAATTGGTCTGTAATATTCCTTTCTTGTGGTATCTTTGTTTGGCTTTGGTATTAGGGTAATGTTGGCATCACAGAATAAGTTAGGCAATATTCCTTCTGCTTCTATTTTTTGGCAGAGCTTAAGCAGGATTGGTGTTAGCTCTTTCAGGAATGTTTGGTAGAATTCAGCTGTGAAGCCATCTGGTCCTGGGCTCTTCTTAGTTGGGAGGTTTTTGATGACTGAGTCTATCTCTTTACATGTAATTGGACTGTTGAGTTCATCAATATCTTCTTTTGTCAATGTAGACTGTTTGTGAGTTTCCAGAAATTTGTTCATTTCCTCTAAATTATCGTTCTTGTTGGCATATAATTTTCCAAAGTATCCTCTTACGATACTCTTTATTTCTGTGGGGTCAGTAGTGATATCCCCTTGCTCATTCCTTATTTTGTGTATTTATATCTGTTCTCTCTTTTTCTTTGTTAGTCTGGCTAAGGGTTTGTGAATTTTATTGATCTCCTTGAATAACCAGCTTTTGGTTTTGTTTATTTTTTCTAGTGCTTTCTTATTCTCTCTTTCATTTAGTTCTGCTCTAAGCTTTGTTATTTCCTTCTTTCTACTTTCTGTAGGTTTAGTTTTTTGTTGTTTTTCCAGTTCCTCCAAGTGTGCAGTTAGGTCTTCAATTTTAGCTCTTTATTCTTTTTTAATATATGTATTTATGGCTATGAACTTCCCTCTCAGGACAGCTTTGGCTGCATCCCATAGGTTTTGATATGTTGTTTGTTGTTTTCATTAGTTTCAAGGTAGTTACTGATTTCTTTTGAGATTTCCTCCTTTACCCACTGTTTGTCTAAGAGTGTGTTGTTTAACTTCCATATCTTTGTGCCTAATCTGATTCTCTGGCCCTTAGTGATTTCGAATTTCATTTCATTGTGGTCAGAGAAATTACTTTGTATAATCTCAATCTTTCTGAATTCATTGAGAGTTGTTCTGTGGCCTAGCATGTAGTCTATCTTGGAGTATGATCCATGTGCACTCAAGAAGAATGTAAATCCCGCTGTATTTGGGTGTAGTGTTCTGTAAATGTCTATTAAGTCCAGGTCCTCTAATGTATTGTTCAGAGTCTTTGTTTCTTTATTAATTCTCTGTCTAGATGTAGTCTCTAATGATGATAATGGTGTATTAAAGTCCCCCACTATGATTGTGGAGGTGTTTATTTCTCCACTTAGTTTTTCCAGAGTTTGCCTCATGTATTTTGAGGCACCCCGATTAGGTGCATAAATGTTTATGATTGTTCTCTCTTCTTGAGAGATTACCCCTTTTACTAATATATAGTGTCCATCTTTGTCTCTTTCAATAGTTTTGCATTTGCAGTCTATTTTGTCTGGTATTAGGATAGCTACTCCTGCCTTTTTTTGGTTATTGTTTGCTTGTAAAATTGTTTTCCAGCCATTCACTTTCAGCCTCCTTGAATCCCTGGGTTGAAGGTGGGTTTCTAGTAGACAGCATATAGATGGATTGTATTTCCTTATCCATCCTGCAAATCCATGTCTCTTGACTAGTGAGTTTAATCCATTAACATTCAGTGTTATTACTCGCAACGAATTTCTTACATCAGCCATATTTTCTTTGGGTTAATGTATGTCATATGTTGTTTTTATTTCTCTTTTTGTTGAGTGTAGTTGTTCTTACACTCTCCTCCAACTCTCTCCCCTGTTTTCTCCTTTCAACTTGTAGAGATTCCTTTAGTATTTCTTGAAGTGCAGGTTTATTATTGGCATACTCTCTTAATTTCTGTTTATCTGTGAATATTTTGAACTCTCCATTATTTTTTAATGCCAGTTTTGCTGGATAGAGAATTTGTGCCTGGAAGTTTTTTTCTTTTAGTACTTTGACTATGTCATACCACTGTCTTCTTGCCTCCATGGTTTCAGATGAGAAATCAGCACTTAATCTTATTGTGCGTCCCTTGTATGCAATGGCTCTCTTTTCTCTTGCTGCCTTGAGTATTTTCTCTTTGTCTTGAGCATTGAACATTTTGACAAGTACATGTCTTGGAGTTGGTCTGTTGGAATTTATACCATTTGGGGTGCGCTGTTTTGGTTGGGAAGTTTTCAGCCATTATTTCCTTCAACACTCCTTCTATTCCCTTTCCCTTATCTTCTCCTTCTAGGATGCCTATAATGCATATGTGTGTGCATTTTGTGTTGTTGGTTAAATCCCTGAGACTCTGTTGCATTTTTTCGATCTTTTAAACTATCTGTTCTACTATCTATTTGATTTCAGATGTATTGCCTTCCACATCACTAATTCTTTCTTCTGCCTTTTCAAATCTGCTGTTATGTGAATCCAGTGTCTTTTTGATTTTTTGGATTGTGCCATTGACTACCATCATATATGTTATCTTTTTATGTATGTTTACAATTTCTTCAGTATGTTCTCCCAGTGTCTTCTTAATATCTGTAATCTCTTCCTTCACCTCATTAAGCTGGTCCATGATATTTGTTTGGAAAGCTTTGATTAGTTGTTCGATGTTCTGCATCTCTTCCTGGTTTTTAGTTTATTCATTGGGCTGGTCCATGTCTTCCTGTTTCTCAGTGTGGTTTGTAATTTTTTGTTGCTCTCTAGTCATCATTTTATCTTGATGGGTTTATTCAGTTGATTAGCTTCTTTCTCTACTCTAGAGTTTTATTTAGCTGGTGGTTCTGTGTGTGTGTGTGTTAAGTTTTCTCTTTGACACTTTGTCCTTCTTATTTTATTTCCTTGCTTCTTTCTATGTTCCCCTGAAAGCAAAAGATTAGGGCCAGAGGAATTGAAAGATGTGAGAAAGGAAGAAGGATAATAGTAATATTGATGAAAGTTAGAAGAGGGGCTGTATAAGACTTAGTAAAATGAATATTTAACTCATGTAGGCAGTGTAGGGGAATAGGGAAAAAAAGTGGAGTACCTACAATGGACTGGGAAACCAAATAGAGGAAAATATATATAATGATTTAGAAGGCCAGAATGATGAGGATAGAGAGAGAGAGTAAAGAAAGGGTTGAAAAGAAAAAGCTAATAATAATAAAAAAAGAAGAAAACAGAATACATAGAATAGAAATTGACAACCTTGAAGTTGTGGGCTAACGAAAAAAGGTGGTATTTAAGAACCACAACAGAAAGCAGAAGGCAGAAAGATGAAGGAAGGAAAAGAGATAGCATTGGGAGACAAAATCAATATAGACAGAGAATGGGAAATCACAGAAGAAGAAGCACAGCAAAGAAGAGACAAGCTAGCAGCACCTAATTAAAAAAAAATAAAAGAAAAGAAAAAAGGGGTGGGGAAGAAAGAGGAAAGAAAAGCAAGAGACAACAAATAAACAAAGAAAAACCAAACAACCACACAAGCAAGCAGTCAAACAAATCTAAGGAAGAACAGTGTTCCTTCTTGGGACCTTGTGGAACCTCTCAACCTGCTTGTGTTCATCAATCAATTGCTCTGCAAGGTTCTATCTGCAAGTTTTGAGGCAGATTTTAGCAATTAAACTAAGTTAATTTTTTTTTTATTTTTTATTTTTAAAGTGACTGTCTTCTTTTTTTTTTTTTGGAGAAATAAGAGACCCAAAAGAAAGTCTCTTCTAGACCACCTGCTTCACCGAGGGGACCCTAAATAGGCTCGTGGAAACTAATCAAGCACTTCCCACTTCCTGGCCTCCCCAGGGGAGCTGAAGCTCTGATGCTTGACAGTGCAGAACCATAAAATTTGTTGACTCTGCCCCCTCTGGAGCCAAACCTCAGTATCACCAAGCTGTTAGGTAAATCAGGCTTCCTCAGCAGATTTGCCTCTCCCCTCAGCCTGGTGCCGCTTCAAGCCTGCTTATTTGCCCCCCAAAACTGTGAGGGGGTCCAGGAACCCAAAGCCACAGAAAGGAAATCCATCTCCACCTTCTGTCAGAACCCTCCCACTCTTGAGAATGTTCCCTCTCACCGATTGCCCGCGGGAGTGGGGGTGTATCCCTGGGCAGCTAGGTAGATCAACCTTCCTCAGCAGATTTGTCACTCCCCTCAGCCTGGTGTTGCTTCAAGCCAACTATTTTGTTCCCCAAAGCTGCAAGGGGTTCCAGGTAGCCAAATCCACAGAAAGGAAACCCTCCCACCAGAACCCTCCCACTCTCAGAGAACGCTCCCTCTCACTGGGTGGCCGGCAGGAGTCGTGGCTCGTCCCAGCCTTTTTCCCTGAGGGTGGTGCTCAACCGTCTGTGTGGACTACCACAGCCAGGGGAAAACTCACGAATCTTTTCTGAGCAATCCACCTCGCCGTCCAGCTCCCTCCAGATCAATGTCCCCAAGGTTCTCGTTCCGTGCGCCCCCAGCACAGACCACTCAAGCAGGATCCTATCCCCAATCAGCTGTCCTCCAAGAGTGAGTTACGGATGCCCTCCTAAACTGACGCCATCTTGCCTGGTATCCAGAAAATTGCTTATTAAAGAAAAACACCTTAACTTAAATCCATCAAAAATTCCTTTTATAGTTTCTGGATTTAAATATGTACTTTTAAATTATAATGTAGTGGCAAAGAACATAATGCTCTCAATTAGGGTATTCATTGCTCAAAACTATTCATTTTGAGCTATTTTTAATAGTGAAAATTTGGGAGCACTCTAAGGAACCACCACTGCAGAATGGTTAATTCAATAATTTTTCATGCAATTTACTGCCATTAAAATAATTACTATCGGGAAGCGGCTGTGGCTCAATCCCGTTTACCATATGGGAGGCCCCAGGTTCAGTTCCCGGGGCCTCCTGGTGAGGGCAAGCCCGCCCGCACGGCGTGGTTAGCTGACCCAGCGAGCACGAGCAGCAAGGGGGGGATAAATGAATAAATAAATAAAATCCTTAAAAAAAAAAAAAATAATAATAATAATAATAATTACTATGAGGCAACATTGGAAAAGATAGCATGGCCATGACCCTTGGAGCCAGACTTTGGCCACCTTAACATGTCTGAACCTTAGTTTCCTCATTTGGGGTAGTGGTAACCAGAATAATACATGTGACGCATTTAGCATGATACCTGACACATAGTTTCCACTCAAAAGCATGAGGTATTCTTACTTGGAAAGATAAAATAGAAAAGGCAAAAATGAGAATAGTCATTGGGTTAGAATAGCAGATTAATTTTTCCTTGGTATTCAACAGTGTCTGTAATGTTGTCATATTATTTCAATAAAAACTTAAAATAAATAAGCACATTTATGTGTTTTACATCCAAGGGAGCATGTACCTACAATACTGAGATTAACTTCAGATGGATTAATTCAGAGAGGAGAGAATAATGATTGTGGTGATGGAGGAGTGAGTTATGAGAAATGATTAAAGATAAAGACGATGTCTGGTATTGCTAAGTAATGGCTAAGGGGGGACTAATAATTGACTACAAAATTCTGACAGGAGAAATACTGAAAGGGAGGAAGAATTATTTAATCAAGTTTAGGACAGGATGGCTAGAAGAGTATAAGTGAGGAAAGAAAAATTTATCCTGAATGTGAGAGTAAACTTTCTGACAGTAAAAATTACTGTACATGAAAAATCTTCCAAGCAAAGTGATGAAAGCCTATCCCTGGGGATATTTAAAATAAGTCTGGATAGAAACCAAGAGAGTATATATGACAGAGAACCAAAGTGCTTTGATTCAGTGCTATAGTTTCCATCTCAGATTTTATAACAGCCTTGGGGGAAAAAATAGGTCACTCAGTCATGACGGATGATTAAAATGTGGCTTAGGCAACTGTGCATTTGAGCAGTTCTGAGGTGGCCTGTTTCAATGTTAGGCACAAAACTACCTTGAGACCAATCTCTGTGCCTGTAGCATGACCTCTTCTAGGTAGCCCATAACTCTACAAGGTCAGAGCTACATATATAATATATATAATGGGGAGTGAAAGTCCAACTTATTGCTTATTGTTTAACCAAAATTTGGATACTGGTTAACCAACTCCTAAATCACAGAACACTGCAGCTCAGAGGGAAATGGCCTAGCCACTTGCTTTGAAGATGATGTTTTGCTCTACTTATTGGGCATCTGCCATATACGAAATACCATATTAGCTGATTTCCTATATAACCTCATACAATTCTCACAGCTTTTGGAGGTTAGCTATTATTATCCACATTTTTAAGATGAGAGAGCAGAGTCTCAAAGAAATTAAAGATTGTCCCAAGATCACATGGCTAATAAGTGGTGGAATCAGGATTCCAATCCAGGTTTCTGTATTTCTCAAGCTTGCTACTTCAATAGAGACAAGGGGTGGAGGTGGGTGGGGGTAGGGGACTCACTCAAGATTAGACAGTCAGATATCAGAGACAAGACTAAAACTTGGAATTCTTAATCTTGATCTGAATTAAGGATTGAGCAAAATTAGTTCTCATTCCCCCGTGCTACTTCTTGAGTCCCTGCTTCAACACACTTACACTTTTCTTGTGATAAGAGGCAGGGAAGGAAAGAAAACTACTTTTTTGATGTTACAAACTTGGGGTAGGAGGAAAAAGTGTGCAAATGCAAATTCTGACTTTTGATTCTTTAAGTTATTTTCCAAAATTCTCTGTAATATTCAACTGGTTAATTCAATATTCCATTCTTTAGAATTCTCTGAAACAGAAAAGTAATTTAGCACCTTTATAATAAAGTAAGGTTCATTGTCCATGCAGCTTGGATATATATTTTCTAGTCTAATAATCTGAAATAAGTTGAATAATTAAAATAGGAATAATAATCTGTCTGCTACTTCATATTTACTTACTTATGTTTGTAATATTTCTTCATTATTGCTTGCAAGACAAAGAGAATCTGTTAAGAACATAAAAAGTGTAGCATGCACTAAAAGCCATGAATTTTTAATGTCATTACCTTTGTTTAAATTTTTCTCTTAATAGGTTGCATTCTTTTTTATGCATATTCCTCAATCAAATCATTAGTTAATAGAGAAACATCCTCAAATGGATGCATTCAATAACTGAGTATTCAGAAACTAATTAGCAATAAGGCTCTGAAGAGTTCTAAAATGTAGAAAGTTTTGGACTATCCTCAACTACCTAGAAATCTCTCACGAAATATCTTCCTACCTTTCATTTTTGTACCATCTTCCTATACATGAAATTAATTATATCTGGAAGAGGAAATCTATATGACTTATGGACTTCAGGCACCCATTCTTCCAAGTTCTAATATACATATAAAATAAAGCAAAATCTTGTGAAATGAATTAGTTTCCAGTAGCATATAATGTGTTGAAGAGGACATGGAGTTGACAGTGGAGCTGGGGAGAATGGAGTTTGGGGTAATTTGCTTTTACCCTTTTTATGATGCAGAACTGCTGACTTCACAAGTGGAGACAAACTGAAACGGCCACCTGGATGATGTGCACACAAAAGGATGGTCTGCTAGAGAAAACATTTTCTATCATACAAAGTGGAGTTTCTTCCCCATTATGCTGTAATCTAGGTAGCCAGGACTCAGTGGTCTCTTCCTACGTTGGCCACTGGAAGCAGCCAGGTTGGGAAGGGCTTCTGTTGTGACCTATTCAGTGGAGCTGAATATGATACAGACCTAAATATTTTAAATTGAATCAGATAAGAGCAGGGTTGTTTTGTTTTTCTGGCCACCTTTACAGCTTTTTAATGGGCAAACAGAGCAAAAACCCGGACATGAAAAGTATTTGGAGACCAGGAATCCCATGAGGTTCTTGGTCTGACAGGCAGGCAATGCAAAAGGGAGAAATCCTTTCTACAAACTGAGTCTGAGCTATTGACCCTTAGACCTGATGACTCCCTTTTCCATTTCTTCATTATGTTCTCGTTTTCCTCTTTATTTACAAAACAGCCAGGAAGGTTACTTTCCCTTTGATAAGACAAAATCAAAAGGAAATAATTTCTCTGGGAAATCCACAACTTTCACTATTCTGTTCATCTATTGTCCAAAGTAAAACCCAGTGATCAACTTAGATATAAAGCCAAAAAATACAAGTCCATATTCCTAAGCCCCCAAAAGCACAGGATTTTCATAATCCATGCTATATATCTAGGTTTTCCATAAACACCTTCTCTTTATCTTCTGCCCACACAGCTTATCTTCTAATAATGAAGTCCACTGACTATTGTGGGTACATAATATTTGACAACATGCTCATTGGCTATAGTTTTGTTTCAATATAGCAATCCGAATAAATCAAGTTTAAGTTTTATCTTGAAACTTTTTAGTACTAAGTAAAATAGAGTCTAGATCAGTCAATAGCTTTGCTATTATTGCTGAATTTAAGAAACACAAACAAATGTGGAACACCAGAAGAGTCACAACACAGATCTATCTCACTTTGTCTAATTCTACCTTTACGTGTTCCTTTAAATTTTTCAAAGAGTTTTCAAATCATTTGTGTGTATAACAGTTTCTTACTGGCAACCAATTGTTTAAGATTTGAATTGTCAGAATAATATGTAATGTAAAATTGTGCCTAATCTACTGCCCACATCAAATCCATTATTCCATAGATCTTGTGGGATAGGGATACTTTAGGTTAAATAATGTTCCCAAATTTCATGATAGACATAATGGAGATGTGAGAAGAGAATTTCTAACTTGCATTTCTGGGTCCTTGATTCCTAATTAGCTTAAAAGGTAATGAAAGTTACAATATAGTGAGCACTTCTTACTGTCAGTAAGGAAACTGAGTACTGCAGAGAAAACTTGCTAGAAAAGGGTCAGGAGATGCATTTTCTTCATTTTTTGTCTAGTGGTATTTTACAACGTTACAAAGCTGCTTTTGGTATTCAGATAGGTAAAGATAACTAAAACTTACTTCGTTTTAGATTATTTCTTGCCATTTCCTCAAAATCTGTTAATTAATTGAAACTAGTTTGAGTTTTTCTATTACCCCTTTGTTGCTAGCCAACTCTAGGTAGAATTACTGGAGAGAGAGAGG
>JAKSZT010054487.1:13520586-13604775 GCA_026826555.1 Tolypeutes matacus
ATATATATAAATAACATTTTTGTAAGGAAATACACATATATGCATATGTATTTATATATCATTTTACAAATGTTTGTATGTATTGTGAGAATTTTGATTTTTACCCATAATAAAAAAAAAATAATAAATAAATAAGTAAATAAATAAATAAATAAATTAATTAATTAATTAATAAATAAATAGGTAGAATTACTGAATTCCAGGCAATGGGAGAACACACAGGAGCCTGGAAAACTGATGCCAAAGTCCCTAACAGTCAAGGATAGACCACATTCACTCCATAAACATCATTAAACAAAGTGATTAATCTTTAAACTTTACTAAGGGTTGCGTCTAAGTTTTTGTAAAAATAAAAATCTCCCTTACCCACATCCTATTAATTCCAATTTTCCTCTAAGTTAAAACAGGAACATATGCACACATCCAGAGTTAAAACTTGCTGGGCCACTTCCACTCTGGCCCTGATCTAGGGATTATCATGGTAGCTACAGGAGAGAGTGAAATTCAGAGAGGTGGGTCTGATGTACATGGACTCTGCTGGGGAGGCTCTTTGGAAGTGCAAGTCACATCTCTCTAACTTTGTGGACTAATGGATTCTCTCTTTCCAAAGGTTGTTTGTAGGAAGCACTGGACTGTGAAAATATCTGATAGAGCTCTGTTTTCATCTCCTGATAGTTGAGTGCTTTGGAAAGAGCCTGAAAAATGCTTCATAACCAGATCAACAGAACAAGGCGGCTATGAAGTTCTGGCTACCTGGGAATAATCTGTGCTACAGTGTTTGTTCTTTTTTCTTTCTAGTATTTGTTCTTAACAAAGTTTTAGATCAAGTTCTCCTAATACCCATGCCCATATGTTTACAATGGCCACTTTAGAATAATCCTATTAACAAATAGTTGGCCTGTGTTCTCATACCAGTAATTTTTTTGTCTGTTGCATCTTGTCCCCTGACCTTATAAAAGAAAGAAAAAGGATAAATGGACACTAACCCAACCAACACTGTGGGATTAATCATATACTATGTGTTAAACCTTTAATATAAGAGCAAGTACACATGTAACAACTACAAATAATAATGGTTAGCATTTAGTTAGACTTTATTACATGCCCACCACTGTGTAAGCACTTTTCATGTATTATTTCGTTTAATCCTCACCAATTTCACGAAGTCAATAGGTACAAGAATTATCCTTAATTTACACATAAAGAAGCTGAAGCTTAGGTAGGGCAGGTACAGTACAAAAGTTCACATGGCTTGTAAGCAGGAAAGGCAAGACTTGAGCACAAATTAAAACCCATGATTTTATGGACTAAATAAAATGGCCATGGAAAGGTTCTTCTATTAATTCAGTTTATCCCTTACTTGGAAATAAGAATTGATAAAACCTTTAGCCAAGAGACATACAGCCTGAAATATTTATCTTAAGAATTTTTTAAGTGTTGGCATGGAGAAGAAAGGAAAGTAGGGAATTGCTGCCAATACAAGAAGTGTGCCCTCAACTAGCTGAGAATGCTCTAGCTATTACACTTTTGTATGAAGAGTAAATGATTTTATGGCCAAATAAAGCATTTCTTATAGTGGATTGTTCACCAAAGAGGATTCATTGAAATCTAACCCATAGCCCATTCATTAGGGAGGGAGGACAGAGGAATCTGGTGGCAAACAGGAGCCATTTGCTCACTGCCAGCCTAGTGAAGATTAAAATGAGTGTCAAGTAATCAGTAGAATGAAACATTGGTATTTTCTGTAATATGTTTATTAACCTTTCTAAGCAAGACATCATGCTATAACAGAAATATTTTGCTGAAAGGATTTTCTTAAGAAGTCACAAATCTGGTTATGAAAAATCGTGAAAGCTGAACCGAAAGACACTAGCAGCTTGGGAAGCATTTGATGTGCTGGGAGACATCCTCACTCATCATAGGCTTTCTGTTCAGATGTGTATGGACATACAAAATGCAGATATTGAGAGACCCAGCTGATATCAGAACAAAAACTGCTATGGCTTCCAAATACCCGGTGTCAAGTTGGTGTGCTCTCAAACTGGTGACATCATGCACATACAAGCTGTATTCCATGTCTTCGTACCAAAATCAATAGAGCTGTGTTTGAGCAATTTTACCAGTAGTGATGAAAGTGGTGAGCCATCCACATCCTCATTTGTTAGAAGACAGCACAATCCTCTTGAAGGAGAAGTCTAAAAACCTGGTAGATAGAGACCTGAGAAATAAACATTAATTTATTATTGTTTTTTGGCAAGGCCTGTTTTAGGCCAGTGGAATGCTCTGGAGATGTGAGTTTTCAGTAAAATTTCATATCTTTGTGACTGTGTTTTAAAATTCCTGTGTAACCTCTTCTTTCAGAATTGTACCTATCTTTCCAAAAGAAAGAAAAGGCATTCTCCAAGATTGGAGCAACTGTCCTTATTGCCACTGCAAGCCATCCTTCTATGGCTGCTTTTCTGTGAATTTCAGAAGCCAGTGGAACCAGTTTAATGAAGATCTCAACACATCTTCCCCTGGTCCCCACCTCCCACTCACTGCGCCAGCCATATATAGAGAGAAAGTCTATGCATGCCATGTTATAAGGGAAATGCTCTGCTGACAGTTGTTAGTTTTGCAATTACCCTAGGAAACTGTAAATTTTTCTAAGCAATTTATTATTTAGCAATGAAAGGACATAAAGGAGAGCAACGAGATATGGCTACACAAGTTGCAGGCGATCAGGCGACACTTGATGCCACAGAGAGCTAAACCATAACAACCTGAATTTAGGCCAAGCTCTGATGCTAGATGTATGTCTTGGGACATTCCTCTTCCAGTGGAAGCTACCTGAATCATGCAGACCCTGTTCAGTTTCCCCCATAGGATCTTTTCCCTTAAGAAACAGGTTAGACCCACATGCCTTTCAGAAGCATTACTCCTTGTGGCAAATGGAGTTTGAAGGCGGAAACTGCTGCCAATTGACAGCAGTGACATGTCCTGCCACCCCTCCCCATGGCAGCGTTGATGAACATGTCTGTTACACAGCCTGTCATTCCAGGGAGCCAAAGGCCAGGAGAGAGGGTACAAAACAAGCATCTCCGGTGTGCTCGGACAGCATACCCCCTCCAGCACACAAGTCTGGGGCTGGTGTTACCCAACAGCTGATACTGATGGGGTGTAAAAACCTCCTCACCAGAGAGCCAGGCAGGGAAGCAGGGAACCATGCCCATAAAATGCCAGCCTAGACCTACTTTTCCTTCACAAAGCTTTATTTCTCAGCTCCCAGCAGAGCCTGCACATAGTAGGTGCTCCCTCCTGAATAGATTTAGTCTTCTGCTCCTAGAAGACCAAGCTTGACTGTGATACACAATAAGCCTTCCACGCCCTGTGACAAGACAATCCCTGCACCAAATTCTTGCCATTCCTGTCACTTAGAACGCGAGCCCTTTTCCATAGTCTCTCTTGTTTCGTGTACACACATGACGGGTGAAGCCCCTTTAGCCATTTGTAAATCTCTAGACTGGAACATTAACATTCGGAAGGCATGTATGACAGGAGCGAAGACTTTATGAGGATCCAGGACCCAACAATAAAATATTTCTCAGCTGTCAAACAAATAATTTACAACTTGGAACATGGGGACAGGGGCAGGAACAGGATCTGGATTTTAAATGAGGCAAGGATGCAAAAACAGAAGATTACAGTTTCAAGCAGGGAACTCAATGGCCGTTGGAGTTTTAAGGTTTCTTCACAGTTTATAACATGAAAAACAGGTACCTGAGAGCAGACATTGGGTGTCTGAGGAGACACAAGGTTGGAAAAGTCGACTTTTGCTCTGAATCTACATTTACTGGGGCTTGGGAGTAAGAACAACAGTGGAACTCTGCCAGGGGAGGAGGAGGGAAGAGGACGGGGGGAGATTTCTTTCATTAAGATCCATCATCTTTGACCCAAAATCAGTGCCCTTGCCTCTCAAAAAACAGTAGTATATTTTTATCCCATTACAGGTAACTTTTAGTAATTTCCCTCTAGATTTATGAGCAGTCAGGGCTTTTGAAAAATCATCAACTGGGGAGGGGAGCAAAAAAAATGGAAATTTGTCTAAACTTGGAAGGTGAGGACAGGGGCCAGAACAGGATTTGTATTTTAAATAAGGCAAGCCTGCAAATTCCTGCAAACTGTGTAATTTGCTGAGGACAAAATAAAATACCTGTATTTCATCGACCTTATGACCAAAGCTGCAAGTCCACAGCAACCCATGTGCAATAAATACACATAGAAATGGAAACATATATCAGTTCTATCATCAAGGCAACAAACTACTTTAAAATATATATATTATTAACAACACAGAGCATTCATTTCCTCCCTCCCTCCTTCCTTCCTTCCTTCCTTCCTTTCTTCTTTCCTTCCTTCTTCTATTTTCAACTATGCATTTATTCTACAAATATTTCTTGGACAGACACCTAGCACCCTTTACATAAATCTTGCCAGCCGATCTTTTCAGACCAGGCACACATTTGCATTTTATTTTTCTATCCAAAAATCTGCCTAAAGTTGGGCAAACTCGGGCTCAAGACGTGGGGTCCATTTTCTGTGCCTGGGTGTCCCAACACCTGCCAGCTGTGCATCCCCTGAATTGAGGACATCGTGTTTTCAATTTTCTTCAATAAAGCAATGAATCTGGCAATTTGCTGGCCTGCTTCAGCTAAACAGAAAGGACAATTTGAGAAAGATCATAGTTCAGGCTCAGTCAGACGGAAACGATTGAAAACAGAGAGCTGGCCGCTCTGTTTCCCCAATGCAGCTTGCTGTCGCAGTTTGACTGACAAACTGACTTTTTTGAGGTGCTCATGCCCATTTCAGTCAGAGTTTATTGAAGGTGATTTTGATCTTCTCCATGAGGCCACAGCAGTAGCCATGCCATCTGTCACCTTGATTGCATCGTGGATTCTCTGGAGAGAGCACGATGGCTCCTGATCATTTACAGATTGTGCTGCTTTCGCCTCCATAAGGACCACATGCCCAGAGCCAGATGGTGAACATACACGCTTATTATAAGTCTTTATCTCCGTGCAGGAAGGAGAGGAACCATTAGGTCTCCCTCAGGAGCTCTGCTCCTCTCTACCATCATGCTGCTTCTCAGCAAATACAGTCTTCTTCAGCTGTCATCGGCCTACCTCAGAAAATTAAAAAAATAAACAATAATTCTATCAGCAGAGGCAGGGAAACTAAGGCGAGACAGCAGAGCAATCCCCTTGCCTCGCCCTCCTTTCTTTTCACTAACCCCCCACTTGCCTGCCTGTCAGCTCTAGGCAGAAACAAGTTTGTTTGCAAATGCATCATTAATGTGTTGGTTTTTTTCAGGAGATTAGGAGGAGCTGCCGCTTGGAAATAAAGTGACATGAGCCTATTTCTTTTTGTGATCGGGATTATGGCTTCCATTGTAGGGGTCTCATTCTTTTCCACTGAAGGAGTTCTCAGTCCGTTTTACATATTTTTAAATCCTGTGTTGTTTGTTCTGAAATAATCCCGGGATGGGACCACCTATGTGTCAAAGCGTAAGTGTCCAGGGAAGGACTTAGATGCTGCTGGCCGGAAGAAGAATGGAAACCCCGAGTACCATGGAACTACAAAACAAAAAATTCCTTTTAGTAAACTGTCCATTGAGCAGGAGACACACCGGGGAGGCTGGGAATAAGTCTGCAGAGCTAAGCCGGCACAGCTCCAAGCACTGCTCCAAGCTTCCACTGAGCACAACAGGGGACTCCGAGCAAAAACGTGTTCTTTCTCCCAAAACACCATTGTCGCTCACTATTAAGGATTCATAGTGGGGTCTGAAAAAGTCTTAAATGGAACTGTAACACGTGCAAAAATAAACACATAAACAGACTCACTAAGAAGCCTACATCCTCTGTCTCCACTGCTCGATGCTCTAAAGAAATAATACACCCAAACTCAGAAGTCTCTTTTCACACACACACAAACGCACACACACACACACACACAGAGGAAAGAGGCTTGGCCTGGGCCAAGAGATCCTGGCTATGTGGGAAATGCCCTATCAGTGAGCAGCCGAATGTAGAAACTTAGAGTCTTACCTTTTTGGGTCTTACATTTAGAATAAGTGCCAAGTTATCCCAATGGTTACAATTACCCAAATCTAATTCTATTGCTCAGACACTAAATATGAGTGATCCCAAAGCCTGCTAAGACAGCCACACAATTGCTTACAGTTTCGTTTCAAATGGCACAGGATTTCCTTATCCATAAAATGGCAAGGCTACAATCTCCTACTGGCCATTTCTTGAGGATCTGACTCTTTGAGAAGTATCAGCCTTTGTTGGGAGAGAAGGATAAGGTAAAACAGAATGGTTGTGGAAAAAAATGACTATGAGAAATCCACTGAGAGTATACACACATACACACACATAAGCTCCTGATATATACACATTTCCTCAAAAAGTACAACAGTCCAAGTCACTTCCTAAACACAAGGCCTAAGTTATTGTACCTGTTTAGTCTACATATTAGGAAACTTTCCAATGGTTATTTGAATAGAAGCCAATTATATTTTGAATCGACTGATTTGATCTTTTTTATAAACCTCATTTAATTTATCAACATACATGATGGTATTGCTTTGTTTGAAATTTCTGTGAAATAAAAAAACTGTTCTTAGCAGAATGAAATTCACTACCAAATATTTTTAGTGGTAGGAATTAAGTGCTGTTTTGGTCCAACACAAATGTTTTCTTTAGAGGAGAGGTTTATGGTAAGGTCTTGCTCTCAAACTAGTTCTTTTTTTTTTCCCCCCTTTGGGCATCAGGGAATGTGTCCCTGACTCTGTGAGAGGGTGTGGGCGTGTGCAGGAAATACACACAGTTGATAGGCTTGTATGCTGACAGTACTTGAGATATTTTGCAAATTATATTTAAAAACGCAAACAAGAAAAAAAATAGTCATGCCTATCTAAAATAATTCCTAGTGCCTGAACATTAGCCTTAAATGGATTCTATCTAAGCACACAGATTTCTAAAATATCAGCATTCTCCCCAGTATATATTATTTTTTTACACAGATCAGATAGGAATCAGTTTGGGATAAGCTTTACCTAGATAAAGAGATAATACTGACATTTGTAACATCACATTGTTCTATTCTTTTAGAGTAAAACCCATTTATAGGGATGCACACTGAAAACCAAATCACCAAATACAGTACATCCTCTCCAAAAAGATGAAAGGTAATCGGAAATAATATAGTGCATTTTGATTAAGAAAAAAAATAATAATAATGTGACCTTGTAGAGTGAACAAGATTCCTGAGGCCCAGGAAGAGGAAAGGGAAACTGGGTTTGATCTACTTAAAGTTAACGAAACTAAGTGCTAAAGTACATGAAGGCTCCCTGGCCCCCACATGGGGAGAAGACAATCCTGCAAATCTGAAATGTGGAGCATCTTTTTCTACTGTTCAGGTTTGTCTCTTCTAATGAGCCTGGGATCAGTTCCGTGCAATGTCCTCTGCCCTGGAGCAGACTTGGTTGAAGCACAGCTTTTCTACTTGACCCTGTGGTTGGTCAGGTCACTTACTTTCTCCCAGCCTCATATTCTCTATCCGCCTGTGAGGAAAAGAATACGAGTCCTAAGTTTGTTGTGGAAATTATCTGTGATAAATGTGAAAACATCTCACATATATCTGGCATGTACTAAGTTCCTAAAACATGTTAAAAATGAAGTTAAACTAGAAAAAAAAAGCCGCTTTTTCTTCTAAAAGACAATGTTGCAAAGGCTTATAACATGTAATCGTTAAGATTATTAGGTTTAAGTGTAGGAACCATATTTTGTAAAGCAGCCATAATTTTAAACTCCTATTTTATAGTTGGGAAATTGGCTTAGTAATTAAGAACAGAGACCCTGCCTTCAACTCGAGGCTCCACCATTTGCTAACTGTGACCTTGCACATGCTACTTAATTTTTCTGTGTTTCAGTTTCTTTGCCTGCAAAATAGGATGATGATAATAAGGAACCTTTGGGAAGCAGATGTGGCTCAAGCGACTGAGCTGCCACCTACCATGTGGGAGGTCCCAGGTTCGGTTCCTGGTGCCTTGTAAAGTAGATAAGCAAGACAGTGAGCTGACGCACTGGGCAGGCACAGCAAGCTGATGCAACAAGATGATGCAAAAAGAGACACAAGGAGGAAAACATATTGAGAGGCACAACAAAGCAGGGAGTGGAGGTGGCTCAAGTGATTAAGTGCCTCCCTCCCACATGGGAAGTCCTGGATTCAGTTCCCCGTGCCTCCTAAAAAGAAGACCAGCACACAACAAACAGATACAGCAAGTGTAAACAACAAAGGGGTGAGGAGATATAAATAAAATAAATCTTTGACAAAAAAAAAAAGGAACCTCCCTCAAAGGATTGCTGTCAAGGTTAGATGAAATAATACATGGAAATGGCTGGCAAATTATAAGCTCTATAAAAGTTAGCTAGCATTCAGAGTGCTTGTGATATCATCTTTTACTAACTTTTGGCTGTAGTATAGCAATAAAATCATAGTGAAGCTCAAAAGCCCAGGAAACTGACCAAAATTCATTGTTCACATTTATGTTGACTTTTATTTGCTGTTTTTGATTTTCACTGTTAGCTAAGTTGGAACTATTTTGTTTATTTTATTTCATTGCTGCAGACCTATAAACTTACTAAGCTGTATCATACAAAATGTGTGCGCGCACACACACACACAACATTCATTGTGAGAGATGGATGTGGTAGGATCTGTGTAAAGCCATAATTATAACTGAGGAAACAGCTCAAAGTACAACAAGAAACAGTGGAATTATTTTGGACTAAGAGTTAAAAGACTTGGATGTTTGTCCCAACTGTTACTTAACCTTGGGTAAAACATTTATTCTCTCTGCATCTGTTTCTTCATCTATAAAACAGATATTGTAATACTTTTAATTTCATAAGGTTGATTTACAGATTAAATCTGTGAAAAATTTCTGAGAAATATAAAGCATTATACAAGCCTAAATATCAGGTATTACCGGTATTACATCTTAAAGGGAGCAGCATCACAAGACAAACATTAATAAATATTATAAACAGATTAATGATGATTACATGTGTGAGATTTGCAGAAATAATATAGATTCCAATTGAAAAGCAAGAGCATCAAAATCCATTGAGTTTTGAACGACAAGGCCAATGTGGATATATATTTCTAAATTCTGTTGCAGGGGATTTCAGGAGTTCCCGGATCAAATTATTCTGATTAATAGAATGGAGGAATAAGGGCTCACATTTTAATTTCGCTTCTTCCTTTCTCAGAGAATATTTTCAATATTACAATGCCTATTCCCCCAAATAGCATAAGACCCACATAAAAGTAAATCCAACAAAATCTGCTTAACTAGGGCTGCTTTAAAATAAGAGTTCATACAATGGGATAGTCAGTCCCAATCCTAGTTTAATGTGTGTGCAGTACAAAAGATCTTTGCTGCCTCCTGTATCTGTAGAAAAATGAGCTTATTAGAATAAATGTAGAATAGAATTCAAGATTTGAATAGAAATGTAAAACCAATAGTTGATATAATAGTTGATACAATTCTTGCACTATAATTTAATGTAGTAATATTCTAATATCAAGGGTTACTTCATAAGAATATAAAAATAGAAATAATTATTTATCCTTTATAATTCCAGAGATTCTTCTAAAGAATGGTATGACAACAAAAAGCAGTTCCAAGAAAAAATCTAAATGTCCTACAATGAATAAACCTAAACAGCAATTAGTTAAATATTGTCATATAGTCACATAGCCTTTTCTCCACGCTGTCATTATATAAAGTAGGCATTATAAGCTAATTGGTTATGATTACAAATAAATATCTTTAAATAATAATATTGTAGTATGTTAAAAAAAAAATTGTGTTTGTGTGTGTGTGTCTGCCCAAGCAGAATTCAAGGAGCAGGCGGTGATCAGACATCTCATCTTGTGAATGGTATTAGATATCTTGTTCAAAATTGCTGATTAATCTGATTAAGCTAGTGAGTGAATAATCCTTTAATCCTCTCAAGAATACAGTTTATGTCTGCTGAGTGTCAAATTTAAGACTGGTAAGCTGTAAATACTGAAATTTAAGTGAAAGGAAGGAGAAAAAGGCAACCACCCAAAGTCAAACTGTGCTGTCTCTTTCCCAGACTGTCTTTTGTGGGTGACCTTCTCAGCTGAAACGGGAATGAGAAACATTAGGAAAAATAATAAATCATTCTCCGGAGATGGCTTTGTGGCAGCAAGCATATCAGTCACCAAGGACCAATCTGCTAGCATGTGGTTTCCCTTTTCCCAACCAGTTTAATTATAAATTAATGGACACTGCCTTTTGCTTCTCATTACATTCTGGGGCAGACATGTTTAAAACCAGATATTTATTTTGTGATTGGAAAACTCTCTCAGAAGCTAACAATTGCTAAATATTTTTGCAGAATCACAAAAGCAAGAGAATGAACATACTTCCATTAAAATCTCCTTCAGAAGACTGTGCTTTAGAAACAGTCGTTGCGTTTACTATAAGGGGGAGCTTTGGACCAGCTAAATAAATTGAGCTGCCTTGATGAAGCCCTATCATTATGCAGCAAATTTAAATAATAATCATGAAGTAAGGTCATGGGGGAGGGGCAGGGTTGAGGACAGAGTAGGTAGTTTGTTGCCCAAGGAAAATAAAAAGTTAAAAAAAAAATATATATATATATATATATTTACATATATATATATATATTTATATATTTAACCAACTGCCTTGTTTGCTTGGGGCATTTGACCACCTACCTACTTTTACCTGAACTATAGTCATATCAAAAGCAATTGAAAATGTCTGTGATTCAAAATGTTATCTGAATTTGTTTGCTGGCTTTCTTTTATATCAGTTGCTTTCAAAATTATCCCTTTCCGTAAAAATCTCAATGAAATATCTGCTAGAAGGGCAAAGGGGCTAGAAGAGATTAATGTGCCACACAACTACTTTTTCGTTTACTAATTTAGAGTGAGCCAGGGGACTCTGGTCTAATTAAAGTACCAGTCCAATCTTCAAAGTAAGAAGTCTGAATTACTTCCTAATTCCTCACCATGTGAAGGAACCAGATAGAGACAAAACAACCCTCCCCAGCCATGATTATTGCTCCAGAACCAGTGCCTCAGTCTGGAAGGAGATAGAGACTAATGGTAGACCATTCTGCTTTTTCTGTTGAGGGTGAGCCAAAGCTCACTTTGACGTTCTCAGTGGACCCTAGACAAAACTGTGCCCTCAGTATACAGATCACGGAAGGAAGCTCATGGAGAAAACCCTCTCCTGACTCTATTTTTGCCACACTGCTAGGTACACCCCAATCATACCGCCCAATCCCTTGTAGGATAAATGAGGGGCAAGTGAGCCTTCTGGCCCCAAAACAACTAGCCACTCACTCAGCCTGCTGGATGTCTCTACTCCAGAGTGGTCCAGACTCTGTGGGTAAAGCTTTCCCCAGTACTAACCTCAGCCTCTTCCTCTAATAGTCACACACTTGGCACAATCTGGTATTTTCGATCCTTTATTTTTAATCAGGTCGACAAATGTTTCACATCTCTGGCCCATGTGTTCAGCTCCCAGCTATTTTCTTCCATCACACAGTGGTAATGGCTTATGTAATTGTGGCTTGGTACACGATCTGTGCTCCCTGTAGATATTTAGACTCTGATTCTCTTTAACCTCTTCTGCCTTTGCCAGTGAACTTTCACCCAGCTCCTTGGTGGGGGATCAGCTGACACCTGACGTCCAAGGGCAGGGCTGCTCAAGGGTCCTGAGCACCACAGGCCATGAACTTCATCACAGCTTCCCAACTGAGAAGGGCTCAAAGCCAGGAAGGTGGAGGAATTTCCTGCAGACTTTCTTCTAAGGCTTTATAGAACTGACCTGGGAAACTGACAATAGTTTGTAGTTACCTCCATGGGTAAGAAGGGTGAGTGTCCTGTGGAGGTAAAACTCATGTTGGTACCAAAATGTGAAATGACTTCATTTTACTTTTGTTTAAGGAGTTAGGCTCTCATAAAACACCCAAAGAACAGCATTGACCAACTATGTAAGATCATTTCTGAAATTAGTTTACAATTGACTTAATTATGCATAGATATCTAAGAGTACATGTGTGTAAATTGTGCCATTTGTAATGCTGTTTTCCTTAGTCCGTGTATCCTTGAATTTATTGTCTTGAAAGCCTGTTTTTACCTTCTCATAATCACTATTATTCATATGACAGAAGAGCAGGCACACTCTTTCGCCTTTACATGGCATGTAAGTCAGTATCCTTCTCTTTTGCCATTCAACTCTTCATTCATTTATTCAACAAATGTTTACTAAAAAGGTGTTAGAGGCATGGACATAAAGATACTCTTATTTAACATGATGCAGGATCCCCTTTATAAATTCCATGTAATGTCCATAAAACAACCCACAGGATTATGGATTTGCTGAGGCCTTGCCAAAGGTCCTCTATCTCTGTCTAGCTCACTCCTTATTCAAAATCACATACCAAATGTAATTTTGGAATGATTCAAAATTACATTCCAAAAATGTATATGGTGAGGACAACGTATAGGAGTCATAGCCATCCCACTCTCCTCTTATTAAGGTAGTTCTTGTCACCTGATTCAAGTTCACCTCTTCATTTTGAGAGTCTATTAAGTTTCTACTAATTAAGAAAGGCTCATATGTGCTGATATAATCTAGAAAGTCCTTGGAGAGAGAAGGGGAGGTTTTAAGGCATGAGAAGCAGCAGAAGTACACAACTGACTTTTCAGAGATCTTAAGACCCTGAATTGTATTTCCAGTGATTTCCAAAGTCAATTTGGGTATCCAGATGATGGGGTGCTGGAGACCACTTTCTTTTTTAAGAAAGTTTATATTACATAAAGGTTACCTAAAAAATATAGGGAATTCCTATATGCCTCACTTTCCCCCTCCCACACTTTCCCACATTAACAACATCCTTCATTAATGTGGCACATTTGTTGCAATTGATAAACACATATTGAAGCATTGCTACTAACCATGGATTACAGTCTACATTATAGCTTATGCTCTGTCCCAGACAATTTTGTAGGTTATGACAAAATATACAATGGCCTGTATCTGTCATTGCAATGTCATGCAGGACAATTCCAATGTCCCAAAAATGTCCCCATATTACACCTATTTTTCCCTCTCCCTCCCTTCAGAACTTCTGGTTGCCACTGCCTTTATATCAATGATAAAAATTCTTCCATTGTTACAATAATAATAAGTCTATAATAGAATAATAATAAGTCTTTAGTCCATTGTTCTTTCCCCAAAGTTGGGGGTTTGGGGGTGGTGATGCGCACTCTGTTTCTAACTGGGAGGAGACTAAGATCCCAAACTGCAGATGGATGGAACTCTTTAGCTTGCAGTTGCAGACACTTTCAATTCCTTGGGATGGGCGTTATCTATCATCACCTCCTTGTTAGTTGTCCTGGGTGAGTCCCAATGAACTGGGGAGTAGGTATTGCAACTCTGCTGAGGTTCAGGGCTTAACCGGCATATGAACGGACCAAAGATTTAAGTCTCTGGGACATATATTTAACAATTACAGTGCTAATTATAGGTTCAAATAAAAGGAGCAGAAGAGTCATGTGTAGGGAAACTATCAATGAGTCTAACTCTGTTACACTGGGGAGCATAAACTCCAAAGTAAGGCCCCCTGGCAGGGTGCCAAATTCCTGAGATTGTCTGCCCTGCTTATAGTATCTGGATGTCTCTAGAGCCCTCAGGAGCCCCACTGTTTGAGGCACTGTTTACTGTGGCAGTCAATGAGATCCTGCTGAGATGTGCATAAGCAAAACCTCTGGAATGACCTCCCAAAGCACTTTGAAATCTCTTAGCCATAAAAACTCATTTGTATTAAATATTTCCCCCATTTGGGAGAGGACTTTTTCCAGATGCGTTGCTAGTTGGTGCTTGGTAATAATCCCTCAGTGCCAGGGAGGCTCATCCCCAGGAGTCATGTCCCATGCCAGAGGAAGAGGTAGTGTGTTTATATGTTGAGTTTGGCTTAGAGAGAGGCCACATTTTAGCAACAAGGAGGCTTTCAGGATGTAACTCCTAAGCAATATATAATACTAGGCTAAGTTTCAATTTCACTAGAAAATTTCATAAGTACACTCATCAATATCAAGGGCCTGGTGTAATGGTCTGTCTTCCTTCATGAGCACTGTCCTTGTACTTGGGGTATTCTTCCCATCCTTTTAGAAAACGTAGTAGAACTCTCCACTATGGAAATTCAATATTCTTTTGGTTACTGTGTGGGTGAAGACCACTTTTATATTGAGTCCAGAATTTGCGACTTGATAAGTCTCTGCTTTCTCCAGTCTCTTGGTGCTAGGCAATGGGGGTATAGACCAGCAGGTTCAGCTCCACCTGTGCCCTGGACCGCTCCAAGTGAGGCTCATATCACTGCATCCAGCTCTACAAGTTAGTGATATCTAGTTTGTTCAAGTGTTTGTGTTCATAACTCTGGGATCTGGGGAGAGCCCTGAGGCCTCAAATGGCCTTTGAGTCACAGATATTCTCTAAGACAATCTGCATTTGCTCAGAACAAATAATCAGGCCTGACCTACTTCAATTTAGCATTCCAATGCTCTGAGCCCTAGTACAATTGGCTGGACCCACACACTCCTCCTAGCTCTTGCCAGTTTTTTCTTGGATGATCCTGAACCCTATTTTCCATACCTCTAGTCAATGGTTAGGTCTTCTTTCAAATCAGAAAGAAATTCCAAGAGACAACTGACTTCTGGAATAGCCATCACCAGAGGATCCCTACCATGCTTCAGCCACCAGATCAGACCCTCTGATCATAACAGTGCCTCATTTCACACTGTTGTGTAGATATTGACCATCCTTCTACTGCCTGAGAGATAGCTTAATATTCAGGTAGTTCCCCTAGTCAATCTGGTTTCAGTGTCCTACTCCTTCCCTTTGACTCATTCTACCAATATCCTAATGGAATATTTCCTGAGTTGCGCTACTAGGACCTATTGGCCCAGATTCTAAAGAATGTAAAAAAGCACAAGTTAGTTTTAAGCATTTTATTGGATTTGAGATGCCCCTAGAATGGCTGATCCCTGGAGACTCCCAGGTTCCCAAAGCCAGCCCAGACCAAGAACAGGCTTCCTGGGACTATTACATAAAGAATGCATTCTTCCAGCTTCTAGACCAAGTCATAGAATTGGCCAGTGGCTACAACTCATGGTGAATTTGATTTACTTATATCAGGGTATTTCACTCTCTGGATTGCTGTCCTTTGGGCAGTCACCAGCCCTTCCTCTGGATATGTCTGACTGCAAGATGATACTAGTGACTTTATTGCCTCTAGTACTGAAACAACCATCATGTTGTGGTCAGATGTTTTAAAAAGGAATATAATGGAACTTTCAGTTAGCTCTGGGACCCACCTTGTTCTCTCAGAGCCACAGACCTCAGGCTGTTTGGGGGCTGCTAACTCCTGGGCTCTCTTTCTTTTTGGTAACATGTTTGCCTCTGAACTTGCCTTCCTCTTCTATGACTTTCCTTTTTCTACCAGTGCTTGGAAATCTGTTTTCAGGGAAGGAGAAATGGGATTTCACTGATATCATAATCTTCCAAATCTTTTGTCTACTGCCAAACTTTAGTTTCTTATGCCAAAAACAAAACCAAAAATATTCCTTCTTCTCAAGTATCTTTACCCACTGGAGAGAGAAGTGACAGCCTCCACTCAAAAAACAATTCATGTGAGGATTTTAGAGGGTGCCCAGATAACCAGCCCTACATGAAATTCTGAGAGGGCAAATAGAAAGAGTTCCTTCTCCACATGGAGACACTGAGCAAACCATCATGAATACAGAAAACAGATTTGTCGCCATGGACAACCGAAAGCAATAGAGCCAATCAGAATGGACCACCAAGACAAAGTCATGAGCTTTCCATTGTGGGCACTAAGGGTAAGTTCCAGTTGTAGACCCCATGCCAGACATCTCAATCATCCTCAAGTTTCCCTCATCTTAAAAATATCCTTCCCTGACTCCCATCCTCCCTTCCACTACTGCTTCTCTTTCTCTCCTTTTCTTCAAAATCAAACTTCTTAATGAGTTGTCCACACTTATTTCCATTTCTTCTATTCCAATTCACTCTTCAGCTCATTCTAAAATGGCTTTCCTAATGGCCATCAGTTCCCTTCTTGTCCCTAAATCGTAAGTCCAGTGGCTGTTTTTCAGACTCTAGGTTCTCATGTCTCTTAGCAATATTTAACATAGTTGTATGCTCATTCCTTCTTAAACACCCTTCTTGGCCTCTGTGACACCACACTCATTTTCCACGCACGTCTCTGACCTGGCTCTTCTTCCACTGTCCTTCCCTTTAGGTTATGTTCTTCAGAGTTCTGCCTGAGTCCCTCTTCTCACTTTATGCTTTCTTCTTGGGTGAATTCATCCACTCTCATGACTTTGGTCTTCAAGACCCCCTACACCTGTATCCTTTGCTCAGAGCATGGTCTTGACCCCCAGATTTTTATGTTTAACCTTCTACTCAACATCCATGTCCTACAGGCATTTCAAAGTCAATGTGAATCAAATTGAACTTATCATCTTTCCCTCAAATCTGGTCTTTTTCTCGTAGTCCTCTAGTGAGACAGGTACCACCAGTAATTCAGTCACCTAAGCCCCAAACCTGGATATCACTTTTGGCATGTGCATCTACTTCACACCTTCATCAGTGAGTTCTGTCAAACCCACTTCCAGAATGTCTGTTTGACTCAACCCTTCTGTCCTTCATACTGCTGCCACCATGATCCAAGCCACTGTCCTTTCTCCTAGACAACTGTGGTAGGCTTTGAATGAATGGGGCATCTTTTCCCCTGCTGCCAGAGCAAACTTTCTAAATCCTAAATTTGAACACACCACTCTCCAGCTTAAAATCCTTCAATAATTTCTTAACCACAAGACAAATTTCAAAGCCCTGGTTTGACATGATGACCCTCTATAATCTAGCCCCTGCCTATCTCTTCAGCCTCATCTTTTGCCATTTGCCCATTTCTACTCTCTGTCTGGCTGACATGAACTGCTTTTACAGATACTCATACTCTCATTCACCTCTAGGGTTTTCCATATGCAGTCCCTCTTCCTGAACTACCATCTCCCTCACCCCACTCTTCACATGGTATTGGAGATTGAATCATGTTACCAATGAAAGGCCAAACCCTGGTCCTGTGGGTGTGAATCCATTTGTGAAGAGGACCTTTGAAGATGTTATTAGGTAAAGTGTGCAAAAAATGAATGAGGATGAGACTTATTCTCATATGATTGAAGTACTTTTAAGCAAAGGAAACTGGACCGAGAAAGAGAAGCCACGGGGAGCATCCAGAAGCTAAAAGTCAACAGAACCTGGAAAAGAAAGAGAAAATGCCACCACATGCATTGCCATGTGACAGAAAAACCAAGGACCGAGGACCACTGGCAGCCAGTCCAAGAATGCCACAGTCTTCTGAGAGAAAGCATTGCCTGCTGACATCTCAGGTTTGGACTTCTCCTAGACTTAAAACCATGAGCCAATAAATTCCCATTGTTTAAGAAAAAAAAGGAACAGAATTAAAGCTAGGCTTAATCACCTAGTTGTGTTTCACAATTATATACATGTACCATGTACTTTGACACAACACTATAAAAATTTTCAAGAAATCCGTTATATAATGGATTATGCAAATATTGTTGGGTACATGGGGATATATAAAACTTCATACACCTGCTAAATGAAGCAAGATTGGTTCAGCCACCCTGGAAACAACATGGTGGTATGTGGTTAATTAAATATTACCTATGGCACAGCAATGCTGTACTGAATTCTTAAAAAAAAAAATCTCACATGCTGGGAAACATGTTCCATGATGTTTATTGTTTGAGATGATAGGAAGTGGGAGGCAATCTTGGTGTCCATCACTAGTGGACAGGTAAAAAGTATAGATAGTGCCTAAAAAGTATTAAACAGCAATTCAAAAGAAAGTGCTGGATGTGCATATGTCTACATGCATAGATCTTAGAAACAATTGGACAGAATGATATAAAAGAAATAGGATGAGTTATCTAGTATAATTATAATTGTGTAAATTAAAACATATGAGCCAGGATTTTACAAGAACACATGAGAGCAGAAGGATATTCTCAAAATACATTAAAATGACTGCTTGTAGTAGGAAGAATGGGAATGACAATAAGAAATGGTGATCAAATGTGGTTTCTACAGATGATAGATTAGACAGGCAGGCAGGCAGCCCAACAGATAGATAGAAAGATAGAAAGATAGATATAGATAGGCAAGACAACCAGCTAGTTAACAGAGAAGACTGTGTAGGTATGATATGGTGTCTTGAGCTAAGAAGTATGATTAACAACTGTTTGCACTTGAAATTCAGAAATAAAATAAAACTGTCCAAAAAATTGGTAAGTTTCTGGAGCAATAAGACAAGCTGTGGTTAAAAAAAATAATAATAATAGAATTTTGATATTGCTCAACATTCATTCTGTGTGTGAGATTTGGATCCACTTCTGGATCCTTGAGAGTTCTCCCCAACAAACAGCCAACAGTGAGAGCCAGAATAGGACCAATCCATGGCTCAGCAATTTTGGCAGAAGAGGCATAAGAAGCTGTTAGATGGCAAATGAAGTGGGACAGGCATGAAGAAAGGCAGGGAAAAACCTGATGAAGACATCTTAAAGTACTATTTTAGTTTTCTGGGCTGCTCAAGCAAATACCATTGAAATGGGCTGGATTAAACAATGGGAATTTATTTGCTGACAGTTTTGAGAAAAAAGAAAATCCAAATCAAGCCATCATCAAGGCAATGCTTTCTTCCAGAAAACTGTGTTCTGGGGCTAGCTGCCAGCTCCTCTGTCACATGGCAATGCACATGGCAGTCTCTCCTGGTGTCTCTAATCTCTTCCAGATTCCATGAATTTCAGCATCTGGCTTCTTCCGATGGCTTTCTCTCACTCTGCTAAATTTCATTCTGTTTATAAAGGACTGCATTCTGATTGAAATGGGCCATACCTCACCTGAAGTAGCCTCATCAAAAGGCCCTGCTTATGATGGGTTAATACCCATAGAAATGGATTATATTTAAGAACATGTTTTTCTGGAGTAATACAATTTGAAACCAACACAGGTACTATTCAATAATATAGAAGAGTCATGCAAGCTGCAGTGTCTGACAGCCTAGCCTGGTAAATGCAATAACTGGTCTAGTAACCACTCCAGAAAAGCTCAGCCTCTGTAGCCTGAGAAGAACCAAGGGCAGCTTCACATGCATCAGTGGAGAGCAGACTTCCTCATTCGTATTCCTGTTTCTAGCCATTTACCCACAGGCACGGGCAACTTCCAGCCCCAAGACCACAATGGAAATGACAACATTTATTGCCTTTGAAATTCATACTTCAGAGGAGTCCCTCCTAGAGAACTCATATGTGAATGGAGGATTAATAATCCAGGGCTACGTTATCCAATATGGCAGCTACTAGCCACATGTGGCTATTGAGCCTTGAAATGTGACAAATTCAAGTTGACATGTGAAGACATAATATGAAAAAAAAAACATTAAATATTCCATTAATTTTTATTAAATCAATTACATATTGAAATGATATTATTTTGGAAATATTAGGTTAAATAAAATATGTTATTAAATGATTTTCACCTGTTTCTTGTTACTTTTAAAAATTCCTACTAGATAAATTTACAATTACATCAGTGACTTATCTTCTATTTCTGTTGGACAGTACTGGTCTGGGGGCTTATATGTTGATTTTCAGCATCTCTTTTAATTAAGATGAAAATGGTGTCTGACCATTTTCCTACAAAGGTAGAAAATGCTCTTTCCTAGATATGTCTGTTCAACAGAACACTCAAATCATAGTCAGTTCTTTATTTCTTGTCAGTGGTCATTTCCATTAGATGTTTCTAGCCTTTTCTATGTTCTCAATCCCACTTGTTAGTCTAAATAGAACATGACCAAACCACAATAGACCAAAAGGTTCATGTGGGTTGAGGAGAGCCTGCAAATACCTCAATGATTATCTGAATTACATCAGGGTTGTTGAGGTCTGTTGTGCTGAGACATCTTGTAGCATCCAGGAGGTCTCTTCTGAGCTTCTCATTCCAATCCCTGAATTTACCAATCTCAGATGGAGAAGAAATGAAGAAATGATAATAAATCTGACCCAAATATGTCACTTTCCACTGTAAAAGGAAGTCAGAAATGGAAGAAATGGAATATTAATTATCTTTATTCCCAGGGGCCAAAAAAATAACAATATCCTGCTTTAAGGGTAGCAAAACAAAAAGCTTGTATAAATTGAGTACTGAAATGTCATGGAAGAACTTCATTAACTTGGGGATAGGGTACATTTTCTAGTTTGATTATCACCACACAAAATATCACTGCTCTCTTCATTTGAGCTTGATCCCTGGTGTCAAACCCTAATTGTCACGGGACTTGTTGTAAGTAATGGTCATTTGTGTTTCATAATTATCTTGAATCAACACAATTAGTTCCACATTCTGCTGTTTTCTTCCTAAGGCATCTGTAAACATTTTTACACAATTCTGGCAAATAGCTTTTGGCAATAATTTTTTTTAATTAAAAAAAAGGTAAAATGATCCAGGATAGCTATTTTAAATGTGCGTTACAGACTCCTCTAAGAGGATAAGAAAATATTCTTCAGAATGCCAACCAATAGATTTTCTCTTTCAATTATCAACCACAGTTCCACAATTGAGATTGTCCTTTAGTCACAGTTTTAACATGGTTGAATCCACATAAAGCCTGAAGGACATTTAATAAAAAAGAATGTGCTTTAACTGATTTAATGATTTTACTTTATTCCCTTGAGTTATTTTTATTCATTCCACAAAAATGTGTTGAAAACACCAGCTCTGTATAGGTTATCAGATGTGGTGGTCTCAAATTTTCATGAGTATCAGAATCACTGAGGTTCTACCAGAGCTACTCTGATTCAGCTAGTTAAAAGTAGATCCCAGGGGGAAAAAAAAAAAGTAGATCCCAGAAATGTGTACTCGGTACAATTACGCCCAGATGATTATTCAGTAAATGGGACTCAAACCTCCTACTTTTGAGCTTCAGATTCTGAGTTAGTCTTAAGAAAGAGGTGGAATATAAAGTTTTTCCCCCTTAAAAGGTTGTAACATGTGTGAGTAAAACTAAAATGACCCAAACACAGTGGAACTTACCAAGTTAGAAAAGCATATTTAAGAAGAGGGTAAAAAGTTGGGTGTCATTTCTAGAAAGTCTGTTCTGCATTTCAACATTTCTATGAAAGCTGTCTTCAAGAATCGCTGCTCATATAGTATTTTTAAGTACATTCTTCAGAGACAGGCAAACCCTCTAATGGGGGCAGGGTCAGATCTGCAGAAAGGAACTAAGCATGGGAATGCATTCTTTTCAAGGTCATTGAAGGGTGTGGTCACCAATATAGTGAGTCTGGATACACCAACATTGTGCTGTGTTTCTCACCAAGCCCTGAGTCCCTTCATGGGTGCCATATTCAAATATGTGGTATGTTAGGTCTTGTTGGGTTGTATTGTTTTTCCCTAGGGCGAGGCTGGCAAATTTTAAACAGTATGATGACAAGCTGACAACACAGGTTTTCCTGGTGTTCCAAGGCTTGGAGACAGAGGAGGTGCTGCCTGCCCATGTCCTATAGACACAAGGAGGGAGAGAACCAGGCATTCCCTCACAGGCAATGAGGGCAAAGGGCTGTGGCATCGAGGTTAGTCCTAGTGACATTCACTTTTGGATTGAGAGTCCTTCTATACTTATCAGCCCCAGTTCTATTGGATCCTACCCAGAGAGAGATATAAATCAGAGTAAATCAATAAAACTTGAAAGACTAAGAGAGGAATGTCCTGTGATGAAGAGAGCACTGATTCCATCTCCGAAATAAAAATCGATGACCTCGGTCCTATCCTGACACATTTCCTTACAGAGCTCCAGTGTCCTGTTTTGACATTATTCTTTTCTTTGATTTCTCCCAACTCAATATTCAGTAATAAAAGATGATTTTCCTATCCATACTTGGCAATTGTGAGGAGATTTAGCCATTTTAAAATCAGGTGGTGGCACTGTAAGTAAAAGACATGAGGTAGTTAAAAATTTGAAGAATATGTCAATTGGTAAAATTAGATAGAAAGTTATGCTGTGTTCTGCCCTACATTTGGGCTATCACAAGTGAGGCAAACTTTTCTAGGCAAACTGCTGAGGACTGCCAATTTAACAAGCTGTTCCACGCTGCAAGGGACATATTTATGGACATACTTTCAACAAGACGTACCTAGTGCTACCAAGCTGTGCTGTACTAAAGAGCAGAAAGAATCAGAAAGATAGATTTAAAAAAAATAATAAAGGATTTCACACATGGGTCCTATTAAAATCAGATCAAGTATTCTGCAATTTACAGGCAAAAATATTTAAAATAATGACAGGGTTGTTGCACGATCTAAGGAGAAAACACCCGGGAAATGTAAAAGATGATATTGACACAGCATGTTTAGCTCAGGCTGTTGTACGACAAGGCTCTTGAAGGGAGAGAGGAAAAGCCAAACGACATTGTGAATTTTTCTAATTTTTAATCAGCTGGGTCAACATGACTCTAATGCTATTTAAAACCTCACCTTATCTCATGAATTTTTTCAATATGAAGATTACTATTCAAAAATCTTCCAAGAAAGATTGATGTCCTGTCTTTTAATCTTTTTAATGATCCAAAAATCACCAAAAGTCACTAATAGTGCTATTACTTATTTATTATGAGATACCATTGGGCATGCCCTACAATAAGGCTCCCTATTCTTTGGAGTGTTTTGTGAATACTGGTGAGTCAGAACAGTTTTCTATTTAAAAATTGCTGTGTATTTCTATTTTGGGAAGTGGAGGCATCAAGTCAACTTGGAGCTCATCTTCTTTGTTCTGGGAAAAAAACATTACTCTGGGAAAACAGTATAAAATATACAATATATTTTTTGTTCAATAAGAACCTGGAGTGTAGCTGATTTTGATGATTGACATTAGCTGATGGCCTTCACACATGCATTAATTTATATCCATCAATTTATTTGATTGGGAACTTTTCAGGAAGAAGAGGAACAGGACCAAGATGATCTTATTTTGATAATCATTCTCTATAGCATTTTTGATGGTCACAGATGTCGGCAATTTTTTCTATAACAACCCAGACAGTAAATATTTTCGTCTTTGTGGGCCACGGGGTATTTATCACTGCCACTCAACTCTGCTGCGCAAAAGCAGCCAAACACAATATGAAAACCCAAGACGTGCCTGTGTTCCAATGAACCTTTTTTTATTAAAAAAGGTGGCAGGATGAATGTGGCCCTTGGTCTGTAGTTTGATGCTTTCTGTGCTGAGCATGAATCCAAGAGGGGCTGCCTGGAGAAGAGACAGAAGGACCCCCTTGGTGGAAAGTCACTATAAGGGAAGGACAGTTCAAAACTGGTAGTCCAACTCCAGCATCTGGGTCGTTGGAGAGGGGAACTGGCCTAAGGCCCTGAATTTGCCAAGACTCAGTTTCCTTCTGGCACTGAAACTACTGCATTCCCAGGGCATGGCTGCAGGTATGAGAACTGAAAGAGCTGCTTACCTAGGGCTCTAATTCTGCATCCTTGGGCATGGAGCACCCACAAGTAAGATGATCTCCTCCTTTCCGCAACCCACATGCTAAGAACCCACCCCTGACCCCATGACAGCCCTGGCACAGTAGTCTGTCAACAGGCAGAGCCTCGGCTACTAAAAGTCTTCTTTTTGCTATCAGTGGTAGCAACGGCCACAGAGAAAGAGGCTTTTCGGTAGTCTGAACAGATGTTCTAGTTTCTTCTTCTGTAAGGTGATATAGTCTATAAGGGCTGCTCTTGGGACTGAGCAAGTTCCTGATAAACTTGGTCTTACCATAGGGCATTGCAGGGAAGGTAGAAATTGGATAAAATGCAGTTATTATAATTTGAGCATCAAAATCAATGTGATGTCATTCTATGCCCTAGCTGGTGATATGGGCATACTGACTATAGCTACTAAACTAATGCTACAGTGGGGGAAATGGCTCTCTTTTGTTTTTGGATCAAGTGTGTTAAGCTGCTGAGACCTATGGGTTCATATCCTCTCTTAACACTAGGACAACTCAGATGGAGATGCGGGAAAGTCAACGGATTAAAAAACAGGATGGGCTGGAAGAATGTTGGTCTATAGAGGCTCTAGTCCGGATATAAGCTGTGTCCATTCTAGAAACAAATTATTTCCATTAGTCACTCTAGCCAATGAGGCAAATCAGGATTTTACTTCACATTAGAAAGTTTTAGTTCTTTGGTGATTCATATTTATATAGCCTTTAGAGTTTCCAAACTGCATGTTCACTCATGGCCCTACTTAATCCTCAGAAGAAAGCATGAGGTAAGTGCAAAAAGAGTTTATATTACATGCATTTTTTCAGAGATGGTAACTAAGACCCAAAAAGTTTTAATTATTTGTTCAAGGTTGTGAAGGAGCAAGTCTCCATACCTACACCGGGACTGCACATCAGGTCTGCATATTCCAAATCCTATGTTCTACCCCCATCCCAACTCCCCAGCACCTTTACTCCTGCAGCCTCTTGGCCACATCATTCCTTATCAAGGGAATCCAGAAATATACTACAACTTGGCACCTTAAATACTCACTGCCATGGTCTCCTTGCCGAGGTGTGCTGCTGGATGCTGCAAGCACCTCTTTACTACCTGTCTACCTCAGGCTGATTCTTCCTCAGTTCTGCACAAGATGGAAGGAGTCATAGAAAGGAATCTAAAACTTGGAGAGGTTAAATAACTTGTCCCATGTCAGTAGCCAGCAAATAATGAGGTTGAGATTCAGCCCAGGTTTGTAGATGCCAAAGGCAGTGACCAATCACTCTCCATACTCCTTAACCCCCCAAAAATCGCTCACTTCTCTGAAACAATATAATACTTTGCTCATATTCTTTACATAGGAATACAATTCTATTTGACTTAAGATTTAGGGAATGCATATCATAGCTTATCTGCTGGTTTACAGACTTCAGAAAAATACAGGCTAGGCATTGTACATCTGTGAACATATGCTAGTAACCAGCCAGCTGCCAGGAGTGGAAGACAAGCAGAAAGACCTAGGGCCTAGATAAGAATAATTTGAGAATCCCAATCTTACAAGATTGTTGTGAGGTTCAATTCAGAGAACAAAATTTAAGTTACTTTGAAAATGATGCAGAGTACTACTAATTGTGGGATACGCAGACACAATTCAGTTTTATTAAGCTGTACTGAAATCAGGGGAAGTTGGCTCCCAATCAAGAAAAAGAGATAGAATAAATGAGGATACGAGCATAACAAGGAGAAAAGCCTGGATTAACTGCTGAATTCCCCTGGAAAGTAGAATTTTAAGGAAAGTAACTAGCAAATAAATAATAGAGAACAAAGAAGAAAGTGTGCAAAGGAAAAATCAAGAAGTGCGGAGAGGGGCGATTACATGCCATCAGCACTGTGCTTGAAATCCTAACGGGGACGGCAGATTAGTCTTCTATTCTAGGCCTCCCTGGGCCCCATTTGCTCACTGGCCCACAGAACTGTCTGTCCAGCCCACTTGCCAGGGGTTACTTGGGATCTAGTTTGGGGGTTTTTGTGGAAGGGCTTTTAAACCTTGATGTGCTGTACAGATGTGGTGTTTGTTTTATGGCTCTTATTCCAGAGATGCTCAGGGGCACCTCAGTGTGAAAGCTCATGTTCAACTGATTCACCAGGTCTTCCAGGGAATCAGGGGCTTTCACAACTTACACCAAGTCTTCTCTGTGGCACACGGAGGCTCTGGAGATGACTCCAGGTGAGCTCTCTTGTGAGGGACTGACTGTACTCATCAATCCTTAATAAAAATTTTACCATGCTCACCAAGGGAAACTTAAATGGGAAGAACAGCTTGTTTCCTTGACAGCAGAAAATCGATAGTTTATTTTTTAATCCTTTGTTGTCGGTCAAGAATTCCACAGAACACACAGATTACTAAAAACACAAGGAAAAATGCATTTTTTTTTCCACTTTGGGGGTTTGCCTACAAGAAGATTGACACCAGGAGCAAGAGAGTTCCTCAAATGTGGACAGTGGATGCAGGACCCTCACAGTGAATGGGGACAAGTTACAGCTCAAATATTGCCTTTCCTCAAGAGTCAAGAAAATCATTGAAGCCTTAGTGCCAGCAGGCTGCTTGGGAAGCATGAAGGCAACATTTCAAAAAAAGCAAACAACTGAAACACTGCACATAGGGACAAATCCATTTGCACAGCCAACTCTGGTCAAGGGGCTTCCTCTGGTCTAGGGTTTCTAAAATGGGGCAGGGGTCTGTGGCTGCCACAACCCACAGAGCTGCCCTACCCAGCTAGGGCTGAGTTATCCTTGTAAAAAAAACTTGCTGAGAATAAGAGGATGACTGTGATTGACTTGCCTACTCTATAGAGAAGAAGAAGGGGATGGAGGGAGGTGTGGGGGACCAAGGGGAAAATGCAGCTCTCATGTTCCAAAGACTTTATTTTGCCTGAGAAAACATAGTGAGTTTGAGGATTGGTGGTAGGCATCTCCCTCCTCCCATCTTTAATATCTGCTCAGCAAAAAGGCAGGATTAAATCCATCAGCCTCTGGGACACCTTAAAAATCCCTCTCTTCTCTGTGTCCTTATATACAAGGGTAAAGACCAGCTTTCTACATCCAAGTTGCCAGCGCTGAATGGAGGGCAAGCAATGGGGCGCCCAGCCGGAGCCTCTGTCCTCTGCCTGTTCCCGAGTCCGTGGCCTGAGGCAATGGTTTGCATTTTTAGGACAACAGCCGGCTATCGGCAAGCAGGAGGCCTCTCGTCAGGCTTTATTACTGCACAAAAAATGACACAAGCGAGCCTGTGGTCACAGTCATGTTTATGGTACACTGCAGAGCCATCGCATCTCCCCACAACACAAGCCCCTCTGTCTCGCTGATCCGCCCACCACAGCCTGCCCCAGATTTGAGCTTTGTTTATGTGTGTGGTGCCCTACCTGGGATACAGTGCCCCCCAAGAAACCAGGCTTCATTGCTCTGCGTGCTGTTTATTTTATAAATTTCCAAGGAGACCTACAGAAGAGCTGTATTTACTAACTGAATTATGTTGCTAACAAGGATCAGAAGCACCCTATCTCATCCTTCTGCTTTAAAAGGCTTCTGGAGGCAGAGTCACCATTGCCCCATGTCTTGATCCAGGCAGGATGGTTTATATGGCATTGGGAGCACAGATAGTTGGAGATACAGGACACACTCCTTGAAAGTCCATTTAAATCTCTGTAGTCACCTCCCAAATTACAGTAGTCTTATGCATCTGGCCTAAATCATAAATACCTCCTGAAAATGAAATTTCACAGTGGATAGTTCCAGGCATCACCATCAAATCCTGATGCCCACTCAATGTACCTTTTCAAACAAGGATGAATCTATTTGGTCCAATTAGAAAAGTTCAATGCTAGTATTATAAACATTTTGATTCAGTATTTCAGAATAAAGATATGTAAGTACAATAAAATAACTGAGCAAATTAATTTTGAAGGAATTATTTCAGCCAGGTAGATTGGACATGATCATGAAACTTCAATAAACTTTTCCAAAGCATCTGGGACTCAGAATATGTAGAGCATTGTCACATGAATCCAATTCTGACTCTTTAAAGAAATCCACCAGAAGAGATGTGGTATTAGAGACATAAAATAAACCACAAAGCATTGGATGATAGTGCACTACCAGGTGAGGGGGGAGGTGAGGTGTGGGAAAGGAGATCAACATATTTCATAGTGGCCACTTCTTAGCAGTTCCATTATTAGGGTATGGGCTCAGCTGCTATAACAAAAGGCTCCAAATATGGAGGTTAATTAAGATAGAAGTTTAATTTTCTCTTGTGTAGAAGTTCTGAGGTGAGTGGTCTGCATTGGCAGAGCAGGTTTGATCCACAAACTTATTCAGGGTACTAGATTCCTTCAACCTTGTTGATCCCAGTAATCTCTATGGCAGTAGTTCTCAAACTAATGAAGAGGTTGGCAAACGTTTGTTATCTATAAAGGCCAGATAGCAAATATTTCAGTTTTTGCAGGCTACCTACAATCTCCACCACTTACTTTTCTTTGGTTTTGTTGCTGCTCTTGCAGTCGTCTAAAAATATGAAAACCATTCCTAGTTCATGGGCTATACAAAAATAGGCCATCCACTGGATTTGCCTTACTGGCTTTAGTTTACTGTTCCCTGCTTTGGTCCATCAGAATCACCTAGAGGGTCCCACTTCCAGTTTCTGATTCAGTAAGTCTAGGGCAAGACCCAAGGATTTTCATTTCTAATAAGTTCTCATGTGATGTTGATGTTTCTGGTCTGAGAACCATACTTTGAGGAATCACTGCCCTAAGGTGTTGCCTTTGTCTTCACGGTCAAAGATCTCCTCCACATGCATGTTCCAGCACACAAGAAATGGAAAAAAAGAATCACAACAAAGCATCTGTAAGGAGATGACCAAGAAATCACACACATCACATTCACTCACATCCCACTGGCCTGATCTTAGGCACATGGCCATGACTGGCTGCAAAGAAGGTAGGGAAATGTAGACTGTAAATGGATGGTGATGAACCCAGCTACAATTCCAAGGTTTTATTCCCACAAGGCAAAGGGAGAGAATGCATTTTGTGGAATAATATGCAGATTCTGCCACACTGGGTAAGTGGACCAGGGGACTGTCTTCATATTCAGTCAGATTGAGCTTACAGTGACTATCCCAGGGTAAATTGCATTACCTCTTTGCTATGTTCACAAACAAAACAATAAACGTGTGGCATACCACAGGAAGAGCTTTAACAGGTATATGTAGTAGACAGCTTCCTACAAGGATAAAGCTAAGCTACCAATTACCAAATAAATATCTGTTCTGCCTCTCCTGAGACTCTACAAGCCCCAATTCTTTCCTTCAGATGCTTCATTCTTTTAAGTCTGGGAATTCCTAGAAACTAACCAGCCATTTGTGATAATAATAATAATAATAAGCCTCTGCTTAATATCATATACCAAATAAATATCAGAGAGAGTAAATGTAAATTTAAATGTAAAAACAAACCATAAACTACTTTATAAAGTTTTTTGAAATTTTTATGTAATGCTGGGGCAGGAATACTCTCCACAATGGTGGTCAATTGTATATGAGGTAAGGTAAAAATTGTCTGATTTGACTACTGTCTTAGTTTGCCACAGGGCTGCCTATGCAAAGTACCAGAAATGGGTTGGCTTTTACAATGGGGATTTTATTAAGGGTAAAAGCTTAGCTTACAATTCCAAGGCCATGTAATGTCCAAATCAAGGCACCAGTAGAGATGCTTTCTCATCAAAGTCAGCTACTGGTGATCCTGGGGTCCTGCCACATGATGAAGCAAGATGGCGGCCAATCTCTGCCGAGGTCCCTGCCTTCCCCTCCAGAATCTACCATCTCCCAGAGTTCAGCTGTGAGCAACCAGACATATGGCTTGTCTTTTTCCCGGCCTCCTCTCTGTCTCAGCTGCTCTGCTTTCTTTCCAAGTTCAGCTGTGGGCTATCATGCAAATGGCTCATCTCTTCAGCCTTGAGTTGCTCAGTGGGCCAATGCCACTGTGCTCTGTGCTCTGCTGGTTCCAGACTCCAGAACCTCTCTCAGTCTCTCAGGGCTTCTCTGTTTTCCTGCAGTTCTCTCTCTCACATGGCAGGATCAAGATGGTGGCTTCTTTTCTCTGTGTCTCTCTTTCTATGTCTGCATTTATATAAGACCCTGCAAAAAGGTGGAGACTCAACCTGAGTCAACTGGTGTAGTCCAATCAAAAGTCTCACACCCACTGGAATGGATTAGTTAAAAAACATAAACTTTTTGGGGGATTCACCAAATCCAAATTGTCATAACTAAAATAAAATCAAATAAGCTGTGCACTTAAATATGTCCCAAATGAAATTAAGATGAACTGTCAAATGAGGGGGAAATAGTAGCAAAAAGTGTAACAACAACAAAAAAGTTAATATTTTAAAAGCTCACTCAAAGGACATGACAGGCAATGACGGAAAGAAAAGAATAAAATTACCAAAGAGTATAATATGTTTGTTTTCATTGGTAAAAAAAATACATTCAAATTCAATGTATCCTTTTCTCCTATCAAATTGGCAAATTGTTGTCTTTAAATGATGATATGCAATTTTGTAAAGGATGTAGAGAAAAAAGCAAGCTGGTTATGTGCTAAATAGAGGTATGTATTAGTCAAGGTTCTCCAAAGAAACAAAACTGATGGAATATATATGTAAATATTAAGAGATTTATTATAGGAGTTGACTCACATGACCATGGGGATTGAGAAAGTATGAGTTCAGTAAGGCAGGCTGCAAGGTGGAAACTGGTAGAAGGTGATGATGAATTCCACAGGAAAAGCTGGTTGGCTGGCTGAAGTAAAGTTGGAAATTCTTTTTTCTGACTTCCAAAATCATTAGTTCTCCCTTTAAGGCCTTCATCTGATTGGATGAGACTCCTGGCATTGCTGAAGGCAATCTCCTTTGTTGATTGTAGATGGAATCAGCCATAGATGCAATCGACTGACTAGTGATTTAAATTCATGGGACACCTCACTGTAGCAATTAGGCCAGTGCTTGCTTGATCAAACAACTGGATAACATAACCTAGTCAATTGACAAATGAACTTCATCACCACAGGGTATATTTTGCAGTTTGGTAATATTCATGAAAGCTTTAAACATGTATTATACAGACAGACCACCAGGTGGCCCCATGACTCCCTCTTCTGGGGGTTCATAACCTAAGTGATGCCTTCCCCTTGAGCATGGCAGGACCTGTGACTTATATCCAATAAAATACGGCAAAAGAAACAGGATGTTTGTGATTGTATGACAAGATTGTACCACCTCTGCTAGAGTAGCTTGCACTCTCCCTGGCTGTCTTTGAAGAAGCAAGCTGCCATGTTGTGAACTGCTTATGTGGTAGACCCACTTGGCAAGGAACTTCAGGTGGTTTCTAGGAGCTGAAGGTGACCTCTAGTCCATAGGGAGTAAGAAAATGAGGCCTCAGTCCTACAACAGCGAGGAAATGAATCCTGCCCACAGCTGAATGAGTTTGGAAGAAAATCCTTCCCCACATAGCCTCAGATGAGATCACAGTCCCCACCTACACCTTGACTGCCACCAGCCCAGCCATGCCCATATTCCTGGCCCACAGAAACTGAGATAACAAGTGTATTGCTTTAAGTTGGTAAGTTTGTGGCAATTAATATTTTATGTTGCAATGGATGCTAATACATATATATTACCTTCCACTCAAAAATTCTGTAAATTTATCTAAAGGAAATTAGCCACAAGAATACTCATCATAGTTTTTTTATAATTATGGAAAATTAGAAACAACCAATACATGCAAAAACAGGGAATTATTTCCAAAACAGTTTGCATAATAAAGTTACATTTTAATCTTTAAAATCTTTATGCATATAAAGAATATAGTCCTTGAAGTTACATACCAAAATGTTAACAGTTCTGAGAGTTAGAGTTATAGATTTTTATTTAAAAACATGCTTACATGTATTTTTTAAGTTTTCTGTACTGAACCTTTCTTGTCATTGTAAACCAATAATGACAACCTAAAAACGAATTTTCAAATGCAAAATAGAAGCACTTTGTAAAAAAAAATAAGCATAGAATCTGTCCCAACATGTGGACCATGCTCACCTCTGGTACTCACCCCGTGATCTCACACAAGCCACCTAAATTTCTTCACCTGTAAAATAGGAATATTATTCACATGTATCCTACCGGGTAGATGAATTATGAAATAATATAATATTTTGAAATTGTTTGAAAACTCTGAAGCCCAATGGGAATGTTAGTTGTTTTTATGGCTCTGATATATAAGATGCAAATATCCCTGATGGTGGTGAAGCTGCTAGCAATGATGGCTACCATTTCTTGAGCACTTACAGTGGGCCAGGCACAAGCTAAGAGTTTGCCATATATTCTTTCACTTACTCAGGTAAACAGTTAAATGTATCCCGTGTGGTTAAAGAGGAGGGCCTCCTGTACTCCTGTACTTCCGTCTTTCCGTGGTGCCTCCCTCTTACCTCTTGCTGTAAAGCAGGTAATACGTGGCCCAAAAGGAGCAGGAGCACATCACCCAAGACCAGGGTCAACTACCTCAAAGGTGACTCTGGTCACTGAGTCTCAAATCCATCCATTGTTGTATGCCCGCACAGCAGTTCTCAAAACCTTGCCGTTTAGGCTCCAAGTTGCCATCCTCGGGCTTCCCAGAGAGTCTTTCTTTATTTGTTGTGGAGTCTACCACAAAAATAGAAGAGGCACTTACCGCACACTTTCCCCTTGAATGACTGAAAACAACAGTTGCTCTTACAGATGCATGGAGAGAGCGAAGATATTTCAGTAGGCCTGAGGACAAGCTAAAAATTACCGGTTCCTCATAGTAATTACTCATTCAGCTAGGGAACAATTGAAGGTTAACTCTTCCCAAAATCTGGCTGTCTTTGCAAATCTAGGTTACTCTTGGTTTAAGGGCCTTGGCAAGTCGTGTAATATCTTGGACCTCAGTCGCCCCCTCTGTAAAATGGGCTAGAGTTAGCGTCTCTAATTAGAGGCAAGTCAGGGTGCAAGTGAGCTTGCTATAAAGATGAGAGTATGTGATTCTGAAACAGGGTCATTCATCCTGGTGTTTTATTAGTCAAACACTTTTAAAAGGAAATCTGGAGAGCATATCTATAACATTGAATCAAAGAATGAGGAAATCATGCAGGAAGAGATTAATATAGAAACTTTGGGTTTACAAAAATCCCTATAAAGGATTTTCGTTTGCGTGTCTCAACACACTTCTAGCCTTGTGCCCTCAACTGACCTTTCAGTAGAGTTCATGGTCCTGTGACATAAGGCAACTTCACTGCCCAAAGCACAAACACCTGCCCTGTGATAGATTGACCAGACACTCGCTCCTTGGAAGGTCATTTTTATTGTTTAAAAGTCAACCTAAAGATATTCTATCTGAGAAAGTACAGCAATGACATCTGTTAATTCTTCAAAGTAGACTAGCCCTTTACCCACGGTTTTTCAATATTTAAACAAACAGCCAAAACAAAGCTGTGCTTCAGTGTTAACCTTGTGAACTTAAAAGCCTGCACCTGTACAATTACTAATTAACATGTTCAGTAACAAAGCTGGTAGGTAACGGGTGACATTCACACCTCTTAATTGGTGTGATTAGCAGTCCTTTTGTTGTCATCCATTAGCAGTTCTTTGCAAGTGTAAAATGCCACAGGTAAAGGGACATTGGCAATGGGTGGAGTGGAGGAAGGTGGGGAGGTGGAAGTGAAGAAAAGTTTATAAAATCTATTAGACTGATTTAGAAGAAAGGAAAATATGGTTATGAAGAAACGGACTAAAACCATATAATGAGTAGGGGTTTCAGTGATTATACCTCCTTTTATTCTTTACTTCTAACGTAAATCTTGGAGTTTAAAAAAAAAATCAATTCTTTCCTCCCCTACATTGCAAAAAGGGAACACCCCACTTTCAGCAGATTTAATTCTGAATGTGAAAATCCATATCAATGCAAAATAATTCTTTTTTTAAAATACTGAGTTTTCTTGGTTTTGTTTTTGTTTTTAAGGCATAAATAGCATTGTGGCTATATTTGCTTCACAATAGTCCAGTGGTGGGGGAAGGCAGAGGTAGGTGTGGGTGTGGATGAAACAAAAATGGCCATGACTTGATAATGGAAGATGAGTAATGGGTATATGCATGTTTATTGTAGTTTTCTATTTTTTGTGTGTGTTTGAACTTTTCCATAATAAAAATTATGTTTTTAAAAAGTGGGGGCAGGTATGTCTGCAGATCTTTTGCTTTCTTATAAATATACTTTAAGACTTAAGTTGTGATTCTTGACAACAAATAACCTACAGTTTTAAAATAGAGGCCAATTATTTAGGACTTTTCAGAAACATGGGAAGCAATATACACTTCTGTAATTCTTATTTAATCCTCTGTTCTCTTTTTCAGAAAAGCAATAGCAGGCTCCCCTCCAGCTAACCGAATAACTTCCTTAGGTATCCAATGTTACAATATCATCAATTGCCAACAAACCATTTTACGGGAAGGCATCTAGCATCATTCCATTTTTTCACATTTTAGCTTTCAGAAATGGCTTTTCTATATTTTCCTGATATATTTGTCTTCTTTTCCTAAAGACATGATTTCACCTTAGCCGTAGAGAAATGTTGCTATTCCCTAAAAACTAGAGCTTCCAGTATTTCTTCATCTAGTTGTCTTTCTTGGGGAAAAAAATATAAGTAATGTGTTTATGAGCTCCACAGGACAAGAATCACTTCTCCTCCATTTATAAATTGCCAATTTTTAGCCCACATAGATGCTCAAGAATTAGTTCTTACATGTGGAATGCGAATAAGTCTCCCCCCCTTCCTGTTTCACATTATACTATTTTGGTTTTTACACGGTTGGTTCTGCGATGATTATAAGCAAATTATTTGAAATGCAATTGGAGTTCCCCTATTTCCTGAGATTCTTGTTTAACCTTTAGAAGTGTCCCTCTTTTTTTAACCTACTTTTCTCTTAGGTAGGTGTGGTTTTTTATTTTGTTTTGTTGGGTTTTTTAACTTTCACTTCATGGATTTGGCTCCCTATCATTTAGCTTTTCATTCATTGAAATTCAGCTTCACTCTAATGACTTGGTAGTGTTCCAGATCATCTTAAAGCCTTCAACCCTCCTCTTGCTTATCTTCCATCCACATTTCTCCATATTACATTCTCCCTTTAAAATACTTTTCCAGTTATTTATCTTCCCAAAACCTCAGGGACTTTCCTAACCATTTTGGGCATCACGAATTTGAGAAGAGCTCAGCTGTGTGGCTCATCTCTGATCCACATGGCCTCAGGTAGGTGGGGTGGGCTGGAGGACCCATTTCCAAGATGGCATCTTCACTCTTGGCCTTTCTCCCTCTTTTCACAGGAGTCATTTCCTCCAGGGCCTCTGCACATGACTTGGGCTTCTTACAAGACGGTTGAAATGCATTATAGGAATTGGTTTGCATGACTGTGGGGATGGGCAGGTCTGAATTCCTTAGGGCAGGTTGTAAGTTGGGAACTTTGATGAAGGTTTTGGTGAATTCCCCAAGAGAAGCTGGCTGACTAAAGTAGAGGTAGAAATTCTTTCTGGTATCTGAAATCATCAGTTTTCCCTTTAAGACCTTCAACTGATTGGATGACTCTTGTCTCATTGTTAAAGGCAATCTCCTTTGTTGATTGTAGATGGAGTCAGTCATAGATGCAAACATTTGAGTAATGATTTAAGTCCACAAAATACCCTCCCTGTAACAATCAGGCCAGTACTTGCTGAAATAAACAAGAGGACACCATAACCTATAAAATTGACACGTGAATGTAACAATCACAACAGGGAACTAAGGATGGTTGCACTTCTTACAAAGAAGGTGGTTTCTCCCAAGTGAGCATTCCAAAAGCAAGCATTCCAAAAGGGTGAGGGTGGTGCAAGGCTTCACATTCATTGGTCAAGCAAGTCACTAAGACAAGCCCATATTCAAGAGGGCAGGGAGGAATAGGTTCCACCTCTCCATGGAGAGATGGCATCACATAGAGGGAGGGGAGGAATGGATGGCAGCCTTCTTGAGACAAACCTACCATTCTTATTTTAATGTGTTTTCTTCTCTATTTTAAGTTTTCATATAGTGCCTACCTAACATATGGGCTGTTAATACACATATAGGTCTGTGTGTACCTGGCCTATGTTCAAGCATAAAAAATGCCTAACTCCCACTTCATCTCCACGTAGAACTATTTAAAGGGCACTATGAGGCCCTGACACTCCAAAGTCATCTCCCTCAACCGGCCTGCCAAAGCTCTAATTTGAGTTGCTATCATCTTTCTGGTGATACAAGGCTATTGTTTGCAAACTCACATGTGACTGGGGAGAGGCATGACAAATCAAACGTGAGTACTTCTTAATCCAGAATAGCAGATTGATTCGTTAAGGTTAAGTTTTTCATTTTTCCCTGGGGGCAAATGGTGTGGAGCAGTGGCAGCCTTCTAGAGTGGATAGAGCTAGGTGAGGCACAGAATGCTGGGGACAGCAGAAGGGTGTGAGGTTCATAAGCCTGGAAGGAGGAAGAATGCTATGGATAGTAGGGTTGGTGGGTGAGTGCTGGGGGAAGGAGTGTGGTTTATGTAGTAATATAAAATAATTATCTGCCTAATGCCAAAAGATTATATATATATATATATCACCTATCATCTTTTTCCCAAAAGAACACAAATAATCTAAGAGTTTGCCATCTATACATAGAGAGAGGGAAGAAATTGATGGAAGCTATTTTAGAGTTGAATAACCACATGAATCTTTCTCATTTTAAAGTTCTTTAAAAAATATGTGTTCTACATATATATAAATTTATGTATGTATATGTATGTATATGTATGTATATAATTCAATGAGATAAGAAAACTGGAGTGACAAGTCATTCAGTTTACACTCCCCCAGGTGATGTTTTTTAAATTGTGGAACTGGTCACTAAGAAGTCATTTACACTACTAAAGCAATTACTTTGATCCTACTATAATTACCACACTTTGTCCAGTTCTTCTAACAGAGACTATGAGTTTAGTTATCTTTTAATACACATTTGGCTTTTCTTCCTTAATTATAGACCCATCAGTTATTAGCCAGAATAACACCACCTGGAATAATGATTATATTTTTCAGGCTGCCTTGCTGCCATATGAATATATTCTGCCCAATTGTATGTAAGCAGAAGTGACATGTATGACTTCTGAGGACTCCTTAAAGGGAAAGAGTAACAACTGTCTGCATCCTCTCCTCTTTCCTACTGACTCAAATAAGGATGTGATGTTTGGAGCTCTAGCAGCCATCTTGGATCATGATGTGGAAGTCATGGGCTAAGGGCAGTGGAGCAGTTAGTTAGAAGGAGACTCAGTTCCCCATGACTTCATGAAGTTGCTCTCCCAGCTTTGCACTACATATTTTTTATCAAGCAGATAAACTATCTCATTTCTTAGACATTGTTATTTAAATTTTTTGTCAATTGCAGCCAAACCTAGTTCTGATATACCTCTGTCCTGGTAGGGCTGGTGAATTTAGTCAAGTTAGTTTAAACCATCCTCCCGAGTACACACACTATATAAACTTGCAAAGACTAATTAAATTTCACTAGGGCTGATCTTTATAAAAAGAATAAGTAACATATGTAAATATCACATCTGAATTTAAATACAGTATTTAACTGCCCTAGATTTTGCAATGTATTCATAGCCTTGAGAGGGAAAAGAATCCACTTTATAGTCTGTTGAATCCTTGTAAATTCTGTTTAAATGTGCTTTTAAAATGTGATTTTTTTTTATGCTACTAATGATGATGCTCAGGAACTCTCTATTATTGTAAAATATTCCTCATTACTCTAGAGACTGAACCAAGATACAGTCAGTGACCTAGAAGCCTACCTGCCCCCAACCACCCTTGCCCAGGGGTACATTAGGGTGGTTTGGAAAAGAACACTCAATTATAAAAGCCAATGAATTCTTTTTGCAAAATGTCTGCCAAATGCTACTGCCTTAGTTCAGTCTTCACTATTTTTTTTTCCTTCCCCGCCCCGAGATGGCACCCTCATCTGTCTGTTCATTATCTCTGCTCATTTTGTCTGCTCGTTGTCTCCGCTCATTATGTCCACTCATTATCTGCTTGTCTTCTTTAGGAGGCACTGGGAACCAAACCTGAAACCTCCCATGTGGGAGGCGGGTGCCCAAATGCTTGAGCCACATCTGCTTCTCTTCACTATCTCTTGAAGCGCTCTCTCTGTCTTTTCCTTCCACAAAGCCTCATACATTCACTTCATGCTCTCCTAATATCTGCCAGAGTTAACTCCTCAAAAGGAAACTCCTTTTGACTCCTTCTTGCTTCTTGCTTGGCATAAAATGACCTTTACTTTTTCTTTTATCTTCCATGTACTTTCCCATGCTTCTATTCCACAATCTCCCCAACTTGCTCTCCATTTTAAGCATGATTTCTTTTTCACCTTTTCCCAGATAAGGCATGCCTTCTATGCCTTTGCATTTGGGACAGGGTATTCTCTCTGCATGACATGTTCTCCCAACTTTCTCTATCCAACAAACTCCTTACTCTTCTGAAACTTCATGATATGCCACAAGGGTCACTTGTGCTCAAAATCCTTCATCCTATAGACAAAGATAATCACTTCTTTCCTTGTGCCCATTCCTGAACTTGGCTCTAACCTCTGTCACCAGACTATAATTGATCTGACTCTAAGTCTGATTTCTCCCAGTGTGTGAGTCATTGGAACTCTCCTTAGTACCCTGCACCATGTCCCTAACAGAGTGGGAACTCACTGTGTCTGGCAGGGTGGATGGTTAGATCAATGACTGAGACAGGGTCATCCCCCAAAAAAGCAATTTATTCCTAAATTTAGATTTTAGAGTTGTATAAAAAGGGGGGAAATTAGGCAAATTACAGGACTTAAATAGGTACTTTCAATTCCTTGGAAAGATACTCATTGGAATATACAGATACATGCATAGATATCCTGTGTACCTGTAATATCTTTCTTCTCACCTTGAGGAGAGATGTAATATTCCTTAAAGCTGAATACTCCTTGGATTAAAATTATGATATCAAAGAATTATAGAGCTAAAAGGAACCTTAAAGATTATCGATTCCAACTTCATAATTTATAAATGAGAAAAATTAGACCCAGGGAGATTAAAAGATTCATTGAAGGAAACCCAGCTAGATAATGTCAATTAGACCTGAAATCCTGCTCCCTGACTCCAGCATTCTTCAAATATCTAAGTCATAAGTCCCTGGTTAGGGGCAGCCAGCAGCTGTGAGACACACGAATTTTAATTTCAAGTTAAGTCAGAGCTAAAGCACAGATAAACCCAAGGGTTTCAACTACAAACTAAACAGCTGAGAGAAGATAAACCAGATTATTTGATGAAAATTTTAAAATCATAGAATTTAAAAAGTCCCTTTTACAACTTCCAGTCCAAGCCCCTAGTTTTTATAAATGAAAATAACGAGGCCCAAAGATGTAAAATGACTTCTTCACTTGTGTCAGAAAGCCACAGACAGAGACAAAACTAGAACTTAGAACACAACTGCAAAATAGACTGCACAAAAAGCCTGTGGATGTAATGGGGTACCATGTGGAGTGGTGGCCCTCTCATCAAAAACAATTGGGACTTGTAATTGGTCAATTAATAAAAAATTCAGTAAATGGGAAATCATAAAAAATGATACATGCATGCTATCATGATTTTACTTTAATATTAAACATATAAACGTACATTTACTCTCCACTATTGGCTTATGGCTAGACAAAGCTTTTTCTTTAAGTATGTGTGTTAGTTCTTATTGCTCACCGCAAAATTGGTGACTTAAAATAACACAAATTTATCTTACAATTCTGGATGTCACATGTCCCAGATGGGTCTCACTAGGCTAAAATCAAGGTGTTGGCAGGGCTGTGTTCCTTCTAGAGGCTCTGGGGAAGAATCCACTGCCTTGCCTTTTCCAGCTTCTTTTAGCCACACACATTCTTGGCTCTTGCTCCCTTCCATCTTCAAAGCCAGCAGACCTGTGCTTCCTTTCCTTCTCTGACTGTCCTGCCTCTCTCTTTCACTTATAAGAACCCCTGGGATTACTTTGGGCCCACTGGACACTCCAGGATAATCTTCCCATCTCAAGATCTTAACCCACCTCAGCAAAGTCCCTCTTGCCCTGTAAAGTAACATATTCACAGCTTCTGAGGATTAGGAGGAAGCCATCTTTGTCCTCAACGTACTCCACCCACCACAACACAGTTCTGTAGATCAATGCTGAGTTTTCCTTCCTTCATTAGTCAGACACAAACTGGATGGCCGATGATTTCAAGTCTGTTCCTTTAAAGTAAAATGATCACTTAAAGACATTTGGAAAGCAAACTGCGTAGAATCCTTCTAGATTTGTTTCCCAATTTTATAAAAAGATATCTGTCCCATTATCAGCTTGAGATTAAATTTTGTTGTGACCTGCCTGTTTTGGTCCTTCTAAGGTATTCAAGTTAGGTTTTATAGATACAGTCTCTTTTCACACACCTGCATCACTAGTTATATAATATTTATTTAAATTACCCAAGTAATTTTGAAGACAAGCACACCTGATAGAAATTGCTCAGCTGGTGAGCATAAAGGTAAGCAGGTGGGTGGTGAGATGTGTATTAGCCTTTGTCGTCAACATACTGTGGAATCAATGAAAAGTTTTCGTCATCTGGTAGACTGAACAGATAGGAGTGCTTTAGGGGACTGTCTGCTATATAAAAGTGCCTCTTGTACTCTTAAAGCATTATACAGATATAGAGTACTGCTATTATTTCTGCTTTTGTTCAGGGACTACTGCTAAGAATTATGCAAATAGATCATTGGATAAAGATTATAGCCACTCTTTATTTATGTCATATAACAAGAAAGAGAAGCATGTTCTCATTTGCTCAGAAAAAGAAATTTTCTATGGCTGAATCTTTATGATGCAAAACATCTGGAAGAAAAACAAAAACAGAAAAATAAAGAAAAAAAAACAACAGTCTCAGAATTTCCAAATGCCTAGATGTTTCAGTTATGAAATCAAAATAGTGATTTGCTGATTGAGTTGTTAGTTTTTCCTGCAGGTATTTGTTTCTGTAGGCAACACTCAAAATGCACTTATGAAAAGCAAACAACAAATTGTGTGAAAGGCAGAGTTGGCTTAATAGAGATTTGGATTCTACTCCAAAACCCCAAAACTCAACTAAGTAACACTAATATTCTAATAAGGGAAAATCTCAGGACTTTTTTTTCAGATCCTAGAAAATCACGGCAATATCATTGATCAGTGTAGTTCAGTCTCAAAGCAGCGTTTTATAAATTAGACTTTTAAAAAATCCTGTCTGAGTTTAATAATATGTTACATTACCTAATGAAGTATTTTAAAGGAAAACAAGAAGTAGATTTACAACAGTGTAACACAATTTTAAAATCCTAGCTGTTAGTGAGACGAGTATACTTCCCTATTTGACTATCAACCTGAAATGAAAACACTATAGATGTTCAACTATGTGTTATTAAAAATCACTTTATCATTTTTAGTCCATTGCCTTAAGAACATTTTTTACTAGAAAATACTTTAATCTCAACATAGTAAAATTAGTAGATTTCTAGTTTCTATACCAACTTGAGAACTAAAGATATATTCAGAAAGACAAAATCTTCACTCCACTATATTATTTGAATCAATAAATCTCAGAAATTTGGTCTTTAAAATGAAAATTTGTGTCATATCCTAACAACAACTCTCATCTACAAAAGAAGCATTATAATGGCACTGTTCCAATAACTATTGAGCCATCATACTGAAACAGGAATAAAGTGGAAAGGCATCTATCCTGTGAATACAAGTGACAAAACATTTTCTGTTTTGATCTTTTGTGATGTTAAAATTTTACATGGGAGAGACCACAAAGGAAAGTTTGATATTTTTTACTAAATCACAATAGTCTGTAAGGCCTGTTTCAAACACACAGCATCAACATTCACATGTACACAGGCAGGCTTGACATTGGACATTTCAAATGATGAAGATAGTAAAATTAACAATCCCTTTGTTCTAGGAATTTTTATCTTTGTTATCAGGAAGTAGCTTCAGCTCTCAAGTTCTCAGTTTAAATAAAATTTGTGAGAAGTATGAAAGATAAAGACCAGTGATGGAGATGTTTCCCCAAATCTCTTTCCATGGTATCTTGACTTTACACTACTTGGGCAAGTTTGCCTCCTTCCTCAGATTGCAATGAAGTATGGCCTGTCTCGGACTCACACCAAAGTTGTCACCTACTATAGAGGTTCAATTGCATCACATACTTGGACAGATAAATGAATTAGAAGTTAGGTTCCTGCTGCTGATGTAGGTCTCTATTAACCAGTCTATTAGCATTCTATACTTCTCATTCATAGCAAGTGTCACAGTTGTAACCATGTATGTATGTATTTCTTATCTGGGTTCCCTATCATGAAATAAGGTCCACGAATCCAGGGGTTAGCTTCTAAAACAAAATAAATGTAAAATAAATATTTGTCAACTGAATGAATGAGGCAATTCTGAGTGGCATCTTCCCAGTTCTGCATAAATTCATGTGCCTTTTACACTGGACAAATGGGAGAATAGAGTATGTTAGTGTTTCCCCAATTTGCCTGTTCTTGAAAATATAGATTGTCAGGTCCTTCCTCTAGCGACACTGCTTCAGAAGGTTTGGGGTGGAACCCTAGCATCTCTGTTTGAAACAAGATTCCCCAGATGGTACTTAATATGGAATGAGTTTGGGAACCACCACATTAAGGATTTACATCAACTTAGAGCAGTGATTTTTTAACATCTTACTCCATTCAGTAGCCTAAGGACCTCTAGAATACTTATAACTCATGCTTTTAGAAGGAATGTTACTATAGCCCTCTGTTCTGCTCACTTGGCATCCCTCCGATCTAACATGTGTAATTTTGACTATTTATGAATGAACCTGAAGATCCCTGGGTAGCACTTTGGTTCAGGTGTGAAATTTTATCTCATGAACTGTGTGTCTGGTATTTGAAAAAGAAACTTTCAGCCAATGTGTGAGTCCAGGACCACTCAATACCTACAGATTGACATGATTTGACAGTTTTCACATTGCATGATCTTTTATGGTAGGAAATTGTGTTTTCATGGTATGCACAAACATAGAGGCTTGTAGCAGACATTTCTGGTTTTATTCTTCCCAGCACCCCTCCCCTCTTCTGATAACAGATCCCAAATTTTGCTTTGGGGGAACCATTTTTAATCACTTGGTGTGGAATGGATGATTGCCCACCCCCTGCCACATTTTAAAGTGTTACCTGATTGGTATAAGCCACTCTTGAATCCCATCCCACTGACCACCATGATGGTTGAAGACAAGGCACAGAACCTAATCAAAGCCAGTGAAGCAGAGGAAATATCTGCTTGGGCCTCTGGGAATGAAAGGCTTCTTGCTTCCCGGGAAGCTGCTAGAAGAAACTTTCTTTGTTTCCTTGCCAGTGAGGTGTGAAGATCCAAGTTCTAAAGCTGCTAGCACCATTTTGAGAAGATGAAGACAACTGAGAGCTGTCAGGAGGCCCTGTGTGGAGTCTAGTGATGAAGTCATCTACATCAGAGAGAAAACTAGTCCTTGATGACATCATGTGAGTTTCCAAGTTAAGGTTCAATTGCAGCCAGCCCTGACTGCTTTTTTCAAGTAGGGGATCCAATAGATCTCTTCTGTTTATATGTTTATGAGTGGAGGTCTCTGTCACTTACAAACAATAGACTCCTGATGGATGTAAGATCCATGACTACTTATCATATGTAACCCTCCGTGGTCCTTGAAGGAGGAGATACAGGAAATGGTAAGTCATCAGTGGAGCCAAAGGTGTGCATAGATGCTAGCACACCTTCATGAAATATTGAGGATTCCATGGAAGAAGTAAAAGCAAAAGCTCTTTAAAAGGAACACTATGTACCATCCAGTAACCACATTTCCCAAATCAGAAGTCTATAAACATAATCTAGCAAAATATTATTTTTTCTGATTTGCCAATTCATTGTATGAAATCTCACAATAACATAAAAAATTGAAATCGCATTTCATTATGTATTTTGTTAATTGCCTTTATTGGAATAAAAATAAAATTACATAAAATCAGGATTATCCCAGAAAATTCAGGGCATATGGTGGCCATATCTAGGGAACATCCACCTTGTTTATTGGAATAAATTATTTTTAAAATGAACACACGGCTAGAAAGGCTGTTACCAGAATGCAGGTCATAAAGATAAAAAGAGCTAAACCAACCTCTCAGCACCGAATTGGCAAGTAAAAAGATGTGTTCTGCACACAATAGGTGTGCAGTGAATATATTTGACTGACAAGAACCCTGCTAGGACTAGCAGTGAGCTATTCAAGCCCTGCTGTTTCTTGTTGACTTTGCCAGCCTTGGCTGCAGAGTGAGGATTCTGTAGTCATTAACAAGAGCCTCCAGCTACAGCTCCTCTTCCTCCACTTCAAACTTTCATAAACCATATAGTCAAGGTGTTGAGCTCCCATCAGTGGCTGATAGGTGCACATGGTGTGGAGAAAACATTTTTGTACTGCATTATTTTTTGAGGATAATAATTTCACTGTGCATTTAGTCAACAGTCTTGTTACTATGGAATTTGTAAATATAGTCATTAAACTGTAAAATGATAGTCTTGTGTTAAAATTGACCCGCTTTTAACCTATGTACTTTAGGCATCTGGCAGCTAAAAATTCTGCTGTAAAATACCAATCAAAGTAGATGAAACCAGTTAGCTGAAAATAAAAATGAAGGAAATAATGTCTTCCAATTTCTGCAAGAGAGGAAGAGAAACGTAGTAGAGACCACCTTTGAAAATCAAATTCAAAAGGCTTTTGAAAATATTAAAAACTGCATATATATGTATAATATATTCACACACACACATATACATCAAACTGATCTCAAACATAATCAACACAAGGTTGCAAGAGCTTAACCTTCATGAATTGGGATGGAAGTAATTATGTTTCCGAAAACAGAACCATATTCTGAGGTTCTATAGAGTATCTCAGAAAGATCACTGGCAGATATAATTCTTATGTTTAAGTTTCACCATCATATGACAAAATACGGTCATATTTTCTCAAGTGACCAAATGTAACATGTCACACCCCACCCACAAATGAGACAATGTAGTGCCCCATCTACTACAAACAGTTCGTGGTTATTTCTCATCCCTCCTCCTGCTACCCATGAAGCTTATTCTCATTTGTCCTAAAATTTCCCCTCCAGACTTTTGACAGCAATAACAGCAACTATCATTTCTTGTGCATTTATCATGTAGCAGGCTCTTTTCTAGGTGATATATACTTTCTCATTTTATCCTAACAATAAGATAGGTGCTATTTTCATCCATTTTAAAAGTAGGGAAACTGAGGCTCAACTTCATAAGCTAAAAATGGTCAAGTCAGAATTCTAGCTAAATTTTAACATAGGCTGTCTGATTCCAAAGCCCATGCTCTTAACCATCACATACTTAATAATTAGCTATTACTGTTAGATTTCTTAAAGAAATTTAAAAATTCCCTTAATAATTGCAAGGCTCTACAATCTGGCTCTGATATACCGAAATTCTTCTGATAAATAACCCAAGTTTAAAGGAAAAAGGTAAAATGTAACAAACAATATTTGTGTGACTTATGGCTTTTAGATTGTATCAATTATAGTTAGACAGAATCTGGTGGATCAGACTCTGAAAGAACAGGCTGAACTTGTACTTTCCCCATTTTAGTAATGATTCACCAGGCTTTATATTTGATTCCATCTGAACCTCATCAGAGCTCTATCCAGGACATTCCTTTTTATCATTTGCCAATTTTATTCGATGTTCTCACTTTGTGCTCATTTCCTATAAAAATACTAATGATTTTGGAAGACAGGGGCTGTGATGGCAGTCTTCTGAATATTAGTGTAACAGAATTACTTCAGATTTCTCTCCCCTTCTCCATACATATCCAGGTTGCTGGGGGTTTGTTTTTTGTTTTTTTCCTTTTTCCTTCTCCTTTTTTCTTCTCTTGCTTCCTCTTCTCCCTCTTCTACGATTCTCTTTACGGTCACAGACTCATTTTTCTATTTGCTCTTATGCGTAGCTACATGGCCAAGATATGAAAGATGTAGGTATCACACTTTAACCAACTTGGGGCAAAGATTACAGAGCTATACCTATATGCATACATAGGTATATACATATTTATACATATTCATGAGATGTATATCTACACACATATAAAGCTTTTCATTAATCTTCAGGCAATTTTTCACATTTCAGAATTCACGAGATCAGGTCTGACACAATGGATGGCGTCTTTGATTTGATGAAGTACAATAAATACAATCATTTTCATTATAGTGTTATGTTTTCTAGTGATTTACGGCCTCCTTTTTTAAAAAAAACATCTCTCTCTCTCTCAAAAGCAAATACACAGACTTAAGGAGGTTTTTTCTGAATTTGAGAAATTTGAAAACTCCCAGCCACCTTTCCCTGTTTTCTCTGTTCTTACTCCATGCAAAAAGATTTGCGATCCAAAAAGCTCTGTCCCCTATGTTCAAATTCAATAATTTTTAGGAAATCTATACCCACCCTCCTTTTCAAATCAAACTCCAAAATGTGATGACTTTTTTCAGGCATTTTCAAATATGCTCGTCCATCTTCCCTCCTTCCAGCCCTCCGCGGCGTGGCAAGGTGCTACACTCTTGAGTCTAGGTTACTGGAGCAGAACTAGTGGGCTCTAGCGTCGGCATGTGCGCTGGATGTACATATTTTATTATTACCTTTCCTCCACAGCCAAGACTGTCAGAGGAAACATGGCTTTTTTTACAGCTTTCTGCTAAGTGTCAGGCTTTGCACTTCAGAAATATTTGATAAGTGGAGCATAAGTTTCAGGAGCACATCCATGTGAAAGGCTGATGCACAATATAACTTTAGCTCTCCCATTAACTTCTTCATTTCCCTGCAGAAGTTGTTTCTGCCCATATTTTTACTTCAGCTGGGCTGAGTGGGAGAAAGAACTCAAAGGGAGGTCGAAGCAGATGGTTGTCACAAACCGCATACGGCAATTGAGAATTAGTGTGCAAGCATATGCAACCTGGTACAGTATGAAACATTCCAGCATATGAGCGCTGAAATAAATCAAGCCTGGAGAAGATCGGGATGATAAAAAGATGAGCTCTTCTTTCCCTGTAACATATATATTTTAGGCCTTCTGAATTCATTAGGATATGTTCTCTGTTTTCAGGAGCAAGTTAACACTTAAATTGAGCAGATTTGGGTAGATTCTGGTATATCTCCTTTTTCGGTCATCTACAATGTGCTTTCTGAAAAGAAATATTTCTGAAGAGATTGTGTACCTTTTCATATTAAAAGACTTGGGGATTACGACGCCAACTTGCTTGGCCAAATTTAATTATCATAATAATTAGTAATAAGATGTGACAATTTACATTTATTCCCCCAGTTTATTAACAACAACTACCAGGAATACATACATTTTATGCATTTTTTGAATGCTCATGACCTATTTGTAACTAGTCTGTTGAAAACAATTCATATACAAACATGTACTTTACAGTGTTTTTCCAGTAAAAATGGTGATGAAGAGACCCATTTCTCCATACGTAAGCAGCAAGTATTGCCAAATTCACAGCCTGGAAATTCTTACAGGAGTAGGGAGATATGTCTCTGCCATGTGGTCTTTTATAATTATAAATAATTCATAATCATCCTCACTACACCTCTGAGGAATCTCAGGAAGGGAGGTAAAACTAGTCTTTCCCCGCTTTTCACTAATGAAGAAACAGAGGAGGAGAGTTTGTCAGTCACCCCTCTTTTTTGAAGAGCAAAGACCCATTCTGCAGTCTGGCTTGGTCCTCCTGGGCAGGTCTGCGGCTCTGGCCCAGGTGGGCATGGCTCTCGTGGCTGCAACTGAAAGCGAGGGCTGGTGCAGAGAGACCAGGCACTGTTGCTGTTCCTGCTGTCAGGGGCTTTTCCACCCTGTCCCTAAACTCACTCGCCAATCAGTTTTAAAGGAGCTACAATTGTTTTCTAGGCCCTTCCTGCCATTGCCTTTCTGCTTTATTCACCTTCCCATCTGTCCTTCTCTGTAAGAAGTGAAAGAAACAGTAAGGCACAAAAGAAAGAGGAAAGGGGGAAAGTGATAGGTATTGGCTCAAGAATAAATTTTGAATTACATGTCGGTAGACCAAAACACAAATCAACTCCAAACTACAGGAGTCCACCAACATACACATAAATCATTTATAACGATAATCCAAGATTAGGTCCAAATCTCATTAAAGTATATGAATCCTTAATCTATTTTGGCAAAAAAGCGCCAATACACATTTTTTCTTTTTATCATAAATTACAGTTCTGTGGCACTGTGCAAATATTACCAAGCTGTAAGACAGCTGTGCTCCATTAAAATGTGTAATGGTCGCTGATTTCTTACAGCACATGGTCATCAGGCTGAATCTACAGCCAGTAATTAGGAAGATGAAATGTTTAATTGTGCCTTAATTTTGATAAAATTTATCTGTCACACATCCCGCAGCCGAGCATTATGCTCACAAATCAATGTCATCAGGCCGAGCAGGAACTGGAGCACCAGATCCTTATTCCTGACAGATTCATTTGAATATCTAACTGCTCGTGATAAGCAACCAGGCTAAGGAAGAAAGTAGAAACTTTCCCTCTTGACACAGTTCTGGTGAGGTATGTCCTGTTGCTTTCTTTAAGGAAAAGTAAGAAGGTTCAAAGATAATGCCACTCTTATCTCTTAATGATCCAGTCCACCTCAAGCTCTGATCAAGTAAATAGAAAAAGTCAACTCTTCAGAGTCTACTTTTTAATCTTAAAAGTCAATTCATGTAGGGAGAAGAGGTAGGTGGAAGGAGGTAAGAAAGGAAAAGGAGGAGAAAGATGGAGAAGAGAATTTAGGATGGCCCATATAGCCCTGTATCCTAATATCCCGATCTTGGGACAGATCAGGGTGTTGGGTAAGAGTCAGTGTCAGCAGTTTAACTGGGTAGCTGAGCAGTCACGGATTCAGAGACTGTTAGAATGTTAGAGCTGAAACTCGTCTTGTTTTATGGATAGGGAAACTGAAGACCAGAGAGACTGTCCAAGGACTTGAACATAATCCCAAAGAGTTCAGGTTATTACTATGAATCTTACAGAAAACGTTAAAAGCCATATTTATGAACCAGAACGTTGAATTCAGTTTTCAAATGGCAAGAAATGTTTTTTAAGCACAGGGAAGTGTAAGTACAAATACCTGCCAATATTGAAAATTAATTTGTCATGTTTTCCCTACAAAGTGAATCAGTGATCATTCTTTCTCACCCACAATAACTGTGTCTCGTTATCCAAGAGAACTTAAAAAGCTCAACACGTACTTCGCCTTTTTGTTTTACATAGCCCAGGAAAGAAAAATAATTGAGGGAGGTCATGGCAAAGATTATGTGGAAGTGGGTAGAAAGCAGGTGAGAAGAAAGGGCAACAATTTGAGATCAAAATGGACTATCACAGAGTACACAAAACAGCCGTAAGCCACTGAAAAGGGGTCAGTGTCCAAAAGGAGGGTGAGTTTTCCAAGGCTGACAAATTAGATTCTGAATGGGATTAATTTTAAAAGGTTCTTAATAGCAAAAGTTTTGCCAAAGGATCCCAGTAAGTTTTCAAAGGCAACTGATTCCTCACCAGACAAGATTAATGAACCAGCTGAAGACTCAGAGCATGCCAGCTAACTTTAAAATAAAATAAGTCTCAAGTTGAGGAATAATTTTAGAAGAGTCTTCAGGGACAGCCAAATGGCATTAAGCTATAGCCTGCTAACAAGACTCATTAAAATTCTTCTTCTAAAGTTAGCCATGGAAATAAGTCCATGCTAAAGATATACTCCCCATTCCCTTTTGTATTATTTTTATGGGCAGATACATTTGGGGATTGAATATAAGGGTGATATCCTGGTAAGATGGCTGTATTTCATTCTACTGGCACACCACACAGGTTAAACAGAACTTAGAATAAATAAGAGGGGATAAATGACATGGAGAATAATATTAAATGACTGGCATTTGTGTATCTCTTTATAGCAAACTGCTTTCACGTCTATTGTTATATGGGATTCAGAAAGGATAAAATTGCCCCACGATCACACACTCATCTAAGAAGGATTAAAATCAGTGTGTTAAATACTGGGTATTGGCTCACACAAAGGCCATCCTAACCACTTCTAGTACGCCTTTCTTTCATGCTACAAAACCCTATATACCAGACTCCTCTGAAGAGAGGGTTCTGCCCAGAATTTAAGTACCGTCATTCATGTGCATTTGTGTGGGACGTTCATTTAGGTTGAAGTAGCATGGAGAGAGAGGCAAGGTGCAGCACATCCATTTTGGGGGCATCAGATTGTGACAGAGGCAGAATGATGTTGGAGCCAGCAGTCATGCTGGCAACTTCCTGGTTTATCAAGCAGTTTTCTGATTCAACAGCTTCCTGTTCATGCAGCCTTCTGTGCTTGGCTAGACCTGCAGCTCTCTTAGTGGTGCAGCTCTACAACGTGTTGGGGACTTGCTTCCTTTCTGTTTCACTTAGCTAGAGTGAATTCTGTGGGCAGCAAAAAAAGAACCTTGATCAATATATCCAGGTAGAGTTGTATGATCCCAATCTAGTGGTCTTTTCTCCACATCTTACCTCAAATTATATCTCTGGTTTAGAATTTTGGAAAGTCTGATAATTTTTTAAATTTATATTTTTATTGTGGTAAATGTGGTATATCCATATTTATTAGCTAAAAGGGGTGCTGATGCAAAGTACCAGAAATCTGTTGGCTTTTGTAAAGGGTATTTATTTGGGGTAGAAGCTTACAGACACAAGGCCCTAAAGAGTTCAACTCAAGGTACCATAGGAGGTACGTTCTCACCCAAAGTCATTTGCCACGTGCTGAAGCAAGATGGCAGGTGATGTCTGTGAGGGTTCAGCCTTCTTCCTCTTAAGGCTCCGTGGTCCCAGCTTCTTCTGATCTCAGCTGTAGGCTGGCATAAGGCTTGTCTCTCTTCCCAGGGCTCATTGCTTTCTGGGCTCAGCTGCTCTGTTCTCTTCACAAAGTCAGCTGTAGACTATCAGGCTCATCTCTCTTCCTGGGCCACAGGATCCTCTGTGTATCTTCTCTGTGTGCCTTCTTCCCTGCGGAAGTCTGTTTTATCAGCCCACCAGGGGGAGCGGCGACTCAGCCCTGCACACCCTAATGACATGGTCGAATCAAAGCCCTAATCTTGATTTAATAAAGTAAAAGTGAAACCTCTGAATTTAATACAATCAAAGGGGTATCATGCCCAGAGGAACACACCAGTTTACAAACATAATCCATATATCATTTTGGAATTCATTAATAATATCAAACTGCCATACTATTCTGCCATAGAAAGGAACAAAGTGCTGCAACATAGATGAACCTTGAAAACATTATGCTATGTGAAATAAGTCAGATGCAAAAGGACAAATATGGTATGAGTCCACTTAGATGAAATATCTAGTATAAGGCCTACTAACTTCTGAAAACTACTTTTAAATTACTTTATTATGGTGAAATAGGAACAGTAATAGATTAAATACATTAAATAGGAAGAAGGACTTCTAGCCTCAGGTGTGATTTGATCTCTATGATTTTAGAGAAGTCAACACCTATATTGGTATAAGTGTCCTTGTCTTAAAAATAACTCACACAGTGTGTTATGATTTCTATAGTCCCTCACAGGGTCTATAAATAAGGGTTATTTCAAAGTATATTTATAGGGTTACCTACTAATGCATTAAGCAAAAACTGGTTTTATTGTAAGAACAATTTTATTTAGCATGTGTGATAAGAAATGTAACTATGGTACCCTTATGAAAAAACGACTGCCTTTTCAAAGCTTTTAGGTAGAACCTATATGATATACTGCCACTGTAACTTTCAGAGGGATATTCACACATGGCCCATCTTGACTAGCCTATTTGACCAGAACCACACCTTTACGTGCTTATGAATGATCTGATATATGATCCCATTCCCAAAATATATAAAATAGCTTATGTATTTTACGATATCAACATTGATAAATGGAAAACTTTCATTTTCTTACTACCCTTCACACTCTATAGTGTGCATAAATCAAAAATTGCAATGGTGGCAAAAGCAAAGTTGGTACTATGTTAATGCTAAAGGTCAAAAAAAAAAAAGAATATGGGGTTTGGTTTTGTGAGATATGACTATGATTAAGCATTTTTTCCTCTTCTTCATTTTTTTTTTCTTTAATAAGGAGATCTTGACTATGTCATTTAACTAATCTGTGTTCATCTGTATATCTTTCTGAACACTAGAGGGATAATTTAGTTAGTAGTTGTAATTAGATGAGATAAAAGTGCCTGTACAGAACTTTTTAGGAGTAATGTTTCCATAACTTATTGAGCTGATTTTTTCTGTTATTTCATTTCTTTGAATTTGAAATAAAGTTTTCAAAAACATTGCAATGGTGGAAAAGTGAGTGAAATTATTGTCCATTGGTAAAGGTATCTTCATTCATTTATCTAGCACCCAGTCATTGAATGAACCTTTATTTATTCACATAGCTTCTGTGAACACCTACTCTGTGTTAGGCAGAATGCTAGGTATTAAAATAGAAAGAGCACACACTCTTCCCTTAGGAAGGGTACAACCTAGAGGGGAAGGGAAACAAATAAGTACCTCACTGCAATCCAGATAAACGAGTGCTAGGATGGCTACAGTGTTGGGAGTGGAGGGCATATGGGAGCAACTGATAGAGGCTTTTAGAGTAACAGTGAATCCCAGGCTAAATTCTGAAGGATGAGTTTCATCGGTGAAGGAGAGAATAGGAAGAGCTTCTTGAGGTCTGAATCAAGTTCTAGCCGAAAGGCTATCCAAATCTTAATCCTCTTACCTGTGGATATAAACCCATGTTCAGGAGTGTGAGGGTGTGGACTCATTTGTGAGTAGGATCTTAAGAGATCCTATTTAGGTGTGGTCAGTGATTCAGGACAGGTCTTAATCCCTATTACTGGAGGCCTTATAAAAAGAAGACAGAGTCAGAGAAAGCTACAGGAGGACTTTCTCCTGGTTTCTCAGTGGAAACCAGAAGAGCAGACAAGATGAAAGAGCGATGGCCACATGATGGAGACAGAGATGCCAGTAGAGGAACCTCAAGTATTGTGGCAAGTCAGCACGAGAATGCTGCAGATCTGGGGGAGAAAGTATGGACTTCTATACTCCCAAACCATGAGCCAATAAGTTCCTGTTGTTAAGCCAAACCATTCTATGGTATTTGTTAGAGCAGCCTGGGAAAGCCTTCAGATAAAGGAAGGCAGCCTATCATCAGGCCTAAATGGACATTTTTGAGGTTGTGGCATATTTAGGACAATGGATCAGTCCCAGCAGGAAGGTGAAATTGAGCAGACTTGTGTTTTCTATTTTTAACATTTTCACCCTCCATGAATAAAAAAGCTAACATAAAGGAAGAAGATTCCGAACAGAACGAAATAAATAATATCAATTTAGGTTGCTATTGGGGTGGGGTGGGAGGAGTGTTGTGGGTTGAATTGTGTCCCATAAAAAGTTCAAGTACTAACTTGAACTACCTGAGAAGGTGACCTTATTTGGAAATGAGGTTTTTCAGATGTAATCAGTTCAAATGAAATCATAGTGGATTAGAGTGGGCCCTAATCCAACATTACTTGTGTCCTTATATGAAGGAAATCAGAACTCAGGGACAGACACACAGGGAGAAGACAGCCATGTGAAGACAGAGGCAGAGTGGAGTTATGCTGCCACAACAAAGAAAAGCCTGGGAACATTAGAAGCTGGCAGAGGCAAGGAAGGATCATCCCCCAAGAGATTTCAAAGGATACACGACCCTGCCAATAAATTTGCTTTTGGACTTCTAGCCTCCGGAACAGTGAGAGAATAAATTCAGGTATTTTAAACCACCCAGTTTGTGGCCATTTGTTATGTCACCAAGAGGAAATGAAGAGACATTGCGAACAATATATAGACCAAACTAACTCCCTACCAACTATTTGACCTTCCACAACCTCTGACTAAAGGGTGATATACAGGCATGTATACCATCACCAAGGAACAGATTGGGGACATTTTGAGGATGACAACTTGATTTTTTAAATTGCATTTTCTATGGAAGTATTTCTGGCATGATTTTTATTAAAAATCATTTCATTCCTTAAAACAAAATGTAGTGAATAGCATCAATAAAAATAAATGTTTTGAAGGAGGGGCAAGATGGTGGCAGAGTAAAGAGCTCCAAGAGTCAGCGCATCTTACAAGGCAGTTAGTAATCACCCAGAGCTATCTAAAGCACCTGTTTGGGGACCCCAGGAGACCAGAAGAGCATCCTGCAACATCCTTGAAAGAATGCCCATCTGCAGTGAAGATTCATGAGTAAAGGACTCCACACTGCAGAAGCTGGTGCCTATCCTCCATTGGCTGTGAAAGTCACATTGGGAGCTGTTCCATGGCTAGAGCTGGAGGCTCCATTTCCCAAAAATGGGGAAGGAAGAGACACTTGGGTACCAACTTCAACTAATGATTAGTAAATTTGGCTGACTAAAGTCTAATACTGAGAACAGCTAAGGTTTCAGCCTGTTCAAGTCACAAAGAGGCCAGTAGCTGCCATTTTAATTCCACCACTGGCATGAGGGGAAGCAGGGCAGACTGAAAATTACAGTGAAGGTAGGTACTGGCTGCTTTCTACCCAAGTCAGACTGTAGCCGTAGCCTAGGCTCCATCACTACTTCCATCAGGAAAGAGGTTGGGGTGAACTGCACCAGCCTCTCCGGGAAACTGCAGGCCCATTTGAAGAGCACAGACTGAAGAGTTGTACACCTGGGCCTCCATCCCCACTCCCCAATAGGATAGGAGAGCAACTGTGTTTCCTCAGGCTCTCTGGGCAACTGCAGGCTCTTTCAGCCCATACTAACTGGTTTTCTGAGCACCTTCGATCCCATCTCCACCTCTCTATCCGCATGTGATAGGAGGGAGCTGGTGTTTTTTCAACCTCTCTGGGCAACTGCAGACACTTTCAGTTCACACAGACTGGATACTAGGACAACTGTAGTTCCATCCCTGCCCCCCAATAGGCCAGAAGGTGAGCTGTGTTTCCTCAGCCTCTCCCGACAAGAATAGGTACTTTTGTCCTACAGGAACTGAGCTGGTGGGTACCCATGGATCCACCCCCAACCCTTAATAGGATAAGAGGGGAATGGTGTTTCCTCAGCCTCTCGGGGCAATGATAGAGACTTTCGGCCTCCACAGACTAAATTGTTGGGCATCAGTGGTTCCAGTCCCACCCTCTCAAGGGCAGAAGGGACAGTACTCCTTCAGCCTATCAGGGTATCTACAGCACAATCGGGCCACATGGATTAGATTTTTGGGCACTCCAGATGGTCCATTCCCAGCCCCAGCAAGGAGGGGGGGACTAGTGATACATCAGTCTATCTGGGCAACTGCGGACATTTCGGACCTGCACAGCATAAATTGCTACCCACAACTGCAGCTCCATCCCCACCCCAGACAGGGTAGGAAGGGGCAAGAAGCTTCATCAGTCTCTCCAGGCAACTACAGACCATCTTGGACTATACAACTAGGATTATTACACATGGCTACAGCTCTACCCCTACCCCTGGCAGAGAAGGAAGATGGGAGAAGTTTAGTAGGCTCCTGAGGCAATGTGGGCAGCTTCAGTGTCCACAGCTTACATTACCAACTCCATCCTTAGCTCCTACTATACAAGCAGCAAGAAAGAAAGAGCAAGAAAGCCTTAAAGTGGGAGACTGCACCCAGAATAAGTACATCTAGTAAGCAAATGACAAGACACCAACAAAAAATTACAATCCGTACCAAGAAACAGGAAGGTATGGCCCAGTTAAAGGAACAAGACAAGCCTCCAGATGACATAAAGGAGCTGAGACTACTAATCATAGATGTTCAAACAAATCTCCTTAATAAAGTCAACATGATGGCTAAAGAGATTAAGAATATTAAGACACTAGGTGAGCACAAAAAAAATTTGAAAGCATACATAGAAAAATAGAAGACCTTATGGGAATGAAGGCACAATAAATGAAATTAAAAATACACTGGAGGCATATAAAAGCAGATTTGAGGAGGCAGAAGGAAGGATTGTTGAATTGAAGACATGGCCTCTGAGAGCAAACATACAAAAGAACAGATGAAGAAAAGAATAGAAGAAAATTGGACAGGGACACACGGAACAAAAAGGCATCAAAAGAAATGCAAACATATGTGTCATGGGAGTCACATAAGAAGAAGATAAGGGAAAGGGGGCAAAAGGAATATTTGAAGAAATAATGGTAGAAAATTTCCCAACCCCATTAAAGGGCATAGATTTCCATGTCCAAGAAGCGCAATGTACTCCCATCCAAATAAATCTGAGTAGAACAACTCCAAGACACATACTAATCAGAATGTCAAATGCCAAAGACAAAGAGAGAATTCTGAGAGCTGCAAGAGAAAAGCAATGCATAATGCATAAGGGATACTTCATAAGATTAAGTGCTGATTTCTCATCATAAACCATGGAGGCAAGAAGGCAGTGGTATGATATATTTAAGGTACTGTAAGAGAAAAACTTCCAGCCAAGAATCTCATATCCAGCAAGATTTTCTTTCAAAAATGAAGGCAAATTTAGAATATTCAGCGATAAAAAGAAACTGAGAGAGTATGTAACAAAGAGACCTGCTTTTCAGGAAATACTAAAACGTGTGTTACATCCTGAGAAGAAAAGACAGGAGAGAGAGGCTTGAAAGATATTCTAGAAATGAAAATTATATCAGTAAAAGTAACTAAAAGTGTACAAAGAATGGTGAGAATAAAATATGGCAGATAAAACCCAAATGACAAAATGGGTGAAATAAGAACTACCTTTATAATAATAATATTGAATCTTAATGGATTAAACTTCCCAATCAAAAGATACAGACTGGAGGAATGGATAAGGAAATATGAGCCATCTATATGCTGTGTACAAGAGACTCACCTTAGACCCAAAGATACCAATAGATTAAAAGTTAAAGATTGGAAAAAGATATTCCAGGCCTGCAGTAATCAAAGAAAGAAAAAAAGGAGTAGCTATACTTATATCAGATGGAATTGACTTTAAAAGCAAAGCTGTTATTAGAGACAAAGAAAGACATTATATATTCATAAAAGTGGAAATTCACCAGGAATAAATAACAATCCTAATTGTATATGCACCTAACCAGGATGCCCCAAGATACATGAGGCATACACTGGCAAAACTGAAGGGAGAAATAGATATCTCAATAATAATAGCTGAATACTTTAATATACCACTCTCAGCAGGGGATAGAACATCTGGGCAGAAGATCAATAAAGAAACAGAGAACTTGAGTAATATGATAAATGGACTAAACCTAATAGACATATACAGAACATTGTATCCAAAAACAATAGGATATACATTCTTTTCAAGTGCTCATGGATCTTTCTCCAGGATAGACCATAAGTTGGGTCACAGAGTAGATCTCAATATATTCAACAGGGTTGAAATTATACAAAGCACTTTCTCTGATCATAATGGAATAAAGCTGGAAATCAACAAGAGGTGGAAAAAGGGGAAATTCACAAATATATGGAGACTATGCCATACACTCTTAAATAATCAGTGAGTGAAAGAAGAAATTTTGAGAGAAATCAATAAATATCTCTAGATAAATGAAAATGAGACCACAACATATCAGAACCTATGGAATGCAGCAAAGGCAGTGCTTAGAGGGAAAGTGATAGCCCTTAATGCTTACATAAAAAAAAAAAGAAGAGCTAAAATCAATGACCTAACTATACAGCTGGAAGAACTAGAAAAAGAACACAAATTAATCCAAAGCAAGTGGAAGGAATGAAATAACAAACATCAGTGCAGAAGTAAATGAAATTGAGCACACACAAAAAAAACAATAGAGAGAATTAACAAAACCAAAAGTTGTTTCTTCAAGATTAACAAAATCAACAAAACCTTAGCTAGATTGACAAAGAGAAAAAGAAAGAAGATGCAGATAAATGAAATAAAAAATAAAAATGGGAATATTACTACTGACCCCACAGAAATAAAAGCAATCATAAGAGTATGTTATGAACAACTGTATGCCAACAAAGTAGGCAATGTAGATGAAATGGAAAAAATTCCTAGGAACATATGAACAACCTATACTCACCCTAGAAGAAATAGAAAAACTCAGCAAATCAATCACAAATAAAGAGATTGAAACAGTCATCAAATAATTCCCCAAAATTAAAAGCCCAAGTGAGTTCTACCAAGCATTCAAAGAAAATTTAATACCAATCTTAATCAAGCTCTTCCAAAAAAATTTAACAAAAAGGAACACTACCAAACTCATTCTATGAAGCCAATATCACCCTAATACCAGGGCCAGATAAAGATATTATGAAAAAAGAAAATTACAGACCTATTTCCCAAATGAATATGGATGCAAAAATCCTCAACAAAATACTTGCTAATTGAATCCAACAACACATTAAAAGAATTATTCATCATGATCAAGTGGGTTTTTATACCAGGCATGCAAGGGTGGTTCAACACAAGAAAATCAATCAGCCTAATACACCACATTAATAAATCAAAGAAGAAAAATTACATGATCATTTTGATTGATGCAGAAAATGCATTTGAAAAATTGCAGTATCCTTTATTGATAAAAATACTACGAAAGATAGAAATTGAATGAAACTTTCTCAACATGATAAAGGGCATATGTGAAAATCACACAGCCGACATTGTACTCAATGGTAAAGACTGAAAGTTTTCCTATTGCGATCAGGAACAATACAAGGATGCCCACAATAACCACTGTTGTTCAATATAGTGCTAGAGGCACTAGCTAGATCAATCAGGCAAGAAAAAGAAATAAAAGGCATCCAAATCGGAAAGGGAGAAGGAAAACTTATGCTATTCAACAATGACATGATCCTATACCTCAAAAGTCCCCCCAAATCAACAATAAAGCTGCTAGAGCTAATAAAGGATTTCAGTAGAGTGTCAGGACACGAGAACAACATGCAAATATCAGTGGTGTTTTAATACACTAGTAATGTGCAATCTGAGGGGGAAGTCAGGGGAAAAAAATCCATTTACAATAGCGACTAAAAGGATCAAATATTTAGGAATAAACTTAACCAAGGATGTAAAGCACTTGTATTTAGAAAACTACAATGCATTGTTAAAAGAAATTTTAAAAGACCTAAATAATTGGAAGAACATTCCATGCTCATGGATTGAAAGACTAAATATCATTAAGATGTAAACTCTACACAAATTATTATACAGATTCTATGTAATCCCAATAAATATTCCACCAGCATTTTTTAAACAAATGGAAAAGACAATTGTTAAAATTATTTGGAAGTGTAAGGGGCCACAAATAGCCAGTAACATTTTAAAAAGAAAAATGTTACTTTAAAAAGAAAAATGTTACTGGAGGACTCTCACTTCCAGACTTTAAGTCATATCACCTAGCCACAATGGTAAAAACAGCCTGGTACTGGCATAAAGATAGACACATAGACCAATGGAATTGAACTGATGGTTCCAAAACAGACCTTCATCTATGGTCAAGTGATTTTCGACAAGGCTGTCAAACCTACCTAGCTGAGGCAGAACAGTCTATTCAACAAATGGTGCTGAGAGAACTGGATATCCACATCCAAAAGAAAGAAGAGGACCCCTATCTCATGACTTATTTAAAAATTAACTCAAAATGGATCAAAGACCTAGATATAAAATTTAGAACAAAAAAGCTCCTAGAAGAAAATGTAGGAAAACATCTTCAAGACCTGATGGTAGGTGGTGCATTCTTAAGCCTTAAACTGAAAGCAGGAGCAACAAAAGAAAACATGGATAAATGGGACCTCCTCACACTTAAACACTTTTGTGATACAAAGGACTTCATCAAGAAGGTGAAAAGGGAGCCTCTCAATGGGAGGAAATATTTGGAAACCACATATCTGGTAAGGGTTTGATTTCCATTCTATATAAAGAGATCATACAACTCAAAAATAAAAGAGCACGCAATCCAATTTTAAGATGGGATTTAAATAGACATTTCTCCAAAGAAGAAATACAAATGGCCAAAAAGCACCTGAAAAAAATGTTCCTTATCACTAGCTATGAGAAAAATGCAAATGAAAATGGCAATGAGATATCATCTCATACCACACAGAATGGCTATTATTAAAAAACAAAAAACAATAAGTGCTGGAGAGAATTTGGAGAAGTAGGAACACTCCGTCACTGTTAGTGGGATTGTAAAATGGTGCAGCATCTGTGGAAGGCAGTATGGTGGTTCCTCAGGAAGCTAAATATAGAATTGCCATATGATCTGACTAGGAATATATATCCAGAAAAACTGAAAACTGTGACATGCACAGACATCTGCACACAGATGTTCATAGTGGTGTGTAGCCGTTTGGCAATTTGATGTAATTATGAATTCCAAATATATAATTGGATCATGCTTGTAAACTGATCTGTTAATCTGGGCATGATTAAGTTATGATTAGGGCATTGACTGGGCCACGTCAGTAGGGCGTTGAGCCCCACCCTTTGGTGGGTGGGGGGATTGAATATAAAAGGCAAGGCAAAGGAAAGAGGGAGCAGTTTTTGAGAAGCAGTTTTGATGTTGGAGTTTTGATGTTGCAGAGAAGGCCCCAGGAGAAGAGAAGCCAGCCATTCGCCTGATGGTCTACAGCTGACCTTGTGGAGGAACCAGAGGAGCTAAGCCCAGAGAGAAATGCAGCCCCGGGAAGAGAGGAACCCAAGAGGCCTGAACCCTGGCAAACGTCAGCAGCTGTCTTGCTCCAACACATGGCAATGGACTTTAGTGAGAGAAGAAACTTAACGTTTTATGGCCTGGTATCTGTGGACTTCTACCCCAAATAAATACCCTTTATAGAGACCAACCCCTTTTTGATATTTCACATTAGCATCCCTTTGGCTGACTAATACATGGCATTTTTCACAATTGCCAAAAGATGGATACAACCCAAGTGTCCATCAAACAATGAATGGATAAACAAAATGTAATATATACATACAATGGAATACTATACTGCAGTAAAAAAAAGAAATAAAATTGGGAAACATCTGATAACATGGATGAATCTTCAAGACATTATGCTAAGTGAAATAAGCCAGACACAAAAGGACAAATTAGTGGATTCATATATCCACTAATATGAACTAAATACAAAGAATAAACATATAAAGTTAAAATCTAGAGTATAGGTTATTAGAAGATAAGAGGAGGGTTGAGACAAACTACCGATGCTTAATGTATGCAGAAGTTTTAATTAACTTGACTGTAAAAGTGTAGAAATGTATAGTGTTGATAGTAATACATTATAGTGAGTAGCAGCTGGTTTATAAATGGGATTGTGACTGAAAAGTGTAGTGTAGGGATGTAAATGTCAATTGAAAGAAAGCTAGAGAATAATCTAGGGACTGAATAGCACAGTGAACCCAGAGGTTGATAAGAATTGTGGTTGATGGTACAAATGCAAGAATGTCCTTCTGTGAACTAGAACAGATGCATGTCACTATTTCAGGGTGGTGGGAATGTAGAGAAGCTTGGGAAAAATACAATTAGTGTAACCTATGCACTATGGTTAACAGCAATACTGCAATATTCTTGCACTAGTGCCAAAGATGTACAGTGTTAATAATAGGAAGATATGGAAAAAATATATCAAATATATGCTATGGACCATAGTTAGTAGAAATAGTCTGATGACATTATCTCATAATTTGTAACAATTGTTCCACAGCAGTGTGGTGTGTTGATGAAGGGGTGTTATATGGGAATTCTACACACATACATGATTGTTTTGTAAGTTCACAATTTCTGTAATAAAAATATATTAAACAAAATAAAAAACAAATATTTTATTATATATTTAAAATTTTTTTAATTGTAAGAGCATCATTATCAATCTCTATTAAGTAAATAGAGAAATTAAATTCCTAGAAAAGAAGGTTGTAGTAGGCTGAAAACATCCAGATCCTCATCTCTGGAACATGTGCATGTTACCTTATACAGAAAAATTAATTTTATACATGTGTTTCAGTTAAGGATCTTAAATTGGGGAGATTATCCTGGATTATCTGGGTGGGCCCACAATGTAATCACCAGTGTTCTGATAAGAAAGAGGCAGAGTGACATCATCAAGATGGTGACATAACACATCACCTGGAAAAGCTTCCTTCAGAATCAACAAATAAAAGGGCAAATCCCACATCATGGGTCTCCGGAGAATGATAGAGACCACAGCAGGCCTCCACAAAGGCTGAATTGAAGAAAAATAAAAACAGACACCAAAATCAGATAGAAGATTTCTGTCCTGGAGCTGCTAGTCCAGAGTCTGCCTGCTCACTTGGTCCCAAGCAGTTTGGGAGTTTCACAGAGGCAGCACAGCCCATGTCACGCCTGCCACAGATGCAGCCAAAGAGGCACTCACAGAAGCAAGTTAGAATCCCATGCATATCCAGGCACAGGGACACAAGCATGGAGAGACCCAGGGTGGAATACAAGCAGCTAAGGAGTTCTACATACCAAAGTCCCCCCAGGATTTAAAAAAAAAAAAGAGGCCATGGAATAACTGTTGGCAAGAGGTGAACACATTCAATCCATTCTCTATTTGCTGAACCTCATCTGGCTTCCCAAAGAGGGATACACTAATGAGGCAGAAATGCCACACAAAAAATTGGGGGGTGGGGGGATGGAGGGTAACTGAACTGCTGTAAGACAGGATGGGTCCCAGAAGAGGAAAGTGTTATAAAAGGGGGACATTGAGTGAGGGAGAGAATTTATTCAAATTATAAGAGCAGGTGAGAAAATTCTGCACAAAAAACAAACAGAATACATCAAGATTCCTGGGGAAGGAACAGAGCAAAGGAAGCTTTCTCCTGGATGTTAAACAATTGCACACAAAATGGGCAATCTTAAAAATCTTACCACATATCCAGGGCAAGAATCAGGTGTAGAAGAGCTGAGAAAATCTGAACAGTTAAATATAGGCAACTCTGATAACTAATAAGTTAGACCAAGTGTCAAAGAAGAGCCTTAACACAAAGACAATCAACAATAAAACCTAGGCAAAAGGGAGAGACTGACCTTCAGAGTTAAAACATCAAAATAACCAGAAGCCCAGACATCAGCAAAAAATTACAACCCTTTCTAAGAAACAAGAAGATGAGGCTTGGTCAAGGGAACAAATTAAAATTTCAGAGGATATACAGAATTTGGATCAACTAATCAACCAAGTTCAAACAAATCTCCTAAGTCAATTCAAGGAGATTAAAGAAAATATGGATAGAAATAAACTAATGGTGGAAATACAGCCAAAGGATATTAACACAATATGTGACTGTTTTAGTTTGCTAATTGTTGCCAATGCAATATACTAGAAGTGGGTTGGCTGATACAAAGGAAATTTGTACAGTTCTGAGGCTGTGAAAATGTCCAAATGAAGGCATCATTAGAGATGCTGTCTCACCAAAGGTCTACTGCTGGCAATTCTGGACTCTGCCATGTGGCAATGCACAATGGCATCTCTCCCAGTCACCAACTTCTCATCTACGCTCACTTTCTCAACAAGCTCAGCTGTGGGTGATCACGCACATGGCAGTGTCCCCTCATCTCTTGTATCTCCCTTTTTCTCTGGGCCTTGTTGATAGTAATGTTTCAGGATATTCCATCTGTGGGTTTTCTCTCTCCTGGTTTGTTGATTTCTGGAAGCTTCTATCTGTAATTGTGGGCTTTTTTCTGTATCTGCAGCTGTTTTTTGTGTGTCTCTGCATGTGTTTCCCATTTATAATGGACTCCAGTAGAAGGATTAAGACCCACCCTGGGTCATACCCTACTGATGTGATCAATCAAAAGGAAGATCCCTTAATTGAATCTAATCACAAGAGCCCATCTGCAATAGGTTTACATGCACCAGAATGGATTAGCTCTAAGGACATGATCTTCTGGGGTCCACCCAGCTTCAATTGTCATAATAGCATAAAAAAGAATTAAAAAGTCTTTTAAAAATCATAAGAAAAAAGAAAACAAAAGTGTCAAAATTGGAAAGGAAGAAGTAAAACTTTCACTATTCGCAAATGATATGATCTTATACGTCAAAAATCCCAAAAAATCTACAACAAAGCTACTAGAGTTAATAAATAGGTTCAGCAGAGTGGCAGGATACAATATTAATATGTAAAAATAAATAGTATTTCTATAAACTAGTATTGAGCAATTTGAGGAGGAATTCAGGAAAAAATTTTCATTTACAAATGTAAATAAAATAATCAAATATTTAGGAATAAGCTTAGCCAAGGGCGTAAAGCACTTGTATTCAGAAAACTACAAGCATTGCTAAAAGAAATCAAAGAAGATTGTGGAAACATGACTGATGGGTTAGACATATAATTCTTAACTCTCACTAAAACAACAAAGAAAAAGCCAGAGGCTGCTGTGGGGACCTGCTTTGGGGCACAGCAAACCAGGACACTGCTTACCAACACCCAGAAGAGTAAGGGTCGGAGACACAAAACAAGTAATCGTGTACATCCAAGAGATACGAGTCTTTGGGCTGTCCATGTGCCAGCTGGGCCCTGAACCTCAGTAGAGTTGCAACACCTACTCTACAGTTCATTGGACTCACCCAGAACAACTAACCAGGAGATGATAGTGGACAACAACAGTCCCAAGGAACAGAGAGAGTCTGCAACTGCAAGCAAAATAGTCCCATCCATCGTTATCCATCGTCCCCCATGACATAAGCCCCCTCTCAATTAGAGGTGGAGCAGACATCACCATCCCAGAATCCTCAGAATTGGGGAAAGAACTATGGACTAGAGTGGACTTACTGGTATTCTACTAACATATATTGTGATTCTAGCAATGGAAGAAATTACAACATTGATGTGGAGCCAGTGGCCACTGGACACTCTGAGAGCAGGGAGAGGGAAAAACAGTTGTAATACGGGGGCTTTTTTGGGACTTGGGAATCGTCCTGAATGACCCTGAAATGATAGATATAGACCATTTTATATCATCACATAACATGCAGGACTGTATGGGAGAGAGTGTAGACTACAATGTGAACTATAGTCCATGATTAATGGCAAAGCCCCAGGATGAGTTTATCAATTGCAATGAATGTGCCACACTAATGAAGGATGTTTTTGTGGGAGGGTGTGGGAGGTATGGAGAGTGGAGCATATGGGAATCCTTATAATTTTTGTGTAACATTTATGTAATCTAAATATATTTTTAAAAATATAAAAAAATAGTATTAACTGTGATGGCTAGGCTAATGTGTCAACTCGTCCAGGTAATTATGTCCAGGTGTTTGGTCCAGCAAGCACTGGGCTTATTGTAATACAAGAACATTTATGGACTTCGATCACCAGTGAGTTTCCTGCATGGATGGATGATTACACCTGCATCAATCAGAGAGATTGCATCAGCAATGGATGACGCTTTTACTCAATCAGTTGAATGCCTTAAACGGGGAAGTGATTTCAACATTCAGAGAGCATTTCCCAGCTTGGGAACTTCTCCCAGAAACTCAACAAGCACCTTTCATTGGACTTTCATCGGAGCCCCTGGTTTGCAGCCTGCCTGCGGAACCTGGACTTATGCATCCCACGGTCACATGAGAGACTCATAAAATCTCATATTATTGACAGATATCTCCTGTTGATTCTGTTTCCCGAGAGAACCCTGGCTTGGTACCAGGTGTGGTTCTTGAGGAACAGAGTCTTAAACATGGGATGTCTGAGGTGGTTCTGGGAGTTTTGCAATTGGCTCTCTACTCCAATTGGACACAAATGTACTAATGACTCCCTTTCCAATAATGATGAGGTTGCTAACAATCTATGGCATGAACTGGCAATAGAGATATGAAAAATAGCATTGCTGGATTCCCCTACTTCTATGCTTATAAGAAGCAAGGATCTGGGTGAGAGTGTTTTCAACACCTTAACAGAATTTTGTGGAGTCAAAAGGTATAATGATGTTGGCTGGCTACCCCTAGATACTCTGGATACAGTTATAAAAGAAAGAGATGAGCTAAAGTCTTCAAATTTGAAACTTAAATGCTGCATGAATGATGTGAAAGTTACCATGTGTGCCCTGAAAGAAAACCTTGTCTCCTGTAGCCAAAGTTTTGAGATATCTGAGAATCAAACCCAGACTCTCATTGTACGAGTAGCAGAATTACAGAGGAAACAATATCTCAACCTTGTATGGTTTCTGCAATTAAAGTGAAGGCATTGATTGGAAAGGAGTGGAACCCCGAGGATTGGGATGGAGACATATGGGATGATGATAATATTGGTGGGGACATTGGAACCCTAAATTCTGCTGAGACCTTATCAGATAAACTTGCAATGGCCTGCCCCGTGGAGACCACACCATTTCAACCTTGTATCATCCAGTCTCCAGCCTGCCCCAGGGAGTCTGGACCTCCGCCCAGCCCTGAGGCAGGTACCAGCTAAACTCCAGTATGCATTGCCCAACCTCCAGTCTGACCTGAGGAATCTACCTCCCAACCACTGCCTGAAGAGATTTATCCTGTCTCACCAGAAGAAAATGCAGAGGAATGCCCTGAGGTAAGCAGCTTACAAGACATTTTTAATCCTTCTCCTTACCCACCCCCACCACCCCTCTTGTCTTCAAAACTTATTACTAAACTAAAATTACAACAAGCCCCCAAAGGTGAAATACAAAGTGTGACCCATGAGGTAGTATGCTATATTCTGAAAGAACTGCATTAATTTTCCAACTTATATGGACAGAAATCAGGGGAATGTGTGTGGGAATGGAGACTAAGGGTAAGGGATAATGGTGGAAGGAATAAAAAGTTGGATCAGGCTGAATTTATTGATATGAGCCCACTAAGCAGAAATTCTGGATTCAACGCTGTAGCTCGAGGGGTTAGAAAGGGCTATAACAGTTTATTTGGGTGGCTGACTGAAACACGAACCAAAAGATGGCCTAGCATGTCTGAGGTCCAGATGCCTGATTTGCCCTGGTATACAGTAGATGAGGGGTCAAAGACTTAGAGAGATTGGAATGCTAGAATGGATTTACCATTTCAGACCTGCTCACCAACCCCAGGAATGTCCAGAGGACACACCTTTAACCAGGACTGTGAGGAATAAATTTGTGAGACTAACCCCATCTTCTCTGAAGAGCTCTGTGGTTGCTCTTCTCTGTAATCCAGATATTACTGTAGAGCAGGCTGTAATGGAATTAGAATCTTTAAACATTATGGGGATGATTGGATCTCGGTTGGGTAAAAGTCAAATATGGGCAGTTAATCGCAAAAGGTAATGGCTACCACAATGAAAGGCAGATTCACAGCAGCACTCAGAATAATCTAGTCTCAGGGAGTTATGGCATTGGCTAATAGAACATGGGGTACCTAGAAGTGAAAGACATGGGCAGTCTACTAAATTTCTTCTGTATATGTATAAGCAGAAGAGCTCTAGGTTGAGTGAACAAAACTCTAACTCAAATTACAGACACAGAGAATCATGGCTCCTTAATCAATTCCCAGATTTGAGACAGTTTACAGACCCAGAGCCCCTTGAATGAGGAGAACGCCAGGTCCCCTTGGGGAAGGATCCTGTTAAACTACCAAAAATTTATACTGTTAATCTTCCTCCCACCTTTCCCCAGGGAGACCTACGGCCTTTTGCCAGAGTAACTGTGCATTGGGGAAAAGGAAATGATCAGACATTTTGGGGATTATTAGATATTGGCTCAGAAGTGACATTAATTCCAGGAGACCCAAAGCATCACTGTGTTCCACCAGTCAGAGTAGGGGCTTATGGAGGTCAGGTGATTGATGGCGTTTTAGCTCAGGTCCATCTTACAGTGGGTCCAGTGAGTCCCTGGACCCATTCTGTGGTTATTTCCCCAGTTCCAGAATTCATAATTGAAATAGACATACTCAGTAACTGGTAGAATCCCCACATTGGATCCCTGACTCATGAAGTGAGGGCTTTTATGGTTGGAAAGGCCAAGTGGAAGCCACTAGAACTGCCCTTACCTAGCAAAATAGTAAATCAAAGGCGATACTGGATTCCTAGAGGGATTGCAGAGATTAGTGCCACCATCAAGGATTTGAAGGATGCAGGGGTGGTGATTCCCACCACATCCCCATTCAATTCTCCTATTTGGCCTGTGCAGAAAACAGATGGATCTTGGAGGATGACAGTAGATTATCGTAAACTTGGTGACTCCAATTGCAGCTGCAGTCCCAGATGTGATATCATTGCTTGAGCAAATCAACACTTCCCCTGGTACCCAGTATGCAGCCGTTGATCTGGCAAATGCTTTTTTCTCAATTGCCATTAGTAAGGACCACCAGAAATAGTTTGCTTTCAGCTGGCAAGGCCAGCAGAATACCTTTACTGTCCTGCCTCAAGGGTATATCAACTCTCCAGCCCTATGTCATAATATTGTCCACAGGAACCTTGATTGTCTCTCCCTCCCATGAGACATCACACTGGTCCATTATATTGATGATATCATGTTGATAGGCCCTACTGAGCAAGAAGTAGCAAAGACTCTAGATTTATTAGTAAGGTGTGAGAGAGGAAGGGTGATAAATCCAACAAGTATACAGGGTCCTTATACCTCAGTGAAATTTCTGGGTATCCAGTGGTGTGGGGCATGTCGAGATATCCCTTCTAAAGTGAAGGATAAGCTGTTGCATCTGGCACCTCCTATGACCAAAAAAGAGATACAGCGCTTAGTTGGTCTCTTTGGATTTTGGAGACAAACATATTCCTCATTTCGGTGCGCTACTCCAGCCCATTTACCGAGTGACCAAAAATACTGTGAGCTTTGATTGGGGACTGGAACAAGAGGAGGCTTTGCAACAGGTCCAGTCTGCTGTGTAAGCTGCATTACCACTTGGGCCATATGATCGCTGGATCCAATGGTGCTGGAAGTTTCAGTGGCAAATAGAGATGTTGTCTGGAGCCTTTGGCAGGCCCCTATAGGATAATCACAATGTAGACCCTTAGGATTTTGGAGCAAAGCCCTGCCATCCTCTGCAGATAATTACTCTCCTTTTGAGAAACAGCTTTTGGCTTGCTACTGGGCCTTAGTAGAGACTGAACGCTTAACCATGGGCCATCAAGTAACCATGAGACCTGAGTTGCCTTTCATGAGCTGGGTACTGTCTGATCCACCAAACCATAAAGTTAGGTGTGCACAGCAGCACTCCATAATAAAGTAGAAGTGGTATATAAGAGATAGGGCTTGAGCAGGTCCTGAAGGCACAAGTAAGTTACATGAGGAAGTAGTCCAAACGCCCATGGAATTCACTGGTTTACCATGTTCCCCATCACCCTGAAGCAGCTGGATAGAATGGTGGAAGGCCTTTTGAAGACTCAATTATGGCGCCAACTGGGGAGCAATATCTTGCAGGGCTGGGGCAATGTTCTCCAGGAGGCTGTGTATGCTCTAAATCAGCATCCACTCTATGGTGCTGTTTCTCCCATAACCAGGATTCATGGGCCCAGGAATCAAGGGGTGGAAATGGGAATGGCACCACTCACTATTACCCCTAGTGAACCCACTAGGAAAATTTTTGCTTCCTGTCCCTGCAAACTTAAGCTCTGTTGGTCTACAGGTTTTAGTCCGCAAAGGAGGGGTGCTGCCACCAGGGAACACAACAATGATTCCATTGAACTGGAAGTTAAGACTGCCACCTGGCCACTTTGGGCTCCTCTTACCTGTGAATCAACAAGCAAAGAAGGGAATTACTGTACTGGCTGGGGTGATTGATCCCGACAATCAAGGGGAAAGGGGCTACATCTACATAATGGGGGTAAAGAAGAGTTTGCCTGGAAAGCAGGAGATCCTCTAGGGCATCTCCTAGTACTGACATGCCCTGTGATTAAAGTCAATGAAAAATTGCAACAAACCAATTCAAGCAGGACTAACAATGGCCCAGAATCTTCAGGAATGAAAGTTTGGGTCACCCCACCAGGCAAAGAACCACGGCCAGCTAAAGTGCTTGTTGAGGGTAATGAGAACACGGAATGGGTGGTGGAAGAAGGTAGTGATAAATATGAACTTCAACCACATGACCAGTTACGGAAATGAGGACTGTAATAGTCATGAACCCTTTTTCCTTGTTTTGTTATGAGCATGATTGTATATGTACACAAAACAAATTTCTTTGTTTTCTTCCCCAACCTTTTCCCCTATCATATGAAAAGTTGTATTAATTTCATGTCATAATATTTAAGGATGTCAGGTTTAAGAGTGAATATTACCCAAGGACTTGCACCCTATACTGTAGGGAATTCATGTGTTTCCGGTTGTATGCAGGTGAGTTGAACATTGTTAGGTGGAAATATTTATGTATGCTTGTCTGTTATTGTTTTTACTTAAAGACTAAGTATGGTTTAAGGTAATGTGTATGGTTGCCAAGTTGACAAGGGGTGGACTGTGATGGTTACGCTAATGTGTCAACTCGGCCAGGTAATTGTATCCAGGTGTTTGGTTCAGCGAGCACTGGTCCAACAAGCACTGTAATACAAGAGCATTTATGGACTTCGATCACGAGTGAGTTCACTGCATGGATGGCTGATTACATCTGCATCAATCAGGAGATTGCATCAACAATGGATGATGCTTTTATTCAATCAGTTGAATGCCTTAAAAGGGGAAGTGATTTCAACATTTGGAGAGAATTTCCCAGCTCGTCTTTGGACAGCCAACTTCTCCCAGAAACTCATCAAGGGCCTTTCATTGGACTTTCATCGGAGCCCCTGGTTTTTGCAGCCTGCCTGCAGAACCTGGACTTGTGCATCCCCACGGTTGCGTGAGAGACTCTTATAAAATCTCATATTATTGACAGATATCTCCTGTTGATTTTGTTTCCCAAGAGAACCCTGACTAATACATTAATGAAAGAAAAAAAAAAAAAAAAGAAATCAAAGAAGACCTAAACAAATGGAAGAACATTCCATGTTAATGGATTGGAAGACTGATGCCAATTCTACTCAAATTGATACACAGATTCAATGCAATCCTGAAAAATAAATCCCAACAACCTTGTTAAAGAAATGAAAAACCCAATTACCAAATCTATTTGGAAGGGTAAGGGGCCCTGAATAGCCAGAAATATCTGAAAAGGGAAGAATGAAGTTGGAGGACTCTCACTTGCAGACTTTAAATCATATTACCTAGCTACAGTGATAAAAAACAGTATGATACTGACATAAAGATAGACATAAAGACCAATGGAACAGAATCGATGGTTCAGGAACAGAACCGCACATCTATGGTCCAGTGATTTTTGACAAGGCTGTCAAACCCACCCAGCTGGGCCAGAACAGTCCATTCAACAAATGGTTCTGGGAGAACTGGATATCAATAGCCAAAAGAAAGAAAGAGGACCCCTACCTCACACCTACCCAGCATCTTGACTGCCCTAAGACTTCTCGTGAAGACCAAGACCATTAAAAAGAGGACCAAGAAGTTCATCCAGCACCAGCCAGACAGATATATCAAAATTAAGCATACCTGGTAGAAATCCAAAGGCATTGACAACAGGGTACAGAGAAGATTCAGGCCAGATCCCATAAACAATAGTTATGGGAGCAACAAAGCACATGCTACCCAGTAGCTTCCGAAAGTTCCTGGTTCACAATTTCAAGGAGCTGGAAGTGCTGCTGATGTGCAACCAAAACTTACTGTGCTAAGATTGCTCACAACATTTCTTCCAAAAACCACAAACCAATCATGGAAAGAGCAGCCCAGCTAGCCATTAGAGTCACCTGTGACTGCTCAGCTGGGCAGTGATGAAAATGAATAGACAGCTTATTTTCAAATTTCATTTGTGTGAAATAAAACCATGAAAAATTAAAAAAAATTAAAAAGTGGGGAGATGGATGGATTGTACAAGGCATGGGAGTATATAATCCAGTGATCCCTGTGGTAGATGATGGACTGGTTAACAGTTAAAATATGAGTGTTCTCTCCTGAACTATAACATATGTATAACACTAATACATAGTGTTAATAATAATAGGGGTTGTATGGAAAAAAATATACCAAGTGTATGCTATGGACCATAGTTAGTGGTAATAATCTAATCATGTTCTTTCATAATCTATAACATGTTGGTGGAGGGCTGATGTATGGGAATTCTCTACATTATGCACGATTGCTTCGTAAGCTTACAACTTCTCTAATTAAAAAGCCAGTTTAAAAAAAAGAAGCATAACAGAAATTATGGGAATGAGACACACAATAATGGAGATTAAAAATACACTAGAGGCATACAGTAGCAGATTTGAACATGCAGAAGAAAGAATCATTGAGCTAGAAGACAGGAAAATTGAAATCATACAGTCAGAAGATCAGATAGAGAAAAGAATAAGAAAATTTGAGCAGTGTCTCAGGGACTTGAATGACAACATGAAACATACAAACATACACATCATGGGTGTCCCACAAGGAGAAGAGGAGGGAAAAGGGGCAGAAGGAACATTTGAGGAAATAATGGTAAAAAATTTCCCAACCCTATTTAAGGTCATAGATATCCGTGACCAAGAAACAATGTACTTCCACGTGAATAAATCCATATAGACCTACTCTGCGACACATACTAATCAGAATATCAAATTCCAAAGATAAAGGGAGAATTCTGAGAGCAGCAAGAGAAAAATGATTCCTCACATACATGGATGCCCAATAAGATTAAGTGCTGATTTCTCATCATAAACCATGGAGTCAAGAAGGCAATGATATGAAATAGGTAAGATACTGAAAGAGAAAAACTGCCTCAAGTGCTCATGGATCTTTCTCTAGGATAGACCATATGTTAGGTCACAAAGCATCTCAATAAACAAAAAAATTCAAATTATACAAAGCACTTCTGCTGATTATAGTGGAATAAAGCTGGAACTCAAAATCCAGCAGAAAAAGGGGAAATTCATAAATATTTAGAGAATAAACAACACAAATAATCAGAGGGTCAAAGAAGACATTGCAAGAGAAATCAATAAATATCTTAAGATGAATGAAAACAAGAACACAACATATCAGAACCTATGGGATGCAGTGAAGGCACTGCTGAGAGGGAAATTTATAGCCCGCAATGTCTACATTTTAAAAAAAGAAAGAGGAATTGTGGGAAGATGGCATCAGATTTGGCAGGCAGGGCTCAACTCTCTCACAAAAACAATGGGAAAGGAGCCAAAAGCTGTCTAAGGGACCTGCTTTGGGGGTCAGCAGACAAGGACAGTGCTTCACATCCCATGAGGGGGACACAGCGAAACAAAGAATCCAAAACAACCAACATGAGTTACCAAACCCCCAAGTGGCTAGGAAGGGATCTTCTCCCCCACCCCCAAGATATGAAGCTGGAATAAAACCCCTGGTTCACTGCAGCTAAGAGGGGTACAGACATCTTGCTCCCTAACAGCTTTACAAGGAAAAATGGAGGGGGAGATGGGGGGTCATTTCTTCAGTGAATTTGGCCAACAGAGCCTGCCTTGAATCTTGGCTCTTGCCAGATCAGAACACAGGAAAATGGAAAGTGAAGCATCTCCGTGGAAAGGTATTCTGATCATCAGCATCTGCTGGCTGGTCTAGAAATTGCATGGTAAAAAACTGCTTTTGTTTCTCTCTGTACTCTATTTCCTGGGAGAAAATCTGTGCCCCATTAGTGAGTTCCTGGCATGATTTTGATAACTTAAGCTGGACAATTTTAAAGACATAGAATAAGTTGAACCAAATATTATAGAGCCGTGAAAATTTAAATAATAGGCAAGAGAGAGAAATGGGCCATCAGAGTAAATTCACCAACATATTCAGATACCTAGACATCAGCAGAAAATTACAAGCCATAATAGGAAAACAGGAGGAGATGGCCCAACCAAGGAACAAAGCAAATATCCTGAAAAGATACAGGATTTAAGACAATTAATCAATGATAACCACATGATTCACCTAAATCAACTTAAGAATTGAAAGAAAATATGACTAAAGAGATAAAGGATATTAAGAAGACACTGGGGGAAGCGGCTGTGGCTCAATCAGTAGGGCTCCCGTTTACCATATGGGAGGCTCCGGGTTCGGTTCCCGGGGCCTCCTGGTGAAGGCAAGCCCGCCTGCATGGCATGGTTAGCTGACCCAGCGAGCACAAGCAGCAAGGGGGGTATAAATGAATAAATAAATAAAATCTTAATTAAAAAAAAAAAATTTGCAGAAAAAAAAGAAGACACTGGGTGGGCATAAATAAAAATTTGAAAGCCTGCAAAGAAAAGTAACGGACCTTATGGGAATGACAGACAAAATAGAAGAGAGTAAAAATACATTAGAAGCACATATGAACAGGTTTGAATTCCTCAAAGACAGAATTAGGGATTTTGAAGATAAAACATCAGAATTGGGATAAAGACGAGACAAAAAAGATAAGAGAATAGAAAAAATGGAACAGGTCTCAGGAAACTGAACGACAATGCAAAACAAACAAACATACATAATACTGGTGTCCCAAAAGGAGAAGAGACTGGCAAAGGAGTAGAAAGAATATTTGAGGAAATAATGACTGAAAACTTCCCAATCTTTATGAAAGACATAAATATCAATATCCAAGAAGTACAATGCACCACAAACAGAATAAATCCAAATACACCTACCTCAAGACAACTATTATTCAGAAAGACAAATTTCAGAGATAAAGGATTCTGAAAGCAGCAAGAGAAAAGCAGAGCATCACATACAAGGGAACCTTTATAAAATTAAGTGCTGACCTCTCATCAGAAACCAAGGAGGATAGAAGAAAGTGGTATGATGTATTTAAGGTACTGAAAGAGAAAATTTGCCAGCCAACAATTATGTATCTGACAAACCTGTCTTTCAAAAATGAGGGTGAGTTCAAAGTCTTCACAGACAAACAAAAACTGATAGAATATGGTACCAAAAGACCAGAATTACAAGAGATACTAAAGGGAGTGCTGCAGCCTGAAAGTAAAAGACAAGGGCAAGAGACTTGGAGAAGAGTGTAGAATTGATGATTTTTAAGAAAGGTAAATTAAAGGGTAAAAAGTATGATATGACAACAGAAAGCCAAAGGACAAAATGGATGAAGTCAGTCATGCCTTTACAGTAATAATATTGGATATTAATGGCTTGAACACCCCAGTCAAAAGACATACACTGATAGAATGGATAAAAAAGCATGAGCCATCTATATGTTGTCTACAAGAGACTCACCTCAGGTATAAGGACAAAACCAGGTTAAAGGTTTTGAAAGGTTGATATGAATATTCTTGCTGTCCTGATTTTATGATAATCAGGGTAGGCTAAACATTCGCTATATTAGAAACCATGCATGTGTCCCTAGACTTGGTTTTTCTCCCTAGGTCTGGTTTTTAGAATGCTGGTAATAAACTAAGCCTGATTTATTATTATGACCATCCTGTATGGGAAAAGACTGCAACTCTAGGTATCTTTGGTCGACCTTAAGAGATATAGCAGTGGGGCAGATGTGGCTCAAATGGTGGGGCACCTGTCTACCATATGGAGGGACCTGGGTTCAATCCCCAGGACCTCCCGGTAAAAATAAAAAAAGAAAAATATAGAAGGTGTGCAGACCACCAGGCCCCATGTGCGGATAAGCCACCAGGCCTTGTGCATGCGTGTGCTGTCAGGCCCTGCGAGCCACGCAGCGAGATGATGACGTAACAGGAGAGTGACACAAGGGAGAGTCTAGACAAGACGGGCTGAAAAACCAGGAACTAAGGTGGTGCATGCAGTAAGACACCTCTCTCCCACATCGGAGATTCCAAGGATCAAATCCCAGTGAAGACAGGAGGAGAAGGATGAGAAGAGAGGGCAGGAAATGGACACAGAGAGTTGCCCAGTGAATGGACACAAAAACAGCAAAAATGGGAGGAAGGGGGGTGGTGTTAAAAATGGTATAAAAGTAAATAAATAAATCCTTTAAAAAAGAACTATAAGGGAGTAAGATACAGACTATAGTTGGTAGTAATACTTTGACAATGCTCTTTCAGAATTTGTTAAAAAATGTTTCACAACAATGCAAAGTGTATGTGGTGGGGTGATGTGTGTATGTGTGGAAGCCCTGTATGATGTTATGCACGTTTGTTTTGTAAGTTCACAATGTTTACTGAACAGTTATAGTTTATGTATGTTCATGTATGAATGACATACTTCAATAAATTGTTTTAAAAAAAAAGAAGCTTAAAAAAAAGTGAAAGCTTGGATAAAGATATTCCATGCAAATAGGAACCAAAAAAGAGCTAGTATAGTGATACTAATATTGGACAAAATAGATTTTAAATGCAAAGCTGTTTACAAGGGATGAAGAAGGTCACTATATATTAATAAAAGGGGCAATTCACCAAGAAGAAATAACTACACTAAATATTGATGCACCTAACCTGGGTGCCCCAAGATACACGTAATACACACTGGCAAAGCTGAAGGGAGGAATAGATGTTTCTACAATAATAGTTGGAGACTTCAAAACACCACTATCAGTATTGGATAGAACATCTGGACAGAGGATAAATCAAGAAACAGAGAGCTTTAATAATATGATAAATGAAGTAGAACTAACAGACATCTATAGAGCATTGCACCCCAAAACAGCAAGATATATATTCTTTTCAAGTGCTCATGGATTCTTTTCCAAGGTAGACCATATGTGTGTCACAAGGCAAGTCTGAATAAATTTTAAAAAATTGAAATTATACAAAACACTTTCTCTGATCATAACTGAATCAAGCTGGAAATCAATAATGGACAGAAAAAGGGAAATTCATAAATATATGGAGATTAAACAACACAGTCTTAATAACCAGTGGGTCAAAGATGAAATTGCAAGAAAATTCAGCAAATATGTTTAGACAAATGATATGAGAACACAACATACCAAAATCTATGGGACACTGCAAAGGCAGTACTGAGAGGGAAATTTTTAGCCCTCAATGCTTACATTAAATAAAGAAGAAAGAGCTAAAATTGAAGATCTAACTGCACACCTGGAGGAACTAGAAAAAGAATGGTAAACTAATCCAAACCAAGCCAAAGGAAAGAAATAGTAAAGTTCAGATCAGAAATAAATGAAATCAAGAAAGAAAACAAAAACAATAGAGAGAATCAACAAAACCAAAAGTTGGTTCTTTGAGAGCAACAAAATTGACAAACCCTTAGCTAGACTGAAAAAGAAAAACAAAGAAAAGATTCAAATAAATAAAATCAGAAATGAGAGGAGGGAACACTGACCCACAGAAATAAGAGAGATCATAAGAGGATTCTACGAACAACTGTATACCAAAAAACTAGACAATGTAGACAAGATGAACAAATTACTAGAAACACACAAAACACATACACTGATGCTAGAAGAAATAGAAGACCTCAAGAAACCAATCACAAGTGAAGAGATTGAAACAATTAGCCAAAACCTCCAAAAGATGAAAAGCCCAGGACCATGGCTTCACCAGTGATTTCTACAAATCATTCAAAGATGACATAATACCAATCTTGCTCAAGCTCCTCAAAAAAAGCTGAATAGGAAAGAATACAACCAAACTCATTCTATGAAACCAACATAACCCTAATACCAAAATCAGGTAAAGATACTGTGAAAAAAGAAAATTACAGACTAATGTCTCCAATGAATATAAATGCAAAAAATACTCAACAAAATACCAAATCCAAAGCACATTAAAAGAATTATACACCACAATCAAGTTGGTTTTATCCCAGGTATACAAGGATGTTTCAACACAAGAAAATCAATTAGTGTAATAAATCACATTGATAAATTGAAGATGAAAAATCATATGATCCTCTCAATTGATATAGAAAAAGTATTGACAAAATATAGCACCCTTTTCTTGATCAAAACACACACTCATACACACACACACACACACACACACCAGATAGGAACAGAAGGAAGCTTTCTCAATATGGTAAAGTGCATATATGAAAAACCTGCAACTAGCATTGCAATCAACAGTGAAAGATTGAAAGCTTTCTTGCTGAGATCAGGAACAAGACAAAGATGCCCACTATCACCATATTATTCAATATTGTCCTAGAAGTTCTAGCTAGAGCAATTAGGCTAGATAAAGAAATAATAGGCACCAAAATAGGAAAGAAAGAAGTAAAACTTTCACTATTCACTGATGATATGATCCTATATCTAGAAAATCCTGAAAAATCCACAACAAAGCTACCGGAATTAATTGATGAGTTCAGCAAAGTGGCAGGGTACAAGGTTAATATGCAAAATTCAGTAGCGTTTCTATACACTACTGATGTGCAAGCTGAGGAGGAAATCAGAAAAAATTCCATTTATAATAGCAACTAAAACAATAAAATATTTTATGAATAAATTTAACCAAAGACATAAAGGACCTGTGTTCAGAAAACTGCAAAACGTTCCTAAAAGAAACCAAAGAAGACTTAAATAAATGGAAGGACATTCCATGTTCATGAATTCGAAGATTAAGTATTGTTAAGATGTCAATTCTACCCAAATGATTTACAGATTCAATGCAATCCAGTAAAAATCCCAACAGCCTTTTTTTGCAGAAATTAAAAAGCCAATAATCAAATTTATTTGGAAGGGTAAGGGCCCCCTAATAGCCAAAAATGTCTTCTATTAAAAAAGAACAAAGTTGGAGGACTCTCACTTCCTGACTTTAAAGCATATTACTTAGTTACAGTGGTAAAAACAGCAAGGTACTGGCATAAGGACAGACAGATTGACCACTGAAACCATATCAAGATTCAGAAACAGACCTCACATCTACAGTCAAGTAATTTTTTTTTTTGCAATTCAGTATTATTAGAATTTATACAAGCCCATATGATTTTTATATGTTTTTTATATATATATATATATATTTTTTTTTAAAAGAAGTTTTAGATTATATAAATGTTACATAAAAAATATAGAGAATTCCCCTATGCTCCTCTCTCCCCTCCCACAGTCTCCTCATTAACAACATCTTTCATTAGTGTGGTACGTTTGTTATAATTAATGAACATATATTGAAGCATTGCTACTAACCAAGGACTATAGTTTACATTATAGTTTACACTCTGCGTCACACAATTTTATAGGTTATGACAAATCATTTTCACTGTCATATGATTCTGAAAACAAAATTAATAGCACAATAGTTATCATGACAACTGAAGACTCTGAAGAGTCAAATATAAATAATATTCCAATAGAAGTCTCAAAGAGTCGTGGGTTTCAGACAAGGGAAACACTTGAGATCTAGGAATCAATGCTATACATTTACTGTAAGAAAGTATGTAAAATACCATTCAGTTTTGAACTAGGATCTATCTATTAACTAAAAAGATGAGCAAAAAGATAGGACATCTTAGAGAGGACATTTTACAGAGTGGATATAAAGGTATAGGCTTCAGGGTCCAAATGGAGAAGGGGACAGGGATGAGAGGTCCACTTTTGAGAGGAAGCAAGACATTTCATTAACCATAATAGGAAGGAAGGCAGTGCACGGGGAAGAAAGAGTAGAAAGTTCTTACATGATTGCTTAAACTTCTCAAACCAAGAGCCTATCCTATACCTACGATGGAACATTAAAATAAGATTAAAAGATAGATAATTATTATTATCATTATTTTACCTATAGTTTTGGATGCTCTGGCCAATTCAGTAAGAAAAGAAAACACAGAAGAGGAGTAAAAGTTAGAAAGACAAAATTACTCTTTGCATACATATTTAATTAATTTATTAATATTTATGAATGTCTATATATCTGTATATCTGGAAGAATCAAATGAATTCAAACATACCTATTAGAACAATCTCACATTTCATTAAACTTTTTTGGATTCAGGGTAAAAATTTAAAAATCAAGTATGTCCAAATGATCATGTAGAAAAAAATATAGATTAAGAAAACCAGAAAAACTTATTAAGAGAGATGAAAAGTAATACATAGAGAGAAATGATATTCCTGGAAAACTATTTATAGTTAAGATAATCATTCCCAAATTAATGTGTAGGTTTCATGTGATCCTAATAAAATTCTCTATACAGGTTTTCTTGAAAAGTGAAAAAAATTATTATATTTTATCAGAAAAAAGACATAAATATCAAATAATAATCTTAAAAAGAAAATTAATTACAAGGCTTCTAGCATACTAGATATTAACACAACTATTGAAACTGAGTTACAGCTTATAGCCACAGCCAGGGTAAAATTAATATTATAACAGTTAGTCCATGTGTTAATATTTTTTATTTCTTTTAAATGACTAAAAAAGCAGAGGTAAAATGTAGACTATTGGGTTATCTCATACCTTCTTTGGGTTCCATGCATCTGAAGTGACTATCCTCAGAAGATTGCTATGAAATAACACAGAGGATTCATCTGATATAGAAGAATCCTCACAAAAGAGATAAAGTAAGGAGGAGAAATCTCCAACAGCCTAGAGAGTCCAAGAAATTTCTAAAATAATAACAGCAAACACTTACTGTGTAATGTTTTTTAGTGAGGCACTGATCTTATTTAATTTTACAATTACCAAATGAGATAGGTTTCCACAGTTTACAGATGAGAAAATGGAAGCATAAAAAAAAAGATATTGTGATCATTATTATAGTTGTACTCCATCCCCTTACATCCATACTCAGAACATAATAAACCAGAGAGCTGGATCAAATTAAATAGAACAAAGTAGGTAGAAAAAAGCTGGGGCTTTCATTTTAGTGCCCCATGGTTTGGGGTATTTAAGGAATCCTCAGCATGACAAATGGCTGCCCACCCACTCACCCTGAGAAGAAGCCTGATAGGCAACATGTCTAGCTCCACTCTACTTGAAGCACCAGGTCAGAATTTTCTCCTAGGGTCCACACTGGAGGACATGGCACATAGAGTTTTACTACACAATAACAGCAGGACTCTAGACCAGTATTATCTTTCTATTTCTTAAGTATGGAAGACAGCCAAGGATGAACAAACACATGACAGAGACAAGCAGAATAAAAGAGAAAGGTTAAAATTTAAACAAACAGAAAAAAAATTAGATACTGGAGTTTGAAATAGAGATAAATCAAGGAAGGGAAGCTATTACCTCTATAAAATCTATAAAAACAAAATAAGATGCTTTGAAAAAGAAATAGACAACAAGGAAAATAAGATTACTGAAATAAAAATTTAATATGTATGTTAGAAGGAAATGTCAAAAATTATTTCCATAATATAAAAAATAAAACAAGAAAATATGAGAGAGTGAGTCATAGAAGCTTGATCCAGAAGTTCCAATATTGACAAATTCAAAAGCAGGAAATGTGGAAATAGAGAAAAGAACAAACAGAGGAGAGGAAGTTATTACTAAATTATGTAAAGATTTTAATAAAACTGAAGAAGACCACAAATGTCTAGACTTCAGGATGGCAGTTTTCCCTGGACCCCATTTCTCCAATGGGTTCCAGGAAATTAATTGATTTTCTGATTGACCAGGTTTTTCTTGTTTTAAGGATGGTAGTGATAGCTTCCAAGCTCTTTAAATGTTGGAGCTGTGTGTTTGAAATTTTTCACAATAAAAATTGACAAGAGAATAACTGATGAAGACAATGTAATAATTTTTCTGAAAATAATTCCAGTGCCTGGGAGGTACTATAGCAATATAGTACATCGATAAAGATAATATCTTCAAAAAATAAGCAAGAGTCAAGTGATAATGCTTACTATATAAAATAAAGTGTAGAGAAAGATATTCGAGTATATATATACTACAATTGGGTCTGTGTGAACTGTGTATTCACATAGGAAACAACTTGAAAAAAGACTCAAAATTGAGACTGATTTATTTTGCCCCTATATGAGGTGTGTGTCTCTCCATTTTGGAATTATTACTAAGTCAGCCACTGTTCATGATAGGAGGGCCTCATATCCCTTACCAATGCTTTATTGAAAAAAGTGTTTTAGAAATGCCAATTTAGAGCCACTCACTGCTGCTTTATCTAGTGTGTGAATGAAATTTCTATGGTATCGTTACCAACTTTGACTAACTCTCCTACAATATAGATTCATACATTTCTTTCAGCAGCACAGATTGGTAAAGTCATCCCGCTTTTCCTAATTTACCTCAAACCTGGGTCTATAATTTCATTTATTACTGAAGAACTTAAGTCTTTGTTCTTGAACTTTTTCAACTTTCCACCATTTCAAATCCAATTCCTTTTGCTTCAGTTCAGTTGAACATGTATTTGCATCGCTACTATATGCCAGATTCAATGATGGATTCTAGGTGGAATGACAAGATGAAGAAACAGTGCCTGTCTACAAAGACTTCATAATATAAGGAGGAAAGGAGGGTGGATTAGGCAAATAATTATCAAGCAAGGTTAAATAAGATTTAAACAAGGAAAAGATCACATCTGGAGACCTGTGAAATGCCACAGTGGCATTTCCCATGGGCCTTTCCCAATAGAAAGGATTTGGGCAGACAGAGACATGGAAAAGTATATTTTCTAAGGGGAGAGAGAGCCATGAACAAATATACAGAATCAGGAAGACTTGACCCTGCTTGGAAAGTTAAAGTGATTATCCTTTTTATTGATCAAATGTAATGACTGAGATATTATATCTCAAAAGCCCAAAGCAGCCATTTGAAGAAGGTTTAAATTAGTCACTTTGAAATAAACTCCATCCTGAGCTGCAAATTGAATATATTTCTCAAATCTATCCTGAAATGGAGCCATACAAATTCAGTCTGGGGTGTATTTTAGGAGCAAATAAGTAATATTTAGGTACAATATCCTGCTGCTTAATCTTGATTTAAATGACACCCACAATTTCAAGCAGTGTATTACCTGACTGCTTTGGATCACAGACCTAACAGTTCTCCTTGCTTAGAAAGTGGAGTGTGAACATCTTTCAGAATCTGCCAAATCCAAAGAGGATCTAGGAGCTCGCATTGGTGTGGATATAGGATAATAGAAGAAAGGCAGGCTTAGGCAGGAAATATGTTGTCACAGTTTCCACACTTCAATTGCTAATAAAAACTTGGTAATTATGGCAGAAGTCTTTCTGGAAACACTTAGGATATTGGTAATGACCCATACTAGGGAGATAAATCCAGTATGTAGCCATGCTTAAGTAAAAGAAATTCTTATGACCTCATTTTTCTACTAATAAGTGTGTCTTTGGAGGGTCCTTTAAATATTATTAATATGCTGAGTAATGAAAGAAGACTGTTATTGCCTGAAAACACTGAATAACTTACATTCATTATAACATATCCACTGGAGATTTCTCAGTTTGCATTAAAGTTCATGCCAGGCCTCAGGAAAGTCTGCTCTTATTATATAGAAGAAAAATCATAGCCCTGATCACTTTTCAAAATTATGCATTAGCAAATGTTTTTAGCTGTCTTCTTTGGTATAGTTGTGATGTCATCTTCAAAAGCTAATTTAACAGAACCCATACCTTTACTACCTTTTTCTTTGACTTTGACTTGGAATTTATTCATTATTTATTACATATTTTTGAAATCCTAACATATGCCATGCAGTGTGCTGGGCCCTGGGAATTCAGCTGGGAACAATGCAAGCAGGAGTACTGCCCTCACGTAGTTTTCATTCTAGCACTAACAGTACAACTAGCATCTCTCCTCTCCTATACTGTAAGCTACTGGATGGTAGGGACTGCATCTGTCACATTTTCTGCATTCTGTTGTTGTTTAGCACAAGACCCTGAATATAGGTGCTTGCTAAATATTTACTGAGAAGAATTTTAGCGTTCATTTTCTACTTCATTTTATAGTTGCTTGAGTCTAGTATTCCTTCTCACTTAGTGACTAGGAAGAAAAAATGTGACAGAGGAGATCTACTCCTTAGCTGGAGCACACAGCTAGATTGCATCTCCCAGCCTTCTTTGCAGTTGTGACCACATGATTATGTTCTATCCAATAGCATGCAAGGAGAAGTGACTCCACTGGGAAGGGGTCCTTCCAAGCCTGGTCATAAAAATCTTCCATATAAGCTCCTCCATCCTGTTGGATGTGCATACCGACAGGGTCATCAGAAGCTAGCAGAGCCCCTGTCAGATGGGGTCATGGAATTACTGTGTGGAGCAGTGCCGCTTTGTTCCCGGGCCTGAGGGTGATCAGCCCTGCTGCAGTCC
>JAKSZT010054487.1:13604785-13622532 GCA_026826555.1 Tolypeutes matacus
CTTGCAGCTTGCAGATGTGGCAAGGCCTGTGGCTTGCAGATACTGCAGAGCAGTGCTCCCTAATCACCTGGAACTGTCTTAGACTGTTCATGTGAATGAGAAATAAACCTCTATTGTGTGTATGCCATTAGGTATTTTTTGGTCTGTTTATTATGGCAGGGGCTTATCCAAATGAATAAATATGTTTGCACCTTTTACATAAGAAAGAAGCATGGAAAGGGAAAGAATTGAATGTTAGGAAAAGGAGTATCTTCCCTTTTGTGTCGTAAACAACCCCTATCTGGAGTCAGTAGACTACTGCTTTCACTGGAAAACATGATGATAAAAAAATTACAGCTTTCTCTCTCATTTAGATGTTGTGAAGCCAAGTAAATGATAGCAAAAGTGAATGATCATTTATATGAAGTAAGTTTTTTTCTCTTTTTCAGGAATTCCAACTTGGGGAAAATTTGAATACATTTAACCTGCCCTATTCCTCCTAAAATCATTGTTGAGGTTGAAGGGTGTCTCGAGTAAATCAGGATATTTAACACAGCAAAAAACCTATTATACTTTTTTACCTACAATTCTTCCCATCACCATCTAATTTACTTCAAAACCCTGGAAAGACGCCTTTTAAAATCCTTTTCACTCCATATCTAAAAATCAATTAAATACCTTTTGACAGGAGTAAAGATAATGCTAGCCCTATGCTAGCTCACTAATAAATTACCCAAGTTGCCTTCTAAATAGAGAAAAACACCTCAGAGAAGATGCTGCATATTTTTTTAATCATTTCGTGATTTCATAGTTAAGTGGATATGGTTTAGCTACAGTACTTGGACCAGAAAATAAATGACTCCTGCTCATCCTGTGGGTGCCAACTACGTTCAAGCATGAGGGGTTGCCGGGCCGCAGTGCCAACATGCAGCACCTTCACAGGGAGGCCAAGGCCCTCATGCTCCAGCAATACCAGACGGCGCTCCGATGAGGCGGGCTGCTTCTGGCAGGTGGCAGCACAGGAGGTAGTAAGTGAAAGCAGCTCAGCATAAATAGTTCCAGTGAAATACAAGAATAATATTCTGGCGTCCCTAATTCATTTCCTCTCATTCAGGACTCACAATAAACTCATATTCTGATGGGCAAATGGCTAAACTACCCCCAAAGAAATAAGAATTCATCTCCAATGTCTAATGGAAACTCTCACTGAACTGGAACGCTTTCTCCCTCAAGTTAAGCAAAGTTTGAACAGATACGATTCTCTCCTCATTGACCTTAGAAATCTGTCCCAGGCTGTTGGCCATTCTGGTCAGCTCTTCTGGACCAGCTGCTGTCTTCATATCAAGGGAGATTTGGAGCATTCCATGGGTCAGAAGAAGGTAATGTGTTCTGGGTCACTTCTAATCCATGGAAAGCCCCAGGTTTATAAGACTGTACCAGACAATGAGAAAGAGAGGAAGACACAGAGAGGCAGGGACAAAGACAGTATTCAGTTTGGGAAAAAAAAAATGAACTAAAATCCTAACATATCCATAGACAACTAACAAATTGAAAGTGTAAATTCTGTAAGAAATAAGGAATTTAGTTTTAGGGTTGAAATTGTAATTTCCAGATTTTACTTTGGAGATAGAGATGAAAACTTACAGAGGTTCTTTTGACACCTAAAATACATCTTGTTGATGTATTGGTAAATACATATTGTTGGTGATGGGTAAATGAGAGTTTATTATATTATTCTATCTAATTTTGTATAGGTTTGAAAATTCCTGCTTGAAATTTCTAAAAATTAAAAATAAAATGCATCCAAATAAGCAATCAACACTAAAATTAATAAGAATTTCTCATACATTTAACATTTCTATTAAGTTTCATTCTTCAGAAATGCCCCTATTGCTGCAAATAGAATTACTACTATGTTACATAATGCAGCAACAATGAAATTCCTTTGTAAATGGAAAATTTAAAACTTAAAAAGAAAAAAGTGAAAACTTGCTGGTAATGACTAGTTATGGGTTATAGGAATTGCTGAGAGTAAAGTTGTTTCATTTAGGGTCCCAAGAACTTACCAAGATTTTACAATTAGCCACTTTATGATAGAAATAAGTGTATTAATACTAAATCCAATTGAATGGAATGAAAAAAAGCTTGCCTTTTAAAGTCTATTCCAGTTAGTTCCAGCAAAATTTACCAGGTCTGCTCAGGTAAATAGGCTTCAAAGTGATAATAGCAGAAACATCAGAGGTTTTCAACCTGTTCTAGTTTAACAAGTCTGAATTTCCAGTCTGATCAAATTTGCACTCCCCTGTTACCTGATTTCTTTTCAGCCTAGACTAATTACTTTTCAGGACCTTGCTAATTGATGAGCAAAGACAATTTGTCATGTGGTTCATTTTTCTTAATATTTTCAATATTTGGTGTTCAATGTTTATAAAGTTATAGTAAATCAGATTAGTATGCACACAAAACATCCACATGCAGTTCCTCCATTTTAGTATTTGGGCCATGATTGACCCTCTCATCTTCAAAGAGCCGTTTGAGATTATGTTACTAAATTCTGTATGCAATTATAACTTGGCCATAGAAAAATTTTCCTCCGTAGGGATTCCTGGTAAATTGCTCTTTCTTGGCAATCTTTTTGCCCATGAAATGAGGAAAGCTGAAGTAACTCTTCTTTTAAATTGGAGTGCCCCTTGAGGTGGCAAAATCTTAATGATATGAGCATAGAGATAATTTAAATAAAAAAAGAAGATTGATAAGAGACTTTAGTCTGAGGTGTTTGGTAAACATTTCTCTATACAAGTCTATGGTTAAAATCAGAACACATTTCCCAAGTGACATGGCTTCATACCCGTCAAGCACAGGGTGATGCTGCCACCATCAGTTACTCTCAACTAAGTATCACCACTGTCTCAAGTCCCTAGAACCCAAAACCCAAAGCCTAAAACTGGGAGACATTTATGCTACCAACTCTTTGATAGTCCTCCTAGAAAAGTAGGTAATTGATAAATGAATGAACTACTTAAGCAATTAATAAAATGTTCACGCACACTAAACACTGTTTGAGTAGGACTATATAACTTCTGAGACTATACTATATACTTGGTAACTTACATACAGGATCTCACTTAATCTTGACAGCAATATAAAGCAGGTGTTCTTATCCCCATTTCCCAAATGTGGACCTGGGATGCACAGACATTAGCCAGCTTGTCCAAAATTCTAAGGGGAAGAGCCAGAAATCAAACTTAGATGTAGTGGATGGTGTTGGTGCCCGCCCATATCCTCTTCACCTGACCCCCACTCCCCGACTTCCACCTTCCAGTCTCCAACGGCCAGCACCTGCATGACTTCACCTGATGCCTTCTCCTACCCTGATGCCTGCTTTGCAAGCTCTTGAGGCAGGCTGGAATGCCTGGGAATTTACAACCCTCGATGGCAGCTCTGACGATGGGAACTGGTATAAAAATACCCCAGGCTCTCTCACCCCACAGGGAGAATAACACTGGTTCCCAGGTTCCCATAATAAGATCAAGCTCCCGTTTTCCATACTAAGTCACTTGATAACACACCCTTCACTGGCTGCCTTTTCTACCCTGACTTACATCTCTACTCTGCATCAGGTTTCTTGGGATCGCCTTGCAAATAAACTACTTGTCTAAGGGTCCACTTCAGAGGTAACCCACTTTAAAACACTATGTCTGTCTGATACTAAATGCTCATGATCCCTTCACTCTTCCACCCTAGGAATATGGCAAGTCAGGAGGGGGAGAAATGCATAGGATATAACATTTTATCAGGGCTAATGAAGAAAATTGCATGTTTAATATACACATCAGTCTTCTCCACTTTATTGTAATAGGCTGTTTAATGAAGCAGCTTCACCTGTAACCCCTTTGCACCCCTGGTGTCCTGCATGTCACTATTGTACCCACAGTATTTAACACACTTTCAATTACTAAGGTTGATCAGACAACACACCTGGGTGAAAAAAAATGGGCATCCTCCTCCCTCCTTGATCATTTTAGGCCATTTACTATGGCTCCTGCAAACTTTGTCAGAGAGGCCAATCTCTCCATGGGTTAGAAGACAACCATCCCCTTTCATTCTGTAAGTGAGAATAGTTAAGCTTCCCTGCTAGGATCCCTAGAGTAAAAAACCTAATAAAGATTTGTTTGAATTGAATTTAAAGTAGAAGCTGAGACTTTATTTACTAGCTATATGACCTTGGGCAATTCACTTAACCTCTTTGTGCCTTAATTTCTCCATCTGTTATGAGATAATAGTGATACTTCATAGGTATTTGTGAGAAAAACGAATGTTATTATATGAAAATCACACAGGTATCTGGCAAAGAGTAAACACAATGCAATTGTTAGCTCTTATCCCGCCCCCACCCCCTCATCAGAGACAATTTGGGGGCAAGAAAAAGCTACTAAAACTGTAGTAGCCTCGGAGAGCAGACATGGAGAACCCTCTGCCCAGACAGGAAAGTCTAGAGCAGATTTCATCTTGACGCCAAATTTCATGAATTCAGTTATTCACATACTTCGTGCTTCATGTTGCATTCAGCCTTGGAGACCCAGAGATGATCACAACTCTGGCTCTTGGAACCCACATTCCATCTGCTGAGAGAAAAGATAAACCAACATCGATGATAGACCTAGAGAAGTACAAGAATCGTGAGGTGTCTCAAGTGCCGTGAGAGTGGCAGAGTATGGGAAGTAATCTGTGTGGGGTTTTAGGGGTAGCGGAAGGGTCTGGGATACTTCACAGAGAAGGTGACAATTAAGTTGGATTTTGAAAGACTGAAAAGGAATTTATAAGCAGATAAAGATAGAGTAGTACCGGTGGTTTGGAAGAGAGCAGTTTTAACCCAGCATGTTGTTTCTAGATAGTGAAAAATTATTTTCCCTTAACAGGCAGATGCTTTGAGTAATAGCTCTAGCCTTTGGATGTTGGGGGGTGGGGGCGGGATAAGAGCTAACAATTGCATTGTGTTTACTCTTTGCCAGATACCTGTGTGATTTACATATAATAAAATTCGTTTTTCTCACAAATACCTATGAAGTATCACTATTATCTCATAACAGATGGAGAAATTAAGGCACAAAGAGGTTAAGTGAATTGCCCAAGGTCATATAGCTAGTAAATAAAGCCAGGAAATATGGCATTAGAATCTGTGCTCTGAATGACTATACTATACAGTCCCTAGAAATAAAGATAAACCGGGACTAACTGTTCGAAATAACATGGAAACTTGAATTAGGTGAGAACGAAAGTGAGTAACATTTTTGTGTAAAATTTCTCTCCTCTATGTGGTTTACACCCTTATATGGCCTCCACTGCTCAAAGGCAGTACAGCCTATGGTAAAGCCTCAGAGTCCTGGCATCCACCAAATGAGGGTTTAAGTCTCTGGCAGCTCTGACTCTTACTACTGCAGAGATCTGGGGCCCTTAACTTCTGGGGGCCTCCACTTCCTTATCTGTCAAAGAAGGGTAATATTAGTCTTCATCTCATAGGGATGTCTTTGAGAATAAAATGTGATCATGTGTGTGCTGATTTTAGCACAGTATCTTGCACATAGTAAGTATATCTTATTATGTGCAGTATCTTGCACGTAAAAAAATATTAGCTATTTATATTAGTAGCAAGCTTTACTATTTATTATAACTCTATTATTTTTCCTACAAAGCTGATGAAATAGGTTATGAGAGAGTTAAGCTAGAATAGGAGGAGAATGGCAGGGAAGTAAAAGAGCACCGTGTTAGAGACTTAAAGCCCCTTCTCCCAGGGAGTAGCAGCAGCAACAAGTCTTCCAAATGGTACCATGACATTTTGTCCTTTGAGTCAGCAAGGCACAGGCCTCAGAACTTATTAATAGCCAGGGACCTGGTGTCTGTAAATCATAGTGATCAGGACCAGCGAGCCAAATCGCCTGGTTGGGCAGCACAGTAAGGTGGGCTGTCTTCTCTCTGGAAGAGCTATTGGTTGGGATAATTATTGATATAGATTCATTTCTTTCTCTTTCGAAGCAAAGTATGTCCTTTAAATAAATATTGATAGTTACAATCAAGTTATGAAATACGTATGAAAATACTCCATCAGGAAAATTGAAGAAAACGAGGTACTGTTTCAAGGCTAGGTGAAAGCAAGAGCACTGAAGCTTTAAAGAAACTGATTTTTTCTTTATGAAAAGAGCTTACTGATTACTTTTTACTCTGACCTGGAGTTGGCTGCTGACCTTTACTCATATTCCTTTGCATGGGTCAAGGTACAGTCAGTCCCCACTGAAGACCTTGCAGGGCCTCCCTCCACCTTCAGGTTTGTTTAAATAAATGTGACCTCATCCACAGAAGAAAACTGATGCAACAGGACTTCTTGTCCGCCATTTCTCTACTGGATTCCTAACTTTCTTAAGCTGTGGAGGAAGATGCCTGCTGTATGACATGCCAATCAATCATCATAACTGTCTTTAGCCAATCTTTCACTACTGTGGACCCAGCTCTGTGCAAGTTAGTGAAAGATAGTGAGGATTCCAAGATAAGGAAAAACAGTTTGGCCTCAGAAGTTTTGTGAAGCTCTATTAGCCAACTCTGTGATCTTCAGCAAATCCTTTGCCCGTTTCTGTAAAATGAGGCTGGACTAGATGGCATCATTGGGATTATAAAAGTCCTCTTCAATTCCAAATGCTATTGATTCCTTGAGTCAGCCTGCATTTCCTGGGGACTCCTGCCGCCCCTTTTCTTCACTTGGTGTTTGCCAACTCTCTCTTGAGACTTCCCTCAGCTCACTCTCAGGCCTCCTCCCGGTTCCATAAATCTGCATACGAAAGGACCAGACAGCTGTAGCTCTCAACAGCTTTGGTTTTCTTCTCTGTCTGTGTCATCCTGCCTGCTGAAGCTGCTTTTTAAAGGGGCCAAGCCTCCTTTAAACAATTCTAAATATTTTTGAAGATACAAACCAGAACATAACAAGCTCACGAATGGATAAAACAGTAGTTTTTTCCCACAGGTGGTTAAACAAACAAGGGGACTTCTCTGTGTGCTATCCTGTTATCCCTGCCATAGAGGGGACCAGAGCAACATCAGACAACCCAGGATAATGTAGGGCAGTGAGAGAAGCTCGGGGAAGAATGGGGAGAAGGGTAACATCATCGAAGGGAGCAGCGGAAAGGGAAGGAAACTCCTATGTGCCACATGCTCTGTGAAGCAGGCTGTCTAAATTGTGTTAATTTTCTCCACAAAACTGTAAAACACCACCAACAACAACAACACAAAACAGAGACATAGATATTGTAAAGAAGGATATGGAAAGGGAAAAAGCATTATTGCTAGAACAGCAAAGCCTATTTCTTGTTTTGCTAAACATAAGTCAAAGACAGAGAAATGGACATTCACACACTTGGACTCTGCTCTCCCTGTTCTAACACTTTTCTCTCAGCCTTACTCCCACATTATGGTACGTCTCTGATTTAGAGATAATGAATTATCCTGTGGTAGCTTAGGTATGTGGACAGCACTAGACATTAAAAAAAAAAAAATACCAAGAGAATAGAAATAGTTATCAAAATATAACAATATGCAGTATGGTCATTTAATACTAGATTTGTGTTTCAAGGTTTAAGAACCAAGTCCCCAAAGTGAGCACTGTATTTGCATGATCTTGAGAAACCAGTGTCAAAGACCCATGCATGTGAATTTATTCCCCTGCCCCATCCAATCGCTTGAATAAATAGCATTTTCCTTTTAGATAAGTGAATGGTGACGTCAAAACATGTCTAAATACTGGCATTTGATTTTACTGACCCCAGTAGATCATGATGTCTGAGCCTTTGTTGATATCTGATCATCACTTTTAGCCCTTTGGGTTTCCTTTTGTAATTCTCAATGACCTATTTCCTTAGAGAGCAGTGCCATAGCTGAAGAAATGGTGTCCTTAGAAGAGAAAAGGAAGAGTTGTAGAACTTTATTACAAGTATAGCATTTAGAGCTTTTAAGAATGACCAAGTTCAGACTTTGTTCACAGTAATATAAAAAATGCTGTCTGTAAATTATATGCTTCATTTGTATGACTACAGACACCCAAGTATTTAGATTCATGGAGATTATAGACAGCATTTTCCTGTCATCATTTCATTGATTGATGTTCTATGGAATACTAGTGCCTTGGGTCAGTAGAGAAAGCATAGTCTCTGGAAACTAGAAGTGGGCTTTAGTGTCAGCTCCTCCATTTAAAAGCTGTGTAGCCTCAGGCAAATGAATTGACCCACAGGGGCTTCAGCTTCACTTATCTGTTATTAAAAAGAAGGGAAAAACCAATGGAGTGACACCCTTTTATTCGATCTAGTTGGTGTTTTGTTTTGTTTGTTTGTTTTTTTGGTTTGGTTTTTGTTAATCTGCCTCTTCTATCTACTCTGGCATTTGTTTAAGGATGGATACATGAAGGCATAGAACTTATCTCTTATATGGACATTGTGTTACACTAAAAAAAATCATCATTTCAGAGAATCTAAAAATGGGGAAATGGAGACATAAGGAGAACAAATGTTTTATACTAAGTCATATCCTACTTGTTAGCAGTTTCAACATTACCCCCTTCTCAGGTTAGCAGGAAAAGCCTAATCTTGGAACCCTAGAGATAGGGCCTGGAATATTGAACCCTGAGCCTAATCCTTAAAATTGTAGGGGGTTATTTAAACTATTTGAATTTTTTGAGCTCAGGTTGCTATTTTGTAAGATACATATGTTAGACCACACAATGCAGAAGTGATGTAAGTGTCTGGGATATGTATATAAAAGTTTCTACCACAGAATCTTTCCCCTAATGACCACTTAAAGTTAAAAGTCTTATTATTGGATTCCGGCCAAGATGGCGTTAGTGTAGGAGGGAACACACTGCAAGCTCCCAGACCAAGGCGGATAGTGGACGGGGTCCTGCCTGGGGGTCTGTGCTGTGCACGCGTGGAGTGAGAAAATTGGGACATCTATCTGCACGAATCAACAGTGTGGACGGAACGGTAGAGATTCGTGAGTTTTAAGCCTGCTGGTGGTGGTTGGCATGGACGGCTGAGCCCCGCAGTTAGGGAGAAAAAATAATAATAAAAAAATGGCCACTTGGAGCCGCGAGCGGGGCGAGAAAGTTTTATTTTCTGGGGATCTGGCTGCCTGGAGCCCCTTGGACCTTATGTGAACAGAAGAGCCGGAGCTAATCGGTACCCGGTGAACTGGTGGGGGGATTCTGGTCGGGGGAGGGAGGGAGGGAGGGAGCTGATTTGCGTAGCTGCCCAGGGATAAGACCCAGGCTGCTGCGGAGCCAGGAAGAAGGGACATTCCCCAAAAGAGGGAGGGTTCTGCTGGAGGACAGAGAGGGGTATTTTTTTTTATTTTTGACATCGATCTGGCTGCCTGTCCCGCCCCATAGCTTTGGGAAGCAGATAAGCCGACCTGAAGCAGCATCAGGCTGAGAGCAGAAGGGAATCTGCAGTCAAACTGATTTACATAGCAACTCAGTGACGCTGGTGCTCTGCTCCAGAAGGGGTGGAATCAACCGTGTTTTGGCACTCTGCACTGACTAACATCAGAGCTACAGCTACCCTGGTGAGTCGAGGAAGTGGGACGTGCCTGATTAATTTCCACGGGCCCAGCTAGGATCCCTTCCGTAAGGGGGTTGGTCTAGAGGAGGAATTATTTTGGGTCCTGTATTTCGCTAAAAAAAATAAAAATTAAAAAAAAAAGGTGAGAAGGTCACTTCAATAAATGAAAAATAAATTCTTTTTAATTTACTTTAATAGCTAAAAGCTGCTTCAGGACCTGCATATAGAACTCTGCGGGGAAATTGATTGATAAACACAAGTAGGCAGAGAGGATCCACGTGGACCCTAGGGGAATCATTGACCCCCCTTAGCTCTGTTTGACTGCTTGCCTGTGTGGACCTTTGGTTTCTCTCTGTTTCTTTCTGGTCTCTTGCTTTTCTTTCCTCTTTCCTCACCCCTTTCATTTTTCTTTCATTTTTTAAAAATTAGGTGCTCCTAGCTTGTCGCTTCTTTGCTATGCTTCTTCTTCAGTAATTTCCCACTCGCTGTCTATATTGATTCTGTATTACAAACTATCGCTTATCTTTCCTGCATCTTTCTGCCTTCTGTTTTCTGTTGTGGCTCTTAGATACAACATTTTTACATAGGCCCACAACTTAAGGGTGTCAATTTCTATTCCATCTATTTTGTTTTCTTCTTTTTTTTTATTAGTATTAACTTTTTCCTTTCAGCCCTTTCTTTACTATTTCTCTTCCTTCTCATAATTCTAGCCTTCTAAATCACTATATATATATTCCTCCATTTGCTTTCCAAGTCCATTGTAGGAACTCCACTTTTTTTCCTATTACTCTACACTGCCTACACAAGTTAAATATTCATCTCATTAAGTCTCATTTTGCCCCTCTTCTAACTTTTATCAATATTACTATTAAAATTCTGCCTTCCTTACATCTTTTGATGCCTCTGGCCCTAATCTTTTGCCTTCAAGGTAACATGGAAAGAAGTAAGGAAATAAAATAGGAAGAAAAACTGCCAAAGAGAAAACTTGACTCACACGCAGAACTACCAGCTAAATAAAACTCTAGAGCATAGAGAAAAGCTAATCAACTGAACAAACCCATCAAGATAATATGATGACCAGAGGGCAACAAAAAAATACAAATGACTCTGAGAAACAGGAAAACATGGACCAGTCCAATGAAAAAAATAAAAACCAGGAAGCGATGCAAAACATCGAACAACTAATCAAAGCTATCCAAACAAATATCATGGACCAACTTAAAGAACTGAAGGAAGAGATTAAGGATATAAAGAAGACACTGGGAGAACATACTGAAGAAATAGCAAACATGCCTAAAAAGGTAATGGATACGATGGTAAACGATGGCACAAGGCAAGAAATGAAAAAGACGCTGGATTCACATAACAGCAGATTTGAACAGGCAGAGGAAGGAATTAGTGATATGGAAGACAATACAGCTGAAATCAAAGAGATTGTAGAACAGATAGACAAAAAGGTAGAAAAAATCGAGCATGGACTCGGGGAATTAACCAATAATACAAAACGCACAAACATATGCATTATGGGTATCCCAGAAGGAGAAGAGAAGGGAAAGGGAACAGAAGAAGTGTTGAAGGAAATAATGGCTGAAAACTTCCCAACTCTATTGAGATGGATGTGCAGATCCAGGAAGCACAGCACACCCCAAATAGTATAAATCCCAACAGGCCAACTCCAAGACATATACTTTTCAAAATGTCAATGCTCAAGACAAAGAGAAAATACTCAAGGCAGCAAGAGAAAAGAGAACCATCACATACAAGGGAAGCACAGTAAGATTAAGTGCTGATTTCTCAGCTGAAACCATGAAAGCAAGAAGACAGTGGTATGACATAGTCAAAATACTAAAAGAAAAAAACTTCCAGCCGTGAATTCTCTATCCAGCAAAATTGGCATTCAAAAATGATGGAGAGTTCAAAATATTCACAGATAAACAGAAATTAAGAGAGTATGTCAAGAAGAAACCAGCGCTTCAAGAAATACTAAAGGAATCTCTACAAGTTGAAAGGAAAAAACAAGGGAGAGAAAGTTGGAGGAGAGTTTAAAAACAACTGAAAAGACAAAAAGAGAAACAAAACAACATATGACATACATTAACCCAAAGAAAAAATGGCTGAAGTAAGAAATTCATTACGAGTAATAACACTGAATGTTAATGGATTAAATTCACCAATCAAAAGACACAGATTGGAAGAATGGATAAGAAAATATGATCCATCTATATGCTGTCTACAAGAAACCCACCTTCGACCCAGGGATTCAAGGAGGCTGAAAGTGAATGGCTGGAAAACCATTTTACAAGCTAACAATTGCCAAAAAAAAGGGCAGGAGTAGCTATTCTAATATCAGACCAAATAGACTTTAAATGCAAAACTATTGTAAGAGACAAAGATGGACACTACATATTAGTAAAATGAGTAATCTCTCAAGAAGAGAGAACAATCATCAACATTTACGCACCTAATCAGGGTGCCTCATAATACGTGCGGCAAACTCTGGAAAAACTAGAGGAGAAATAAATACCTCTACAATTATAGCAGGGGACTTCAACACACCACTATCATCATTAGACAGAACATCTAGACAGAGAATCAATAAAGAAACTCAGGCACTCAACAATACATTAGAAGACCTGGACTTAATAGACATATACAGAACATTACACCCAAATACAGCGGGATTTACATTCTTCTCGAGCGCACATGGAACATACTCCAAAATAGACCACATGCTAAGCCACAGAACAGCTCTCAATGAATTCAGAAAGATTGAGATTATACAAAGTAATTTCTCTGACCACAATGGAATGATGCTGGAAATCACTAAGGGCCAGAGAAACAGGTTAGGCACAAGGATATGGAAGCTAAACAACACACTCTTAGACAAAGAGTGGGTCAAGGAGGAAACCCACAAACAGCCGACATTGATGAAAGAAGAAATAGATGAAGTCAACAGTCCAATTACAAGTAAAGTGATAGACTCAGTCATCAAAAAACTCCCAACTAAGAAGAGTCCAGGACCAGATGGCTTCACAGCTGAATTCTACCAAACATTCCGGAAAGAGCTAACACCAATTCTACTTAAGCTCTTCCAAAAAATAGAAGTAGAAGGAATATTGCCTAACTCATTCTATGATGCCAACATTACCCTAATACCAAAACTAAATAAAGATACCACAAGAAAGGAAAATTACAGACCAATTTCTCTAATGAAACTAGATGCTAAAATCCTCAACAAAATACTTGCTAATCGCATTCAACAATATATCAAAAGGATTATACACCATGACCAAGTGGGTTTCATCCCGGGTATGCAAGGATGGTTCAATATAAGAAAATCAATCGATGTAATACACCACATAAACAGATTGAAAGAAAAAAATCATATGATCATCTCTATAGATGCAGAAAAAGCATTCAACAGAATACAGCACTCTTTCCTCATAAAAACACTACAAAAGATAGGAATAGATGGAAACTTTCTGAATATAATAAAGGGTATATAAGAAAAACCCAAAGCCAACATCATTTTCAATGGTAAAATCCTAAAAGCCTTCCCTCTGAGATCAGGAACTGGACGAGGATGCCCACAATCACCACTCCTTTTTAACATTGTCTTAGAAGTACTTGCGCAAGCACTGAGACAAGAAAAGGATATAAAAGGCATCCAAATTGGAAAAGAAGAAGTAAAAATTTCATTATTTGCAGATGACATGATCCTATACATAGAAAACCCTGAGAAATCCACAACAAGTCTTCTAGAACTTATAAAGGAGTTCAGTAAGGTTGCAGGCTATAAGATCAATGCTCAAAAATCAGTAGCATTTCTGTACACCAATAACGAGCAAACTGAGGAGGAAATCAGGAAAAAAATACCATTTACAATAGTAACTAAAAGAATCAAATACCTAGGAATAAATTTAACTAAAGATGTAAAGGACTTATATACAGAAAACTACACAACACTGTTAAAGGAAATCAAAAAGACTTAAATAAATGGAAAAATATTCCCTGTTCATGGATAGGAAGACTAAACATCATCAAGATGTCTATCCTACCCAAACTAATCTACAGATTTAATGCAATCCCAATAAAAGTCAGCACTGTATTTTTTAAGGAACTGGAAAAACTAACCACAAAATATATTTGGAGAGGCAAAAGGCCCCGAATTGCCAAAGGCATATTGAAAAAGGAAAATGAAGCTGGAGGTATCACACTACCTGACTTTAAAACATACTACAAAGCTACAATGATCAAAACTGTGTGGTATTGGCACAAGGATAGACCTACTGACCAATGGAACCAAATTGAGAGTTCTGATATAGATCCTCGCATATACAGTTATCTGATATTTGACAAGGCCACAAAGCCCAGTCATTTGGGAGAGAATGGCCTCTTTAACAAGTGGTACTTGGAGAACTGGATAGCCATATCCAAAGAATGAGATAAGAATACAATCTCACACCTTATACAAAAATCACCTCAAGATGGATCAAAGATCTAAATATAAGAGCCAAAACCATAAAGACCTTGGAAGATAATGTAGGGAAGCATCTACAGGACCTTGTAATAGGTAATGGTTTCATGAACTTCACAGCCAAAGCATGAGCAGCAAGAGAAAAAATAGATAAATGGGATCTCATCAAAATTAAAAACTTCTGCACCTCAAAGGATGTTATTAAGAAAATAAAAAGACAGCTTACTCAATGGGTGAAAATATTTGGCATCCATATATCTGATAGGAGCCTAATATCCTGTATATATAAAGAAATCCTACACTTTGAAAATGAAAAGACAAACAACCCATTTAAAAATTGGGCAAGTGACCTGAAAAGACACTTCTCCAAGGAAGAAATACAAATGGCTAAAAAGCACATGAAAAAAATGCTTGACATCGCTAGCTATTAGGGAAATGCAAACCAAAACTACAATGAGATATCATCTTACACCCATCAGAATGGCAGCTATTAAAAAAACAGGAGATACTAAATGTTGGAGAGGATGTGGAGGAATAGGAACCCTCATCCACCGCTAGTGGGACTGTGGTATGGTCCAGTCACTGTGGAGGACAGTTTGGCGGTTCCTCAGAAAACTAACAATAGATCTTCCGTATGATCCAGCAATTCCACTGCTGGGTATATATCCAGAAGAACTGAAAGCAAAGACACAAACAGATATATGCACACCAATGTTCATAGCGGCATTGTTCACCATTGCCAAAAGTTGGAATCAGCCCCGGTGCCCATCAACAGACGAATGGATAAGCAAAATGTGGTACATACATACAATGGAATATTACTCAGCTATAAGAAGGAACAAAGTGCTAACACATGGAATAATGTGGATGAATCTTGAAGACCTTATGTTGAGTGAATCAAGCCAGGCACTGAAGGATGAACAGTATATGACCTCACTGATCTGAACTGAGGAAAGTGAGAAGTCTCTGAGAACCATTGTCTGAAAGATAGGTTAACAAGGGAGAGTAAGAGAAGAGCAGACTTTGAGCCATCACCCACATGGACATAATCTATGGTAAAGGGATGGAGTATGGTTGCATGTTGGGGATGGGGCAGATGGGTGTTGATGTTCCTGGGTTTGGTGGTGCAGCACTGGCGGGTGGGTGGATTAGGAAGGGCAGGTTCCAATTCCCAGGGCATGTAACTGTGAATCTTGACATTCCATGGGTCGGGATAAGGTGTTGTCATGTGCCCTGGGGGGCTGGGAGGAAGGGAACAGTTAAGATCTAATGGGGTGTTTGGTGGTCATGGGAAAGGTTTTTCATCACCTTACAGTAAAGGACATAGGACATGTTAAATATCATCAAAATTATTCAACTGTATCATCTAAATTGTAAACTATACTGTAAATCATTGACAATGTTTAGTTGCTATATTTTGCTATCTGTATAACAGTTATAACAATGCTAACATCCAAAAAAAAGGGGGGGTTAATATGGGGTAGGGAAGGGGGGTTGGTATCTGGGAGTCTATGGTACTCCGTGTGTGACTTTGCTATGACCTAAAACTTCTTTGAAAATAAAATGAAAATTTGGGAGATAATAGGGATTGAGAGGAGGAAGGTGTCATGGCACACCGGACATCCGATAACACAATGAGAAAAGGAAAAAAGGAATATATATATATATGTATATGTATATATTTTTTTAAAGGCATTTCTTTTGCTTTTTTCCCCATTTTTTTGAAGGTCCCAATCCACTAATTATATTTTGTTATGTTTTGTTTTTTTGTTTGATTATTTGTTTATTTGTTTTTGTTTTTGTTTTTTGTTGTTGTTTTTTTCCTGAGTTTCCTTATGTTTGTCTCTTGCATGTAAGCTTATCATTGTTGTTTCTTTTTCCTATTAAGTGTATTTGATTATCTTATGGACTACATGTTCATGGAGGATTTGGATCACAGAAGGGTTTCAATGGGTACTGCAGGGGATTATTGGTGGGGGGTGTCTGGGAGGGGAGATTCTTGGGAGTTAGTTCATCTGAATATACATGAAAGATATACAAAATTGTTCAAAAGATCAAAAGATGGGGCATGGTCACGATGGGTGGACAATCACACAATAAATGAGGGAATCTGAATTCCTAGCCTGGAGAGCTCTGCCACAGTCTCCAAGAGAGCAGCAATAGTCCTCTGAGTGCAGGGACAGTGTCAGTCAAAAAAGGATGATCCACTGATGAGTTCTTTTTATTGATGACTACCCTTGTGAGTCTTTGCTCTTGTACCTGAGACTTATCTTGTTGTGGGGTGCCTAAGGGTTGCCACCTGAGAGCCTCCTTGTTGCTCTCTCTAAGCCAAACTCAGCATATGAATGCATTACCTTCCCCCCAATGTGGGACATGACTCCCGGGGATGAGCCTCCCTGGCAATGAGGGATTAATACCAAGTACCAACTGGCAACACAACTGGAAAAAGACCTTGAATAAAAGGGGGAAAAGGTAAAGACAAATGATTTCAAGTGGCTAAGAGACTTCAAAGAGAGTCGGGAGGTCATCCCAGAGGCAACTCTTACGCACACCTCAGTAGGAGCTCATAGAACATCAAAGTGCCTATCACCCCACACAGAGGGGCTCCTGAGAGCTCTGGAGACACCCAGGTCCTAAATAAGGGGGGATCTCGGTGGAACTGCAACTCCTACCCTACAGCTCAATGGACTCATCCAAGTCACCTGGCGAAGAGACAACGATGGGCAACGGCCAGCCCAGGGAATGGAGAGGGCCTGCATCTGCAGGCAGGACCATCCCACCCACCATATCCATGGGATATAAGCCCTCTCTCACTTGGAGGTGGAGTGGACGTCACCATCCCAGTCCCCTCAGGATTGGGGGAAGGACTATGGACTAGAGTGGACTTGATGGTATTCTGTTGTTCACATATAGTGATTCCAGCAATGGAAGAAATTATAACAATGAGGTGCAGTTGACACTTTCGGGGCAGGGAGAGGATGTGCAGTTGAAATACAGGGGCTTCTTTAGGATTTCGAGGTTGTCCTGAGTACCGTTGTGGCAACAGATGTAGGCCATTTTAAATCAGCACACACCACTCAGAACTGTGTGGGAGAGAGTATGGTCTATGATGTGAACTGTGGTCTATGGTTGGTGGCAAGGCCCCAGGATGTGTAAGTCCATTGAGGGTGGTGGGCCACACTTATGGGAGATGTTTGTGTGGGATATGGTGAGAGGTGTGGGAGGTGGCAACATGGGAATCCCGGTGGGTTCCATGTAATATTTTAGGTAATCTAAGCACCTCTTAAAATATATTTATATATATATAAATAACATTTTTGTAAGCAAATACACATATATGCATATATATTTATATATCATTTTACAAATATTGGTATGTATTGTGAAAATTTTGATTTTTACCCACAATAAAAAATAAATAAATTTTTAAAAAATTGAATTTTATAAATTTATACCAAAGAACTACAATTAAAATAAATATAATTAAATTATAAAATACATAGTATTATACATTCATGATTATACTTTCAGGGTTTTATTTTTTGTTGTAAATGACTTTGAAATTTGTTCTAGCTATTGAAATACTTCCATCAAATAAGTCAGCTCAATGAATAAAAAATTGTATACATGAAAAAAATAAAATTAAATTAAAAATAAATAAATAAATAAATAAATAAATAAATAAATAAATAAATAAA
>JAKSZT010054487.1:13630507-13815373 GCA_026826555.1 Tolypeutes matacus
GAGAGAGAGAGAGAGAGAGAGAGAGAGAGAGAGAGAGAGAGAGAGAGATTATGTATAAGTAGAGCAAAGTGCAAAGGAACACAAACCTTCCCAAAATAACCAGGCTGGTCCTGAGATCACAGTAGTGAGTGATGGGATTACAGATCTTTATTTTCACCTTTATATTTTATTTGGGATTATGCAAGGAGCATGTGTTACTTCTGTACTTTAAACGCTATTTTTAAAAAAAACAAACACTAAAGGCAATGAAAATGAGAAATAATTTACCCTGCTGTAAATTTTTTGGTCAGCCACCTCTTGTTACATGACAACCAAACCTTGCAAAATAGCAAGCAACAGCTCTGAAATGAGAATTGATATCTGACCCCCAACCTGCCCGCTTTTAGGATTCATAGCAAGTTGCAGCTCTTTATCTGGGTCTTTTCTAACTGAAGGGAAGAATTCACTAGGACCTCCTACACAATGAACCTGAAGATTAACACCACGGAGTCAGCACACCTGCCAACCAAACCACATAAGCAAACCTCCATCTGTGTAGTGAAATGACTAATTCTTATTCTCATTAGCCCTCATACTTAGCATATTTGAATCTACCTCCCTTTCAAAATTTTTATTTTCTGTTTATATTTTCATAGGCCTTATGGTAATCATACCTTTTTCGGGAAGCCACCTCAAATCTTTTGTGTAAACATGTGGGGTAAAATTAATTCATGCATGAATAATTGGGCATTTTTTTCCATCCCCCCTTTCTTGACTCCAGGTTTATCTGCCTTATTTATGTCTTATTGACAATCATGCCATTTATTCCCCTATTTGCTCTCCTCCTGACTGGGCAGTTATCAGAAAGTCAGGAGGAGAACCATGCAGCTGAGAAAAATATCCACGTAAGTGGTCTTGATGCAGCAAACAGGCTGTTTGGAGAAAAGGTCTAAACCAATCTAATACATAAGTAAGAACATTGGGCCCAGGGAGCTGCTAATGGGCAGATGCTTTCTCAGCAAACACACAGCACAGCAGGAGTAGGTATACCTTTGTTGAATCCCCCATTCAACAGTAAGGATTAATAAAACCTGACTGTGGCACAAAATTGTGACACAGTTCACTGCTGGATGAACAGAACCATTTCCATAGCAGTGGTAGATCTTTGAGCATTTTGTAGAGAAGACTTCTGATGTCTTGTATAAAATCAGATGCTTCCTATTTCATCAAACTTCCCATCACCAATGCAGCAACACTGTTCACTTTTTGTTCTTCAGCATGTGAGCACCTGGAAGCCAATGGATGGGTGGCGATTCCAAGTCACGTATCTCCCCAAGATACTTACAATGGGACTTTTGCATTTCTAGCGCTTCTCGGGGTAAATATCCCAACACTTGGAAGTTAGGCACACAGTCTGTGCATGTCCTAAGCATGTGGCTTTCTGCATATGTCTACACATCATTTTTCAGGAAACTCTATTTCACACTACACCAGCTTGATGAGTAGCTGTTGTTCACACCCACTGAGAAATAACTCCATGTGAGAATAATACCTTTACAACTTTGAAATGTCCTCAGACAGACTTCTCATCTCCAGGCCGTCAACCTGCTGTGAACTCTCCTCCTGACTTTTCACACTTACAGGCAACAGTCATGCAACATACTGTCAAACAATATGAAGGTTGGGGGAGACGTGGAGGAGTACAAAATTAAATCAGAGTCTGAACATCTTTCTAGTTCAGTGAAAAATTTAATAATAATAAAAAACTATCACACATACAAGCATATCCATATTTGGCATTTATTTAAAACTTCTGTGTCTTTGAAGCTTGTCTAGATTTCCAAACCTCGGTGACATCCTTATCGTTAAAGAATGGTGTATGCATTCAGCATCTACAGTCCCTGTCCTCAAGACACTTTCTACTTACATATTTTTTTAAATAAGTATTTCTGGCAAAAAAAATCTTAAGTCTTTAAACCACAATCGTTATAATACTAAGGCATTTGCGTGGTCGGCATGGGTGTTGTTTCAATTAACTGAATTTCTCTTCAAGAATTATCCAGAAATAATTTTATCGATTCCATTTGTTGAAAATCCAGCAAAATATAGGCATTCAATTAGTATCTGTTATAGGAATAAATTGAGCGTCTATGATATGCCAGACTGTGTTGGATACTGCGGATAGGAAGGGGAGTCTGAAATGATTCTGGACCTAAAGGAAGCTCTTTCAAGGTCAGGAAAAGAGCTGACATGTTAGTGATACCCCCCCTAATTCGGAAGGACCATTTCTCAGTAATGTCTGAAACATATACACCAAACTTCTCCGTCAATTTTTAATTGACTACAATTTCAATAAAGTAGAAACTAACCCACTCTCTTAATTCTTTCAGTCAGTGTTTAACTTGCTCAACACCTGGAATTCAGTTCAAACTAGAATTTAGAGTAATAAGTGGAACAAGAGCAGAACAGACAAGATTTAGGGGTAAGCCCCGCTGAGAACTGATCACTGAGGTTAGGGAAAGGTGGGGACAAAGGGGAATTCCTGGAGGAAGCTTTCTGCTTTCCTGTAGAAGTATATTCAGAAGATGTAGGATATCTGCTAGAAGTTATTTAAAAATTCTCCAGTATCAGTTTGTTTCCTCTTGATTGGTCCCTCTCCTAAAAGGTCAGTAGAGAGAAAACTGATCAGTTGAAGCTTCTGAACAGTTTTATTCTGGTTTGTAAAAGTTGTCATTAATATATATCTTTAGTCCCTGAATTTTACAATATGTTTTTGATGTAAATTATACTTTGGACCTAAAACTAAAAGAATTGTATATGTGTGTTTCTGTGTGCATATAAATATATACATGTATACATATAAAATATAAATATATATAATAGATATAATATATTAAGGGTATATATACACATTATAAATATACATATATATATTAGGGTATATAAATATATATCATATACACATACGCAGATAATATGAATATACTTAATTACATATTTGTTTATGTTTGTTTTCAAACTTTTAAAGAATTATTAATGCCCAATATTACTGAGAACAGTTTTTACTTTTTTTAAGCTTTGACTTAAGGATTTGTACAGAAAATTTAAGAAATAACATAGGGGAATTTGTAGTCAACCAGTGAAAATAATATGCCTCTTAGCATAACCACTACAAGATGCTTACTTGCTTCTAGCAAGTTTTCTTTAAATTTCTCAAAAAGTGTGGCAGACTTTTTTTCAAACTGAGCTTGGGAAAATGTTTTAAATACTTTATGATACATGAGTAGACACGTGTCTTAAGACAAAGAATCCGCAGTACCATCATTTATGAGTTTAAGAAAGTCACGTAAAATAAGGGAAACCAAATTTTACCTTAAATAAAAGGAAAAAAAATTTATGACCGTAAAGACTTTGGAACATTACATGAAATAGTTGTAACCTATTTTGCAGTATTTAAAATCCTTGCAGAAACCCAGCATGTGAGCCATTTTATTTGTGGAAGATTTTCAAATAAACTCTGAACACCAAGATGGAATGCAAACAATGCCATTTACCTATTCTTCTTGAGTAGCATAGCTGTCCTCTAGCACAGCCAGCCAGTCAAGAGCAGCAGGTGTCTAAGGCTTGCCCATCAATTGACTAATAAACTCTTTGACAAAGTTTACTAGTAGTCGCTTCCTCTGATAAAACAACAAAATGAAAACATAAGACTTCCTATTAGAAACAGCAGAAGACACAGAGTATATCATAGAGTAAGTTATTCTACTAAACACATTCTCTCCTGACACTTCAATCTGTTGACCCCCAGGAAATGAAGAAAATAATTATCAGAGACAAATCCTCGTAACATCATCAGTGCTTCCTATCAGTCCTTTGGTAGGAGTGAACCACCAGTTTTTCCTCAAGGGAGCCATTAATAAAGATTTCCAGTGGAAAATTTTTGAGGCCTCTGTGTGGGTCAAGCAGAACCAGAGGGTTAAGTCAGATGGTTTTGGTTTCTGAATTACTGATCTATAATTGAGAGTTGTGGTAAAGCTAGTCCATCAAACTCAGAAGCAAGCATGGCCACATTTAAAAATTTATAACCATGGCTGCATCACATTGATTTAACAGACACTGCTTCAGATTAAAATATGTTTTCCAGTCTATGCCCCTTGGCTTCAGCTAGACAGAAGCTTCCTGAAAGCAGGCATCTGAAGAACTAATCGCCTTTATATCCAGCACCACCCACAGCCCAGTTTCAAAGGAATGTATGGGATTTAGAGCTAGAAAATGTACAACAGATGAATCCAAACCCTTCCTTTACAATCAGTGGAGTCCCTTCTAAATACCAATATCATAAAGACTTTGTGATGGTTCTGAACGATCAGCTGCCCTGTTGGACACTTGCTGAGAGCAGGGTCCAGACCTGAACTGCTCAGTGCTGCATCCCATCACCCCACGCAGAGCCCAGCAAGAGGAAGTTCTCAACAATTATCTATTGGTTACAATTTTTTAAAAATTTTTTTCAAAATTGTTTAAAATGAAATTTGTGATCAATCTTTGCAAACAGCTGAATATTATACATTTAGAAAATTGGGTACTAAGAGTATTTAGGAAAATGAGAAATTCCTTCTCTCTCCACAATTTTGTCATTCATCTCTGCCTGTCCTTCTTTTTATTCCAACTGATTATAAAATCCACTTCAATGTTATAGAAATATGAATTAATGGAATTACTGTGCCAAGCATAATATCAAACCACTCCTGGTAAATGCTCCCTGTATCTGCTGGGTTGTTCTCTGTTATCTATTCCCATGAATCATTTCAATGTTTCTCAGATTTCCCTGATTTTTCCTTATTTATTCATTCATTCATTCATTCGTTCATTCATTCATTCATTCAGCTCATAAAGGACATAATACCAACCAACACTAAGCACCTCCCACATTTCAAATTATATCACTGCCAGAGCTCAAAACCATTGTAGAATGGCAATCTGAGTTTTGGAGACTTCATAACTGAGCTGAAGAAATAAGTTGTCAAATGATGTTTCTAATTGATAGAAGCAGAATTTTGCAACCTCTGCATTTAGCATCGGCCGAGTCCTCCCTCACCTTAAAAATGGCAATTACTATGAGACTACAGCTCCAACTGAGAAACAGACAACATTGGAGTACTGAATCCCTAGTAGAGACTGCATTATTTGTTCCTCCATGTGCTCTGCCACCTCTGAGTCTATTTCTGGGTATTGGATCAGAATGATGTGTTCCAGATGCAATATGCAGCAATTGACAGGGATGGCATTTGTCTCCTAGTGGTACATGGATCTTCAAGTCTTTACTGAAGTACTGTCATATCACTTACCTGAAACACTGGCTATGGAGATCTGGATTGAAGCATATGTACTATTCTTTGAATGATTGCATTGAAGAGCTACTTAATGATTGAAACAGCTTTTTAAAGTGTGGATTAAGTGCTTAACAACAGATAATCTGGGGAGTTTTGCAAATGTAACTCTTTCACGATCTTAAGAAATATCTTTTGCTGGAAAGCCAGGTTCCACTCACAAAATTCAATGAGCAACTTCTCCAAACCACATAGGCTTCTGGAGTATACAGGAAGACATGAATATTTTTAAAGAATATAATTTATTGAAAAGATCAAACTTCTCTATTTGGTTGAGTAACAAGTGGTTTTTGTATTCTGTATTTATAAAGACCACAAATCCATATATACGTATAAATGGATGATTTATAAGTGTTTTTATTTTAATATTTGTGATATCACATACCCATATTAACACATACCAATTTTAAAATAATACCAGCTCTTTGTCTGGCCTATTGCCTTGTAATAAATTATAACTTTAATGTGCCATTACCTACTAGTGGTTCCTTTTTTGGCTCATCTTATATTTTCCATTTCTATTGGAAATACAGTGGCAATTTCATGTTTGAAAGAGCCTAGGAGGTCTAACCAATTATGCAAGGTTTCACAAACATTTTTCACAAGATAGGGATGAACCTCACAGCACCATTTCTTTTGGTAGACCCAATGCACTCATTGTTTTTTAAGTCCAATAATGGATAAATAAAACTTAAAGAAAGGAAAATTAAAAAGTGAATTTATCATCTCTATATTTGTTCTAGTAGAAAACAAAAGATCAATATAAATTGTCACCTTCCGGAAAAAAACCCTTCCTTAGCAAAGTTAATTACAAGATCCCACTGAGTCTGACATGTAGTGGGGTAATGGAAACACTTTGCTTCTAGAGATTTACAGTACAGTACACAGTTCTCACAAACAGAATGAATAATTGAAATCCAGAGCTTTTATGCCTCAATGAAAAAAAACAATATTTCATGGCACATAAATTTATTCAGCTTATTTGCATTAAGGTTGAGTGATCATAGCACTATCCACAAGAAAATAGTGATGGTACCTTGATTGAAGAGTGATGAGCATTCATAAATATTCTTAGGAAGCAAGATGCACCTACATTTAATCAGCGCTTATTAAAATTTTATTCCCTATAGTTATTCAACAGGATCTGTGGTATAAAAACATAATTACAAAAATCAGATTTGAGCTCATTTGACAACAGAAGGGTTTTATGGTGACCTATCTCCAAATGTTCCTATTTGTAATTAAATGCAGCGATCAGCAGTAAGGATTTTGAAGCTGTTTTAGTAGTTCCGCTATTCTGCTTAACATGTGGCACCCGTAATAATTAAAATGATACTAACACATGCACAATTTTATGGCCCTTATGGTGCAACCCATTATGCCAAATAAGGGCCTCTGTTTTCACAGCATACTGCACATGGTCTCATTACACCCACTTTTCTTTTCCTGTCTTCACACTAACAACTGTTAAAGTGAATCAACACACGAAACGTACTATAACAGCTTAGTGTTTATGATATGTGTGCTGTTAGTCAGTGAACAGGAAAATCTAAACATTTACTGTTTATGTAAAGAATAGCGTTAGTGTTAGCGAATTGCTCGGGTCTGCTTACTTTATTATCTAGATCACAAACGTAATGATGGGTTTCAGTGGCATCTATATTTTCGCTTTGCTTTGTTTGTCAATGAAAATGTCTATAAAAAACAGAAGAATTTAGCATTTACATATCTTAGAATATTTCTTCTGTACCAGAAAATAACTTAGGGATCACTGTTTAAAAGATAGATAAATCAGTATGAGTGTCTTTCTCTTTAAAAAAAAAAAAAAAAAAAAAAAGAAAAGAAAGAAAGAAAGAAAAGAAAAGAAAAAAGAAAAAGATGAAGAAGAAGAAAGAGTAAAAGGCATTTTGAGATGATTTTCCCCCACAATATTCCTAGGCTAGATCTGTTTTTTTTTTTAAGTGTTAAAAAGCTATAAACCATTTTCACATGCTACTGCATTAAAATTTATAAGAAATTGGGAGTTCAAGATTAGCCATTTTATCAGGAATAATTTTGTAATTAAGAAGCTCCTCAAAGACCTCCTACACCCATTTTACAGTCATCAGCTCCGAAAATTCCAAAGAGAATTTTCAGTCTCTTTGTTCTGGGACACAATCCAAAGTAGGTCCCATCGGCCAAACACCAATGGACTGGGCAAGATCACGTGTTTGCATTTTACATTGCCATTTTTCTGAACATTAGTTGAAATTCCAGATAAAGAACAACCTTTTATCATCTTATTCTTCTTGAATCAAACTCAATTCTGTCCGTTTAGGAATTTTGCTCTTTTGGCGCTAGACTAAGCTGAGCTGAGTAGGCCTTGAATGTTAACAGCTTAATAGCTCAATTGATTGCAAAGATACAAAAGAAAAATGCTCACAGATTGCAGCCTTCACATGGTTTGGCTCCAAAATCTCATAAACAGTGTGACGTCGACCAGCAGAGAACCGTGTGGATGCTGTATGAGGACCATGCGCTCGTTACAGAACTGTGAAAATTTGTGGGACCGCAACATGAAAATTACCAGCCAGGAAAAAAAAAAAGGCAAAATGAGGGAAGTCGTAGAGGGAAAGTAGCTTGACAAAGACCTAACACATTCTTCTATACAAGCTTCTTTAGTACAAAATCTAGGAATGTTGAGTAGTATGTAAATATCACCAGAGTTGACAAATCTGCAAGAACGGTATCTACCCCAGCTCAGAGAATCACACATGGAAATCCTATGCAGGGAGAATTTCATCCTTGTTTGGTGCATTCTATAATTCTGTTGCTTACTAAAACAAAAGCAAAAACCTACCCTGTTCAACAATTAAAGAAGGAATAAAGCCTTCTCTCTGAATTTGAAGAAAGTAGAGTTCCACCAGCTCTATTCTTTGATTAAAATAAGCACTTGTGATCAGCATTAGTATTTACTACCCTATGATCAAAAACAAATAACCCACTTTGTTTGTTTCTTACTGCAAATGAATTAAATTAGAAGCCATTAAGAGGACTTGCTGTTTATATCCTTGTTTCAGCAGTGGTAGTATTTGAAGTTTCCTGCGGTAAGTTCATTACTCGTATTTTGTCCAGAATTAGTGAAGCGTGCTGAAAATTGCTAATGACAGATGTTTCTCCACTCTGTCACACTTCTTGTATCATTTGATTTGGAAAGCAACATACGGTGTTCTGCTCTATCAGTATGTCACAGACTGTCTGTAAACAGCTGGTCATAACTCAGTTCAGTGAAAACCATTACTTTCCAATGAAGGGCTGGACACCCTCCAAATTGCATTTTGGCATGGCCTCGGCTGCATAATGCACAAAGTTCCTCTGTTCTGAGGTTACCTAAAGAAGATTTCTCACTTTGCCTACTTGATTTTTATGTTTCAGAAAATAAGAGTGTTTTCTCAGCAATAGATTAAGGGAATATGAAAAAATATTTTAATGATTATATCAAGCACTCAGAAAATCTGTGAATGATACATTGCAAAAGACAACACAAAACCCTTCCAAAATGCATATCTTGCCATTCTGAGTCATTTCTGTGGTTGAGGGGAGCATGCGTTCTTAGGGTTTGGACACACAAGATGATATACTTAAATGTCTTCTATAAAATATACATAGCATATGAGCATGATCATGTGGTTCTTCCACCACTTGTAGTCACAGTGAGAAGCACTAAAATGATTCCCCTGTCATTTTTTATGATGATGAAATTCAAAGAAATGTGTCCTTTTTTACCTGAAACTCATTAAATCAAAAACCAAAGGTAAAAATTGTGATAAGTACAAGGCCATACACACATTTTTAGCATGAAATTTTAAGACATGGTAAAAATTACACTACCAATGCCAAATTATTTGAATGGTCACCATTTACTGAATACTAAGAAATCATTAGTAACACCCTTTAGAAGGCTTGGAGTTTTGTTCTACCATGGAAACATAATTTCTCATGGAAAAACTCTGGGTAGAGCAGAGAGATGGACAGAGATATCGAACACCTTTAAAGCCACTTGACTTGACACTTCCAGAATCATAGAGGCCTTCCAATACTGATAAAGGACCTAAACAGAAGGAATTGAACCCATTTGAGGGAATGAATGATAGAGAGCATCTCAGCTTAGCTCTCCTTCAATCAAATATGTTTCAACAAATATCAAGTCCTTACATATGCCCATCCTTCAATATTTTGCTGGAGATACTTTGGTGCAACTCTTTTCTGTACATAATGGTGGAAACTTATAGATAGCAAACTCTAAAAGTAGGTTCATTTCCACATGCAAACCATACTTCCTTCTGGGTTAGACTCACATGCAACCTCTTTGAAGACCTCATTCTCCCAGGCAAAGCTGGCCCACATCTGGTCTTCTGTGCACATTCCTAATAACCATTCTGTAGAATTCCAGCCAAAGTACAGTGGAGTCCAGGAGGGAGAGCAATTCATTCCAAGACAGAATCAGGAGAGACTCAGAGGCAGTGACGTTTTGGCTGGATTTTAAAGCATGACTCAAGTGTGTAAAGTAGAAAAAAATTTGGAACATTCTGATTAATAGATATGTCTTCAACTAGTGAAAACCTGTGATACTCTTTACAGATTACATGCCATGAGACTACAAGTCAAATGTATGAAAACCTCAACAAATAGAACTATGTACACCATGAAGAATCTCTTTAAAACAAGGTATCTTGCATGGATCTAATTTTCTTTTCTTATCTTCCTCCAGGTCAGGGGTTTAGAAAGTTGGAATCATTTTTCTCAGAGATGAAGTGAACGTCTGCTGTGTATGAAAAGGAAATCATGAGGGATGAAGGATTCAACAGTTGGTCAAAGAGAACTTTTAAGTGAAAGCACGCATACTTTAAAAGGCATATTACTCATTACACCTTTGAGCATAATTGGTCTCCCCAAGCATTATTGTTTTAAGGCAATACTCAAATAAAAGGTATTTTCATATGATTCATAATGCAAGCCCATTCTTGAAAATTACCTTTTATTGGTCTTGTTTTCATTTAAAAAACAGTAAAAAGAAAAGCTGCTTCCCTGTGGTATTCATTGTTCTTTGCAGTCTCTATATCGTACATTTCTTGGGTTAGTGTTTACTGCTCAGTTGAATTAGGCTGCACCACAAAGGAGTTTATATCATCTAAAAAAGCAGTGGCAGAAGGGTTTAAAAGGGGGCATTCCTCTCTGCTAGTTGCAGAGAGCTTTACTTTTCGTAGGAATGCAGCCAGCTAAAACATGTGATTGATTTCTTTAGATGCTCAAAGCTAATGAAAGAAAATTAGAGAGATGGAGACACACACAAACACACACACACACACACACAGAGAGAAATGTTTTCAATTGTGTTCATTTTTTTCCCTATCCTTTCATGTGCTCTTTCCCTCTCAGAATTTTTACCTCTGTGGTGAATCACCTTCTGTAGCTTAACTCTCATTCCTTTGCCTTTGCCTAAGTACTTAGTGAAGGGCTGTTGCTTTTCCATTATAGAGAAATACTCTAACATATCATTAGAAGTAAGTGTCTTTTCATTTTTGAAAAAGGTAGTATAGGAATCTCTATAGATTAATTATACCAGGTAGTAATAATTATAAAATTAGAACTTTTGCAAGAGTAGTGCAAAGTGACTTGTCTTCATTCTTATATGCTTGCTGTTATTTTGATGACAGTCTTTCATTCTTCTTTTTGTGATTCCACTGATCATCTTTTTCGCTCACTGTAAGTAGCACTACTTCTAAATATGAGCTATGGCTCCTAGAGCAGATGGGTGAGAAGAGAAATAATTTCCATCCTATCACTTGTTAGAAGAGCTCAGTGCAGTGCCAGTTGGCCAGGAGTTTCAGTACTCAAATACAAAATACACAGATTCTCAAAGGTTGGTCCTCTATGCAGTTCTTATTTGAGTCTCTTTGAAATCTTAATAGGGCCAAAAAATTATTCATTGAATTTTTGACTAATGAAAATCGCAAGTTATGGCCAACATCACATTAATAGTCCCCTGTTGTCCTTCAGATCGAAGCCATGGCAAGAAAAACGATACTCGTTCTGTCCAATATATTCAAAGAGCTCACAGCCACTTGTAGATATTTTGTCTCAATGAACAGAAATATTTTCACCATTTCAGGGAAGAAATCCTTTGCAACAATGCACAACTAGAGTTTTTTTTTAAAAAAAATAGCAAAGTAAGAATGAGGAAGAACTAAAAAAATTAATATAATGTACCAAATCTGCAAAATGTATGGTGAAACACTGACTCCTCCCAGTCTGTGGATCAGAAAATAAACCAATACAAAGTATCCGTGATGGAGCAATTTAACAATCTGGGGGAGTGTTTAAATTATCAATTTATTGTGTCATTTGAGTTCTTCCTGGTGAGTGGCTTCCTCGTTTGGCCTATGTTTGTTGTTCGTTTTTTGTTTGTTTGTTTGTGTTTTTTGTTTGTTTTGTTTTGTTTTTTTGAGGTACCAGGGTAGGGGATTGAACCCGGGACCTCATATGTGGGAAGCTGGCACTCAACCATTGAGCCACATCAGCTCCCCTGAGTTGGGTTTTTGTTTGTTTGTTTATTGTTTTTTTGTTGTTGTTGTTGTTGTTTTTAGGAGGCACCGGGATCTCCCATGTGGGAAGCAGGTACTCAACTGCTTGAGCCACATCCGCTCCCCATATGATTTCTTTTTAATTGTGAGCTCTTTATTGGGAGGGATTATAGCTTTGCATTTGCTTCTGCTGAAGACCCTCAGGGATTTCACCGGTCTAGGACCTGTTCTACTTGTTTTGTCTGTTTTTTTGTGTGTTGTTTTGTTTTGTAATAATAAACTTTATTTTTAGAGAAATTTTAGATTTATAGAAAAATTACACCAAAAGTACAGGGAATTCCCCTATAACCCTTCATTCCCCCCCCACACACACACACACACATAGTTTCCCCTGTGATTAACATCTTACATTAGTGTGGTATACTTGTTTCATTTTAGTTAGTTCCATTCATCAAATATTTATTGAATGTCTACTGAGAGTGAAACCCTTTGCAAAGCATTGAGATAAAATAAAGATGAGCAGAGTCTCAACCATGAAAGAGTGTTCCAGGGAGGATCAAGGGAAATAACTGCAAAAATAATTAAAATTAATGCAGTAGTATGAAAATGCCAATAAATACAACTTTCAGAAATGGTTAATATATTTTATAATTTCCAATTTAGGTAGCTAAATCCTCATCTTCCACCAAAATATTGCAAATAACCTAAAGTCATGAAATAAGATTACAAACAGTTTTGATTACAAATAGCCTATATAATTTATATAAAGTACCTATATAATTTATCACCTAAACAAGGACACTTTAAAAGTGAAAAGTGGTGCTATTAATAATTAGGCCAAGTCAATAAGAATAAAATGAGACTGTCTTAGGCAAATGGGGATATTTGGTCACCGTACTGAATATCTAGTTTCAATATTATCCAAACAATATTTTTCTCTATGTTCTGCTTCTTCCTGCTACCTGCCTTTAGTAGACTATTTCATTTCTTATTGGATAATATTTCATGAGATCCTAGCCAGAAATAAAATGGGACTGTATCCCTCAGATCAATCAGTTTTACAACAAAATAAAGACAAAATTGACTGGATGGGAGCTCAATAAACACTTATTGGATCAGGTTCTAAGCCAGGTACTAGTGATACAAAGATAGAAGCAAGTAAATCCCTATCCATATTTTGCTCCAACAAAAATCTGAAGATCTTAAAAATAAATATTTATAAAATTTAAAAATATTTTAGATTTTAATATATTTTAAATATTTTATTTTATCACTATTTTTTAAATTATGATAAAATATTTTTATTTTTATAAATAAGAATAGTTTTTAAATACATTAAGGTACATGTGGTAAGATAAGGAGGGAAGGGCATGATGAGATGATTCTTCTGCAAATGACTTTAATTCAATTTTCCTACTCAACAGTGATGATAAATCCTCTAAAATGTCGCTCTCTACTTTCAGCCTCTTTCCCCTTCTCCTTTTACTTTTCCTCTCCAAGTCCAACATAGAGGATTATGGAGGCTAGGACAGTAAGCTATGCAATCAAGATTATAAGGATGTAGTAAATGTTTGTGGGAGAGGAAGCAGTCCAATGACTTCATGCCCCATCTCAAATTTTGGTTAAAATATATGTAACAAGATAAGTCAAACTGAGGAGAGACACAAAGACCAGTTCCTTAAGAATACCCTAAAGAGAAAGTACCCTAGGATAGCAATAAGTCATGGTGGGTGATTTAGCTTCCTGGCTGCTAAAACAAATAGCACACAAAAGGCTAGTTAAACAACAGGAATTTATTGGCTCACAGTTTTGAGCTAGGAGAAACCCAAAATCAAGGTGTCAGAAGGTGATACTTTCTTTCTGAAGACTGTGGCAATCTGGGACTGGCTGTTGGCATCCTTGGTGTTCCTTGGCTTTTCCATCATATGGCATTGTCCTCTCCATTCTCTTCTGGATTCCATTGACTTCTGGCTTCTTTCTGTATGTCTAAATTTCATTCTGCTAAATAAAGGACTCCAGTCATCCAGATTAAAGCCCAACGTGATTCAGTTGGGTCACACCTTAACTAAAGTAACATCTACAAAGATCCTACTTAGAAGGGTCCACACCTACCAGAATGCAGACCAAGACCAAGAACATGTCCAAACCTGGGTGCACAGTTCAATACACCACAGCAGGGGTGGTGGGGCTATGGGGAGGGGATAGTATATGTTAAACAGACGCAGATGACAAACTCAAATGCCTATAGGGCCTGGGCAGGTGATGTGAATGAGTGAAGAGATCCAGACACAGGAATAAGCTATGGAATGGCACAGACTGTGGCAAATTGCAGAGCTGGCTCTAACTAAAGTGGTGGCAGCTGCTAATCAACAGTAGCTGATTATTGTCATGTGAAACTGTAGATCTAGCACAACCAGTTCTTCCAACTTTTTGGTGTTCCAGAAACTAGAACACCAACAAATTTTTAAAAATCTCCTTATAATTCAATGTTGGCAATGAAATCAAATAGAAAACTCAGCAAAGCAAACCTAGTGTATAGGGCTGTGAGTGTAGGACTTCTGCAAGGAAATCTTTCACTGACACTTGGCTGCAGACAAACATAGTCCTCCAAATCCCCAATCCTGCATATCGAGGCATATTTGCTTTCACCTTACATCTGATCCTTTCAAAAAGGAGAGGAGTTTTGTGTGAATGTGTGAGTGTGATATGCAGGCTTTGAAATATTTTAAACATATGAAATAATAAGTGTTTATCATGTATTATCTAAAATGTATGCTATGGTTTAAATGCAGAAAAACTGCCCATGTTAATTAAAATCAAATTGAAAGGAACTTAAAAGTGACGTTCAATTCAAGGATTTCAACTATTCTATAAAGCTTTCTCCACTCTGCTTTCTAGTAACTAAGTTTATTTCCTATTCATTCATTCAATCATTCATTCATTCAACAAGCATTTATGGTGCGCCCTATATGCTAGGCTTCGTTCTAGGTGACGGCGATACATCAGTATACAAGAAAGAAAAACTCCCTGCCTTCATGGAATTTACATTCTAGCATAGAAGAATACATAATTAAACTTAGAAAGCAAATTACACAATATTATAGGGAAATGATAGGAAAAACTGGGGTGTGGTGGGGTTCAGGCCCAGAAGTTTCAGTTCAAAAGTGAAGAATGTCTAAAGTTAAAAGATGATCTGACTAGTGTTTTGAGACATCTTCAAATGTCAAGGAGTAAAAAGAAAATCATATCAAGATCAATCACCAAGCCTAGCAAACCACTAAGCTCATTCATCCTTTGTTTCTGCTTAGGAAGTGACCTAAAATATTTAGATCACTAGAAGATAAATAACGAAACAAGTTATTGAGTGTGTGATATAGGAGCAAGAGTGCCAGGACTTGCTACAATCGTTATGAGTGTTATTGTTATATTGCAATACTTATTTCTTTTTATAAGTTTGATGCAATATTGTTTTTTAAAATTTAAGCAGTAAAGTATTTTTAAAAGCCACCCATAAATAGCATTGTTAATATCAGATGAATTTCATCTCTGTATATCTAAGATGGAAATACAATGGAAAGATCAACTTTTTTTTTTTTTTTTTTTTACATACCAGGGGCCAGGGATTGAACCCAGGACCTTGTATGTGGGAAGCCAGCGCTCAACCACTGAACCACATTGGCTCCTGGTAAGATGACTTTTTCTTAATATACTTTTTTTTAAAGTTACTTAGATTACATAAATGTTATATTGAAAATATAGGGGTTCCCACATGCCCTGCTCCCTAGCCCTCCCACATTTTCCCACATCAACAACATCCTTCATTAGTGTAGTACATTTGCTACAACTGATGAACACATATTGGAGCATTGCCACTAAGCGTGAATTATAGTTTACATTGCAGTTTACATTCTCTCTTGCACATTTTTGAAAGTTATTACAAGATATATAATAGGCTGTATCTGTCATTGCAATGTCATTCAAGACAAATCCCATGTCCTGAAAATGCCCCAAAATTACAGCTATTTTTTCCTCTCCCTCCCCTCAGAACCTTCAGGGGCCACTGCCTCCATGTAAGTGATAAAAGTTCTTCCATTGCTAGAATAACAATAACTCTAGAGTAGAATAACAGTAAGTCTACTTTAGTCCATTGTTCATTCCACAATCTTGAGGGTTTGGGGATGGTGATGCCCATTCTGCTTCTAATTGAGAAGGGGCTTAGATCCCATGGGACAAATGGATGGGACTATCTTGCTTGCAGTTACAGACTCTCTCTGTTTCTTGAGATGGTTGTTGTCCATCATAATCTCCTTGTTAGTTGTTCTGGGTGAGTTCAATGAACTGGAGAATAGGTGTTGCAACTCTGTTGGAATTCAGGGCCCAACTGGTACGTGGACAGCCCAAAGATTTAAGTCTCTTGGACATACTCCTATCAACTCTAGTACTAACTATAGATTCAACTGAGTCCAACTCTGTCACACTGGGGAGCATAAATTCCAAAGTAGGGCCCAGTGGCAAGGCACCAAACTCCTGAGCTGTCTGCCCTGCCTATAGTGTCTGGATATCTCCAGGGCCCTCAGGAGCCCTACTACTTTTAATCACTGGGATAAAACTACATGTGCATAGTGGTTATGAACATGTCTGGGCTTAAATCCTGCTTCCTAGTGAGTAGAAAGGTGACTTAACCACACTGTCTGTGTCCTTGATTAATAGTGAAGACACTACTTGCTCCTAGTATCATTACGGGGATTAAAGGAAGTAAGCCATAAACACACTTAAAACAGTGTGTGGAACACTCTAAATGCTTAATAAATTTTAGCTACTAATGTTATCTGAGTCATATGCCCATTAATGAGGTTGGTTTGATCTTCAAATTATTTCCTTAGTTCTGCTGCCTCTCTTTCCTTCTCATTCTGTCAGTTCATCATAATTTTGAACTATTGAGCTAGTTAGTTTTAGTTCCTTCACAGAATGCACTCAGTGGTCATTTCTTCTGTTCTCCTTCTCCCTTCCCCTTCCTCTTCCTTCTTCATAGCACCCTTGCTAGGTTGCCTTGCTAGGTTGCCTTGCTTTTCCTTTCATTTTGCTCATCTATTTTCTGTTTAGTTTGCTATTTACTCTTTGACGTCTCCTCTGTGCCATGTATGTTCTATTCCTTTTCCTCAAACCATTATCTGTTAACACTGAGCATTTAGCTCTGTACACTGTTACATAGCCCGAGGGAGGGCACCAGTGGGAAGAGGGGACAGTTGAGTGAGGGCCTGTGCCATCTTGGCTAGAGTATTTAGTCTCTGCTCTCTCTTCCTACGCTTTTAGAAGTTCTGTAGCACTTGGATTCACTCTACTTAGTGGGGGCAAGGGGAGGATCTCATTCCTACAGGAACGTTCTTTTGCTTCAAGATTATTTCCCCACTCCATGTGGAGCCTGGGTTCTTCACCACCATGGGACTTCTGCCCCCATTTTCCAGGTCTGAAGTGTAGTCATTCTCTTAATCCTCCCAGCACCAGCCCAGTCAGAAATGAGAAAAAGAAAAGATAAGCATTCTCTTTGCTACTTCCCAGATTCGAAGCTATTTGTGAAAAATCTCAGGCCTTTGTCAACTCACCAATAGCCTTTAGGATGGCTGGGGGGGGGTGCATAATGCCAGAACCTTCTTTTTCTTGGCTTGTTTCCCACTTTTGGAATTCAATGGCACGATATTATGACCCTTTCTTTGCCTACTTTCTTATTCTTTCTTATTTTCGGTACAGTTTTGTTAGATACTGAAGGAAGGAGAGTCTGTGGTCTTGATTCACACTTCCATCTTTACCTGGCAATCCCTGCTCCTGTTATTTTCTTAACAGCCTAGCACTTGGCAGAGTGAGCTCCCACCAAGGAGGCATAGACAGGGTTTGTGTCTTATTTAATATGTGTCTCTTCTGACACATACTGGCATCTGAGTGAATGAATGAATAAACAAAGGATCAACCTAATAAATATTTTCTATTTTATCTCCTTATCTTTAGGATACTTGGGTCCAAACCTTCATGAAGGTCTAGCATAAACATTAACCCAGATAATCTTTGGGGTAAAATAATAAATGTTAGCCAGAGAACCTCAGCTACCTTAGCACTGTTCCTAAAAGATCCCAAATTATAATTTAGCTGGTCAAGATGACCTTCACTTTTTTTTGTAACAAATGGTGCCACCTGCTAAAATAATAGTCATGCAAGAAAAAGGATGGCTTGCTTTATTTCTTATTGAGTGGAAAACAAAATTAGAAACAAACCTAATGCCCAGTAGTAGGGAATAATTAACAAGGTATAGAACATCCTCTCAATAGACTATATGGAATTACTCATTACATTTATTTTTAAAAATCCATGATATCAACTACATAAAAATTATGTTTATTTCATAATATGGAAAACATATCAAAATATTTTCATATGAGCTTTAGATTTGGGGATAATGGGGGATTTTTTTGTTTCTCTTCTAAATGTTCTTTATTTTTAAAATTTCTAGATTATAATACTGATATAATCAGTAAACAGAATTGATAAAACAGTATTAGAAAAAAAGTAATTTTGTCTAATGCAGCATTTCCAAGTGTAAAGTGAGAAAGAAATATGTAGTTAGAAAAGAACAGCCCTCTCACATCTTATTTATTTTTCTTACAGCACACAGATTCAGACATTTATTTTTTACTAACATAAGCATTATGATCCACCAAATATGAATAAGACAAACCTTTTGTACGAAAAAGTCAATTTTGTGAAATAGTCTGATGATGACTTTGGTGAGAACTAATAGCTCTGGCAATATAACTTCCTCTCCATTTGTCAATCAACTAGTTATTTGTTCTTTCAGAAGACTGTTTTTACCCTAAGGGCCAAATTCATCAAAAGAAGAAAAAGAAAAGGAGAAGAAAATATGCAGATGAATTTTACGATTTTCCTGCCTTTCCCTACCTCCTAAATATCAAGCAAAGCCATGCCAATGTTTCTACCTTTTAGGTGCCAGGAAGTAGATGCAGATTTCTCCACAAAAATGAAAGTCTTAGAATCTGCCTGGTCATGAAGAAAGCTCCTGCTTGTCCAAAGATAGGCATGAAATAGGAAGTTGACAAAGATTCTCATTCAGGAAAGAATTGTCACCATTTTTGCTGCACTCCAGCCAGAACAACATATGGCAGCCCAGCTGACAAATATAATCTTTTCCTCTTTTTTCCCATTTCACATGCACATTTCATTTGTGGAATATTAAAACTTCACACAAAGTGCCTGTTAACCCCTTGGCACCCCAGCAACACTCGTCTGGGATGTGCTGTCTACCAAAACCTTCACATCCAGCTGTGAAAGGGTTAAGGCCAGTAAGACAGAACCAGGGGTTGGAGACCATCAGCAGCTCCTGCCTGGGTTAGGAAGAGGAGATGCTCAGCATTTTCAGGCAGAGTTGTCTTTATGTTAGAAAATTTACAGCTTCCTGGCATCACTATAAACTGCCTTGTTATCCTGCATCCCAGAGCCTTTCAGTTTCCCAAATCAGAGGTATTTTTAGAAGCAGATGTCCTTACATTCTGCTGTCCATAAAGACCTCAAGGCAATTCTGCTCTCCACTCCACAAGCACACTGCTGCCCCAGTCCTAAGCAACGAGACACAGGATTTAAATAGAAAAAGTTATGTTTCTCCTTCGCCAGAAGTAAGTGTTGGGTTCAGGTTGAGATATCTTTGTTGTCAGAGACAAGGTGGATGGCCTGCTCTCCTGCTGTCTGACAGTGAGAAGTCTCACTCTGAGCCCAGGAAGTCTAAACACACTTTCCAAAGACACCTTGTTTGTATGTGCATGTCACTGTATGATTTCTGGACATCCTCTCCATGTTCTCCTTTTCACTTTGCTTTCAATTTTTAAAAAATTACCCGGCATAGATGAGGCAATATAGATTTATTGAATTAATTTCAAATATATTTTAAAAATGCAGAAAATAATACATGGACTCATTCCTATGGACTCACCACTGAAATTAAGCAGATGGTATCATTTTGCCATATTTATATCATGAGTATCTTTCTCTCTTTTTAAAAATTCGTTATTATTTTTTTAACTTAAAAAAAAATTTTATCCACCCCTCCCCCAGATGGTTCTCTCATCTGTCTGCTCACTGTTTGCTCACCTTCTCCAGGAGACACCAGGAACTGAACCCAGGACCTCCCACCTGGAAAGCAAGTGCACAACGGCCTGAGCCACACTCACTCCCTGAGAGCTGTGGCATCTGCTGGCTTGTGGCATCTGCTCATTGCAGCAGGTGCAGCATCTACGTATTTTCTTTAGGAGGCACCAGGACCCGAGCCCAGGACCTTCCATGCGGTAGGTGCGCACCCAACTAGTTGAGCCACGTCTGCTTCCCTCTTTCTTTCATTAAAAAAAAGTAAGAAGTAAAAGGTATCAGGAATTTGGGACCCCCCCTCCACATTCCTCCTCCCACCTAGTTCACCACTATCCTGAAATTGGTGTGCATCATTCCCTTGCAAGTATTCATAGTACACATACATATATTCATAAAAAATATATGCTAGTGGATTTGCTCCTTAAAACCTTCCACGGGTGGTGGCATGTTGTTCATAACATTTATACATTTTTGTACTTAACATTATGTTGCTTTTTGCAATGTATTTATGCTGATATCTGCAGATCTAGGTCACAAGTTTTAATTGCTATGTCTTTTCCAATTATTTAAATAAAAAGTGTACACATTTCCCCCAATAAGAGACAATTAAGTTGTTGGACATTTTTGCTATGATAAACAATCCTGCTATGGACATCCTCAATTATGTCGCCTTATGTACAATGGCCAGAGATTCTCTAGGGTAGACACCAGGAACTAAAATTGCTGAGTCCTAAACTCAATTTACTAGATTGACAATTTTTTCCCAAGTGATTATATTATTTCTTGTTTTCACCATCAACGTATAAAAGTTCCTGTTTCCCCACATCCTTACCAACATTTGGGATAAACTAATTTTGCCAAACTATTATGTAGGCAGTGGCTTATTGTTGATTAAGTTGGGAGTTCCCTAGTCATGGGAGCAGCTCTTCATAGGCTTATTAAAAATTTGTTTTATCTTCTTCGTAACTTGCCTTTGCCCATTTCTCATTTGAGTTGTTTGCCTTTTAAAATTTTATTTGTAGAGGTTCTTTTAAATATAGATATAACATATATATATATTTTTTTTTTTTTTTTAAATCATCTTCTCCAAGTCAGTCATTAACCTCTTTTTTAATTTTGTTTTTGGTGCCATTTTTGCTATATGTAAAGTTTTCAAAAATTACTTAATATAGCCAAACTTATTCATGTTTTATGGCTTGTACTGCTTGTGTCCTACTTAGTACACAATGCCAAACTAAAAATAAAATGAAAACTCCTATCCATTCTTAAATAGTTTTGCTATTTGAAAATGCAAATCTGTGTCAACTTGATTGATACAATATGGAGAAATTTATTTGCTTATGTGTCAGCAAGAAACAGTGGGTGACTGCCCAGAAGTGCATGCAGCTTAACCAATCCATGCAGGTATACTCAAAGCACACACACAGGCACCTCAAACCTCAACCAGCCACGTCAGTTCACAGGTGCCTTATGAGCCACATCCATCCACATTCGGTTTTAGAACATTTCAACAGATTTCAGATAACCCTCCTTCCCCTACTTCACAGTAACTCAAAAGTTGAAACCTTCCTGGTCAACTTACACAGGTAAACCTTAAGTTTTTCTGAGGGTAAAGTGCCAAAGTTACTGTATGTAGTATTTATGTATTTCCTCACCTTTTAAGATGGGGGAAACTGCTTCCATTTTTTTTTTTTTAATTTTCTGGGGTTTTTTTCTTTTTTTTATGTGTCACTGATGAAAATTTTTTAGTGTTATGTCCCTAACCCTATTTCTCCCAAAGCCCTGTTGTTTTCATGGAGAGACTGTTGTATCATGCAGTGGTGTTTAGGAACACACATGCTCATTTCAGGGAAACTGACTGGTTTATAGTCTTGTAGTTTGCATTTGGGTTTTTAATCCATCTGCAATTTACTTTTATAAATATTATTATGTAGAGATCACTTTTTTGCTTATTTGCAATAAGGAAAGCTACTTAGACTCCATCCTAGTTTACATGTTTCTTTGGCTTTTCTTATTTTATTTCACTGGCTAGGTCCTCCAGTAAAAAGTTGAATTAAAGCAGAGATCATTGGTATCCTTTACTTGTTTGTGAATTTGAAAGCTTCTCAAGTTTCATGATTTAATACATTTGCTGTAGGTTTTTGGTAGATTTCTTTCCTGATGAGGAAACTCCCTTTAATTGATAGTTTACTAAACAAAGTCATCATAAATCATTGTTGAATTTTATCAGAAAATATTTCTGCATCATTTGAGACTATTATATGATTTTCTCCTTTAATTTCTTAATCAAGTGAGTTATAATAATGGATTTGTTTAATGTGAAACTATACTTGTTTTGAGAGATAAACCTAAATTAACTATGAAATATAGATAGATAAATAGAAATAGATATTCTAAAATATATGTCAGTATAATTTACATAAAATAAAACTATACAGTTTGATGAGTATGGCCAGATGAAATATTCCATAACTCCCAAAATTTCCCTCAAGTTCCTTTGCATTCATTACCTACCTATACCCTAAGTCCCAGGGAACCACTGATCTACTTTTTGTTACTGTTGTTTTGCCTCTTCTAGCATTTCATATATATAGTATCATATAGGAAGTACTTTTTTCTCTTTTGTGTTTGCCTTCTTTTACTTGGCACAAAATTTCTGAATTTCATCCATGTTGTTGTGTATTAGTACTTTGTTCCCTTTCTGTTGCTTGGTGTTAGTCCTTTGAATGGATATGCCTCATTTTGTATGCACATTCACCAGTTGATTTCTCCCATGTTTTATTTATTTATTTTTTGCTCTTGTGATTAATGCTTATTCTTGGTTAAACATACATTTTCATTTCTCTTGAGTAGATATTTAGGAGTAGAATTGCTGAGTCAAATGATAGTTATGTGTTTAGCTTTATAGGAAGCTACCAAAACCTTTTCCAAAGTGGTCATAACATTATTACAGTCCAGCCAACAAAACATGAGAGTTACAGTTATTCTATGCCCTCACCAACACTTGATATTGTCAGTCTTTATGATTTTAGCCAATCTAGTAGATAAGTGGTGGTATATCATAGTTTTAATTTGCATTTTCCTGTGGAAATACATGTGGTTTCTGGTTATTTGTATATTTTCTTCAATACTTTTCTATCAAATCTTTTGCTTGCTTTCTTTAAATTTATTGGAGTATATCACTCATACATGAACATACATAAACAATAAATGTATAGCAATAGTTGTGAACTTACAAAACAAACATACATAACATCATACAGGGTTCTCATACCTCACCTTACCACCAATACCTTGCATTGTTGTTAAACATTTTTAACTAATGATTAAAGAGCATCCTCAAAATATTACTACTAACCAAAGTATTTTCCCCCAACCCACCCTATTATTATTGTTATTATTTTTATATCATTTATACATGAACATACATAAACAATAAGGGTATAATAAAAGTTGTAAACTTACAAAGCAAACATTCGTAACATCATACAGGGGTCCCCTACATCAACCCTCCAGCAACACCTTGCATTGTCGTGACACATTTGTTACAAATTATGAAAGTATGTTGTCAAAATCTTACTAATTATAGTCCTTATCTTACATTGGTGTATTTTTCCCCAACCCACTCTATTATTATTTTTTTAGTATATTTTTATGACAGAAGTTGTAAACTTACAAAATAATCATATACATGTGCAGAATTCCCAAACAACATCCCTCTATCAACACACACTGTGGTGGAACATTTGTTACGGATTATGAGATAATCTCATCCAATTATTACCAGGCCCACATACATTTGGCACACATTTTCCATACTCCCCCATTATCAACACAGTACATCTTGGCATAGGTACCTAAGTACCTATAGGTACTGTTAACCACAGTCCATAGGTCACTCCAGTTGTATTTTCCCCATGCTTCTCCACATTCCCACCACCCTGCAATAGTGATGTACATCTGCTCTAGCTCACAAAGGACACTCTCTTGCATCTGTACCATCAACCACAATGCTCATCCACCTCTGGGTTTACTGTGCTATTCAGTCCCTAGACTGTTCTCTAGCTTTCTGTCAAATGGCATTTACATCCCTAGACTACCATTTTCAGCCACATCCCCATTTATAAATCAGCTGTTATTCACTATGTGTTACCATCAACTCTGTACATTTCCACACTTTTACAGTAAAGCTAATTTTTTGCTTGCTTTTTAATTGGGCTTTTTGTCTTATTATTGAGTTGTAAGTGTTCTTTATATATTCTGAATGTAAGTTCTTTGTCTGATATGTGTTTTGCAAATACTTTCTCCTAATCTGTGGCTGGTCTTTTCATTTTATTAGTGGCTGATTTTGAGTTTTAAATTTTGATCAAGTTCAGTTTATCCATATTTCTGTATCCTAACAAACTTTTACCTAACTCAAAGTCACAAAGACTTTCCCTGCCTTTTAATCAACAAATTTTAGGTTTAAGTCTTATATGTAAGTGCATTTTGAATTAATTCTTAAGTGGTGTGAAGAACATAATTTTCCATATGATATCCAGTTATTTCAATACCATTTGTTGAAAAGGCTATACTGTTCTATGCAATCGTCTTGGCATTTTTCTCCAAAATAAATTAAACATATATATGTGGGACTACTTCTGGACTCTTAATTTTATTCCATTGATTTATATATCTATCTTTATTCTAATACCATACTGCCTTCATTATTTTTAGCTATATACTATGTCCTCATGTCAGGAGGTATTTATTTATTTAGGTCTTCTTTAATTTCTCTCAGCAATGCTTTACAATTTTCAGTCTATCAGTCTTGTACATTTTTTATTAAATTTATTTCTAAGTGTTTTTATGCTGTTCTAAATGGAATATTTTTCAATTTCATTTTCCAATTGTTTTCTAGGAGCATAGAGAACTACAATTGATATTTATCTTGTATCCTATATCCTTGATAAATTCATTGTATCTGTTTTCTATTGCTGTCTGACAAATTATTGCAGACCTAGTGCCTTAAATCTATTATTTCACAGTTTCTGTGGGTCAGCACTTCAAGCACTGCTTAACTGAATTCTTTGCTCAGAGCCTCACAAGATGCAGTTGAGGTGTTAGCCAAGCTTTGTCTTCATCTGGAGGACTGACTAGAGTGAAATCTGCTTTTAAACTCATTCAGGTTGGTGACAGAATTCATTTCCTTACAGTTTTATGACTGAGGGCAGTGGCTTCTTTCTGGATGTTGGCTGGAGGCCACCTTCACGTCCTAGAGGCCACACTCAGCTCTCTGCCATGTGGACCTCTCACAATGTGATAGCTTACTTCTTCAAGAATTTCAGGAGAATCTCTCCCATGTCTGATTACATAGCATAGCATAGCATAGCATATAACATACACATAACTACATATAACATAATGTAATGTAACATAAATTAACATCACATAATATAACCAAGAAAGTAACACTTCATCATCTTTGCTGCATTCTATTTGTTATTTTTAAAAGTCACAGGTTCTTCCTACATTCAAGAGGAAAAACTACACAAGGACTAGACTCATTGAGGGTCACCCTAAGGTGTGTCTGACATATTCATTTATTAGCTGTTGCAACATTTTTTAGATTTCTTAGGCTTCTCTCTGTATATAATCACATCATCTATGATAATACCATTTCATTTCCAATCTGCATGCCTTTTATTTCTTTTTCTTGCCTTTTGTACTGCTAGACACTCCAGTACAATGCTAAATAGAAATAGGTAGAAAGATTCAGTTTTTTGCCATTAAGTAAAATATTAGCTTTAGGTTTTTCTTAATGTCCTTAATTAAGTTGAGGAAATTTAATTTTAGTTTCTTAAGTGTTTTTGGCATTTTTTTCTGTTAAAATAATCATATGGTTTTCCCCATTTATTCTATTAATATGGTGTATTACATTGATGGATTTTCAGATGTTACAATCATCCTTTAATTCCTGGAATAAATTCTCTCTACTCATGATGCATTATTTTTTTTATATGCTACTGGGTTTGATTTGCTAACATAATATTAGAGGATTTTCATCTATGTTCATGAAGGATATTTATTTTCTTGTGATGTCTTTACCTAGTTTTGGTATCAAGGTTATTATGGACTCATAAAATGAATCAGAATGTGTACTTTTCTCCTCTATTTTTTGGAAAAAAAAATTGTAGGGCTGGTTTTATGTTTTTAATGCTTAATAGAATTCAGTAGTGAATATATACATGTCTTAGATTTTCTTTATAAGATTTTAAATCACAAATACAATTTATTTTCTTGATACAGAACTATTCCAGATTTTTATTTCTTCTTGTGTCAGTTTAGACAGAAGGAATTTGTCAATTTTTTATGTTGTCAAAGTTTTTGCATAAATTTGTTTATAATATTTCCTATTATCTTTTTAATGTCTATATGATCTGTAGTGATGCCTTTTATTTTATCCCTGATATTAATCATTTGTGGGGGGAGGTTCCTCTCTTTTTCTTGATTCTATGATTAAATATTTATTAATTTTACTAATCTTTCAAAGAAAAAGCTTTTGTTTCATTAATTTTGCCTAATTTGTGTCTACTTTCTATTTGCCTTATTTCCACTCTTACTCTTATTTTTCTTCTGCTTAAATGAAATTTCTCTTCTTTTTTCCAGCTTCTTAAGATCACTGATTTAGACTTATCTTTTTTTTCTAAAATGACCATTTAAAGCATTTGAAGTTGTTAATTTACATGTAAATACCAATTTGGTTGCACCCAGCTATTTTAATGTGGTGCTTTGATTTCCTTTCAGTATGAGATATTTTCTATTTTTCCTTATGATATCTTTTTTGATCTGTAAGTTATTTAAAAGTGTGTTGTTTAATTTCTAAATATTTGTGGATTTCCCAGATTTCGTTCACTTATTGATTTCTAATTTAATAACATTGTGGTTGGAAAACATATTCTCTATGACCTCAATAATTTTATGTTTACTGCAACTTGTTTATAGCCCAATATATGGTCTATCTTGGTGAATGCTCCATATATATTTGGAAAAAATGTGTATCTTAATCTTATTGTATTGAGTGTTCCATAAATGTCAATTAGGTCCAGTTGCTTGCCAGTGTTTTCAAGTGTGCTATATACTTACCAATTTTCTGCCTTTGGGTGTTGTTGATAGTAACTGATAGAGTTACTAAAAAGGATTATTTGCCCTATCCCATTAAAAATGCTAATTTGTCTCGCCATTCAAATTTGTCAGTTTTTGCTTTGTATATTTTAGAATTCTGTAATTATGTGCATATATATATTTTAGTTCTGTTTTCTTGGTGAATTGGTCCTTTTATTACTGTGGAATGTCACTCTTTGCCTCTAGTAATACCTATTGTCTTTAAATTCATCATGTTTGACATTAATATAGCAATTCCAGCTTTCTTATGCTCACTATTTGCATGACATATCTTTTTTCTCTTAAACTTCAGGATATTTTAAAATTTTAATGTAGAGTTTGTTTCTTATAAATAGCATACAAGCAGACATTACTTTTTACCCAGTTCAACAGTCTCTACCTTTTGAGTGGACTGTATAGTCCTTTCTTTAAGGTGGTTACTAATATAGTTGAATTTAAGTCTCTCATTTTGCTATGTGTTTTCAGTCATGCCATGTCTTCTTTTCTTCCTTTCTTCCTTATACTGTGTAAAACAAATACTTTTAAGTGTAGCGTGTTGAAACTTCTATTACCTCTTTAGTTATATTTCTTTTTTTTTTTTTTTTTTGAGGTACCAGGGCCGGGGACTGAACTCAGGACCTCCCATGTGGAAAACAGGTGCTCAACTGCTTGAGTGACATCTGCTCCCTGCTCCCTGCATTGTTTTTTTTTTCTTCTTCTTCTTTTTTTAGTTTTTTTATCCTGCATTGTTTTTAATGACTGTTCTAGGGATCATAATATAAAATCTTTTCCCAATTTAACTAAAGCTAATACTGAATAATATCTGCAACAGTGTAGTTACTTTTCTCCCTTTCCTTTGCACTACTGGTATCCGCAATCACCCTAAATCCAATAACATAATGTTATAGATTTTTATTTAAACAGTAATATGCCTTTTAAAGAAAGTTAGAGAGGAAAGAGAAAACATACACACACACACACCATATTTGGAGTATTTTCACATCATCCTGAAGGACTTCCTTTAGTTATTTTGTAGTGCAAGTCTAATTACAATAGACTCTGTTATCGCTTATCTGAAAAAAAAACTTTTAACATCATTTTTGAATGAAGTTCAAAATTTATTGTAACAAAAATTTTGGTTGACAATATCATTATTCTTTCAGCACTTTGAATATGTCATTTGAATGTTTTCTTGCCTCCACTGTTTCTGATAAAAAGTCAGTCATTAAACATAATTTTTCAGAGGAAAATGTCATTTTTCTCTTGCTGCTTTCAGCATATTATCTTTATTTGTCTTACTTCAGTTGTTCTATGATGTGTCTAGCTGTGACTTTCCTATATAGGCTGCCTTGAGCTTCTGGGATCTGTATGTTAATGGTTTTCACCAAATTTGGGGAGTTTTGAGCCTTCATTTCATCAAATAAATTTTTTGCACCATATTATTTCTCTTCTCCTTCTGAGACTCCAGTAAAATATATGTTCAAATAATTAATATCACCACACAAATCTCTGAAGGTCTATTCATTTTTCTCAATTATTTTTCTCTTTGTCTTTTAGATCCATAATTTATACTAAATTATCTTCAGATTCACTGATTCTTTCTTGTGATATCTCAAATATGTTTTTGAGTCCATCTGGTGAATTTTTCATTTCAGTTATTGCTGTTTTCAGCTCTAAAATGTCCATTTGATTATTTTTATAGTTTCTATTTTGCTGTTGTGATTCACTGTTGATTCTCTTATTTTTACCATGCTTGCTTTAATGCATTGAAGACATTTTATTCTAATTCTTTACAAGGATTTTTAAGACATGCTTTGAAGAATTCATCCCCTGAATCCAATAACTTGGCCCACTCAGAGTAAGTTTCTATTGCCTGCATGCTTTTTTCCCTGGGTAATGGTCAAAATTTCCTGTTTCTTTGGATGGCTAGTAAGTTTGGTAAAGACTTGAAACAATGGATAATACCTTGGAGTGACTCTCCAATATGTTTTTTATTCTGAGGATTGGCAATTAATTTACAGGATTCAAACTGGATAATCTGTCTGCCATGGCATGTGGCCACTAATGTTTCTGATTAGGATTTTACTACCAGCTTCTCACTTTTAGCATGGCTTCCTGGTGTATCCTCTACTCAAGAGTAATTTAGTCACCAGCCAAAGATTTGGAAAGAAATATACTCAACCTGAAGTTTGTACTGGTTAGGAAACTTAACCTGTCAAAGTCTCTGTAATCTCACAATCCTCATCAGAAACAGTCCTGCCTTTCAAGGATACACCTCTATCTTTGCCTGCATTTTCTCTGGGTTCTCCCTGGAGTCTCCCATTTACATGCATAACTTAGCAGTCAACTAAAGATTTGGGCAGTTTTTCCTTAGGATTTGGATCTTAGCCATACTAAAAATATCTTCAGTTTACTGACAATCTTGATTTATAATTTAGCTGTGTATTAAATTCTAAGTTGACACCTTTTTTTTCCCCAGTATTTTGAAGATGGTATTCTGTTGTCATCTGCATTCTGTTGTAACTAATTAGAAATCTGCTGTCAACATTTTTTCCCTTTTCTGAAAATCTGTCTTATCCTTCTGGTTACTTTTATAATCTTCTTTTTGTCTCAGGGGTTCTACAGATTCACTATGACATATTTGTGTGAATGTCTTTTTCTTTATCTTTTTTTGGAATGTTGTTTTTCCTGAATTGGTAAGTTCATATCTGTATATCTGTTCTGAAAAATTCCCAGTCACTGTCTTTTTTTAACATGGCCCCTTCTCTCACTGTCTCTATTTTCCTATTAAATAGATATTGATCTTTCCATTTCTATCATCCACAGCTTTGAAATTTCCCTTCAAAATTGTAACTGTTTTTATCTCCAGACCACATTTTGGGCAACTAAATTATTTCTTTGTTTTCTCTTTCTATTACATCTTTTAGTTTGCTAAATCTTTCAACAAGTTTGTCTAGTTATTCTAAAAATTTATGGGAAGCGGCTGTGGCTCAATCAGTAGGGCTCCCGTTTACCATATGGGAGGCCCCGGGTTCAGTTCCCGAGGCCTCCTGGTGAAGGCAAGCCCACCCGCACGGCGTGGTTAGCTGACCCAGCAAGCACAAGCAGCAAGGGGGGGATAAATGAATAAATAAATAAAAAATCTTTAAAAAAAATAAATAAATAAAATAAAATAAAATAAAATAAAAATTTATCAACTGATTAACTAGTTACTTTTGTTTTCCCAGTGATTTGAATCATCCCCCTTTCCCCTACTAGACTGTTAAGGTACATAAGGGTGAATATTTGGGTCTCACAATTATGTCTCCATTATACAGCACAGAGCTACTCATTTACAGATGAGCTTTTAACATGATGTAATTTGATTTCTAGAAATTCTATTTCATTCTCTTCTTATCTGCTTATTTGTTTCTCATAGTATTTTGTTCTTAATTTTTTTATTCCTTCTTTTATATCATTAATTGTAATACATATATGGTATCCAAGAGATTGTTCTACTTTCTAAGGTTTTAATTTTCATGCTTATGTATGAGTGTGTGCATGTATGTTGGCTGACTCATTTGTGATGGATTATTTTCTTGCATGTTTTATAATTTGACATTATGACCTCATCTACACCAAGGCTTTATCCATGGAAACTCTATAGCATGTAAGTTGAGGAAATGTCCCTCCAGAGACTTATATGTTTGCTGCATCCTGGTACAAAATTTCATGTTGATTTCTTGACTTGAGTTCCTAAGTAGTGTTAATAATATAATTGTAAACATCAAACCCTAATGAAGTTCAGTCTTGGGGTTTTAAATTCTCATGCATACATTGTTCTATTATTTTTACTACTACTACTAGTACTACTACTAGTACCACTACTACTACTACTACTATTTCACTTAAAGCCCAAGTATGTTGGGAAGCAGATGTGGCTCAAGTGATTGGGCTCTTGTCTACCATATAGAAGGCCCAGGGTTCACCAGGAGGTTTCACCAGGGCCTCCTGGTGAAGGCAAGCTGGCCCATGTGGCAAGCTGGCCCACATGGAGTACTGGCCTGCGCAGGAGTGCTGACTGGCGCAGCAAGATGACACAACAAAAAAGACACAATAAGAGAGACAATAAGAGACACAGCAGACCAGGAAGCTGAGGTGGAGCAAGAGATTGAGCAACTCTCTCCCACTCCGGAAAGTCCCAGGATCGGTTCCCGGTGCCGCCTAAAGAGAAGACAAGCAGACACAGAAGAACACACAGCAAATGCACACAGAGAGCAGACAGCAAGCTCCAAACAACAGGGGGTGGGGGGAGAAATAAATAAATAAATCTTTTTAAAAAAGAAAAAAAAGTCCAAGCATGTTGAATCAACTTGGGTTTGTTTGTTTGTTTTTTGGCCTTTTTGTAATAGATAGATTTTTTTTTTTTCTAGTTTGCACTTTCAGTGATGATGCAGTCTGATTTTTATGCAGATATTTTAGTTCCAACTCCCATCTTGTGTATTCTTAAGGCCTCATCTTTCCTCATAGTTATTAAAACCCAAGCTCCTAGATGATTAAAATGGACAACCCTCCCAGAATAGCCACATCATTGGCTCAAATGTTTACTGCTTTATTTCATTCTCATATGAATGTCCAGCACTTGGGAATTTGCATTTATTGAAAGCTCAGTCATGCATGGAAACAAATGTTGTTACAGACTATCCAGCGCATATAAATTTCTAAAGCTGAATTTTCAGGTTATTTGGGTCTGCCATCTTACTAGAACTAGAATTCCTATTCACTCTTCAACTTACTCCAAATTTCTTTTCATCCATATCATGCTGCCGAAACTATTCTTGCTGAGTCCACTAGTAATATTCATGTTGCCAGATCCAGTTGACAGCTTTCTGTCCTCATACTCAGTTTTTCAGGATTACTTTACACTTAACTCCTCCCTCATTTTAAAACACTCTCTTATCTTGGCTTCTGAAACAAAAAAAAATATGGTTTTCTATTTTTATTTAGTTGTTATTCTCTGCCTCCTTTGCCACCCTCTTCTTCTCTGCCTGGTTCAGTACAAGGTATTCTTCTCTTATCTTTCTATATTTTCTGCCTAGGTGATCTCATCCACTTCTATGGTTTTAAACAAGCATACACATGCCAATGATGCCCAAATGTAAAGCTCTAGACCAAACCTCTCTTCTGAATTCCATACTTATATGTCTGAGATCTTGCTTCAAGAGTAAACTTAGATGTCTCACAAGCATCGCAAATGTCCAAAACTGACACCTTGATCCTCACCCTAACCAAATTAATTCCTACCCATCTTTTCCATTTTAGAAAATGGTCCTTCCTTCCACCTTAACACCAAAACGCCATAGAGAATCATCCTTGATTCTTAATTTTCCCTTATCATTTCTCCACATCAAATCCATTATCAACTCTGGTCAAATCTCAATTTCATATATTTTTTTCTTTCTCCAGTGTCACCACCCTAGTCCAAACAAGATCTCTTCTCTGAACAACAGCCTTCTTTCCTGTATTCTGCTTCCACTCTTTCCTTCTCCAATATATAACTAGAGTACCTATTAAGTTTTTAAATTAAATTATGATACTTCCCTGATTAAAATTCTTCAGTGACTTCCCATTGCATTTTAGATAACATGTGTAAATACCTTCCAAGGACCACACCCTGTGTAATTTGGTCCCTGATGTCCTCCTAAGCCCTTCTTATATTATTCTCTGCCTTGCTTACTCATTATGCAGCACACCAACCAGTTTAAGTTCCTTGAATCACCAGGCTCTTTTCCAAATTTCAATATGGTGTTCCTATGCCTAAAACACTTTTCCTCCTGTTCTTATAGCTGTTTCTTTTTTATACGTTAGGTCTCAACCAAACTATCACCTCTTCCACAGCTTAAATGTGACCTCCAAGAAGAGGGCTTCTCTATCACCCTATCTAAATGAGGTCTTTCTGTATTATTATTCTATTACAGTATCATGTTCTTTATTTTCTTTATAGTAGTTCCCACATTTCACAAGTATATATCTCTTTGTTTCCTCATTCATTTTATACTTTCCCACTTAACTCCTACTTCCATAAAGAGAGGGACCACACTATTTTGTTTACCCAATAATTATCAAAATGATTGACACAGTAGTCTTCAATAAATACTTGTTGAGGGAAGACATTTAGTGAAAATTTTTTTAAAAAGCAAGAAAAGCATTTGTAGTATAGTGGTGTTCAAAGTCAGAGAACATGAAAAATACCTGAAATCATTAGCTCTGAATGTTTGCAAAGGTATTTGACGAATGAAGGAAAACAGGATTTTTGAGCACACATAATGGCCAGGTTCTTTTACATATGTTATTTCATTTAATCCACACACGGTTATTTGAGATGGATATTATTATACCTAATTAATAGACATCAGTATCTTGAACAAGAACTAGAAAGCTAAAAAGGAAAGATATAGACTTGAAACTAGTTCACTTAGTTCTCCTGATTCCAAATCCATAATTCTTTGCACCAAAAAAAGAAAAAAAGAAAGAAACTGTTGAATTGAAAGAGGTGCATGCTTCACAACATCTCAAAACTGGGATCACATGACTGATTGTCACCTTCATGGGTACCTACAGTCTCTAGTGAAGTTTATCAGCGCAAAACATTAGCTGTGCTTAGACATGAAGTACAGCACTGAAACACACTTTTGAAAGAATTGTTGTCTAACAGCTCAATCTTTCTTGGGTAACTAAACCTTCCATTCATTTTTTTAACTTGCATGTATTTTCCAAGATTTTAATGTTATTCACTTTACAGATGCCTAGATTGTAGAAATAACTAAGTACTTATAAGATTTTCCATGAAGGAAAATTTGATATTGTGTGAAACAAAGCCTTTGGAGTAGGGCCAAGAGTTGAAAATAAGAAGGTATATTGTGTTAGGCTTCTCCAGGGAAACAGAATCAATAGAAGATTTATTATGATAATGAGTTGGCTTACACAATTGTGGGAAAGGGCTACTCTAAATTCCTTAATGCAGGATAGAGACTGAAAATTTGAGGAGGAGTGATTTTGAAGTCTTTAGTCTCAATCTGTAGAGGAAATCAGAGAGGATTGAAGCGTATAATCTGGAGGCAGAATTTCTTCTGATTCTTGAAAGTCTGAGGTCTTACTTTCAAGACTTCATTGGATAAGGCACACCCACATTGCTGAGGTTCATCTCCTTTACTTAAAGTCAACTGACTATAGATTTTAATCATGTCTACAAAATACCATCACAGGAACAACTAGGTCAGCATTTGACCAAACAACTGAACACCATAATCTAGCCAAGTTGACACACAAAATTAACCATAACAGAGAAACAGATGTGGCTCAACCAGTTGGGGGTCCGCCTACCACATGGGAGGTCCTGGGTTTGGGTCCCTGTGCTTCCTAAAAGAAGATGAGCAGATGCCACCCCCGCTGCACCAAGCCAGACAACATCGCAGGGAGCAGATGTGTCCCAGGCCATTGAGCACTTGCCTTTCACGTGGGAGGTCCCGTGTTCGGTTCCCGATGCCTCCTGGGGAAGGCAAGTAAACAGTGAGCAGATAGGCAAGAGAACCATCTGGGGGAGGGGGAGATAAATAAAGAAAAATAAAGTAAATAAACCTTTAAAAAAAAATTTAACCATAACACATATTGTATGTCTAGCTTTTTAAAGTCTAACTATATTGCATGTTAGAAAACTACCACACACACAAAAACATGAGTTTTAAAAAAGGATCTATTTTCAGCAAATTGGGCAGTGTATTCATTTGAATATATTTGAACTTTATCATTTTACTGATTTTGTATGTGGGAAAAAATAATAGGAAGAAAAACTTAATTTGAAACCAAATTATAATGATCACAAATTTGCTCAAGCATTTTGGTCAAATCAGCACTTCCATCGATAGATTTATCCCCAGTAATCTAGATAAACAAACTCACATTCGTTGGTCCTTTTTGCCCATTAAACATCTTGGGAATATCTGGACCTCTTGCACAAAGGGAAGGCTGTGAAGGAGTTAGTCCTGCATCATCCTCAACACACGCCTCTCTCCCACTCGGGAAAGTTTCAGGTCCATATATACAGGGTCAGCATGTCCCTGTCTGTCTCCAAAGGTCATGGTTTAGAACTGTCATCCCAGTGTAATTATTAAATAGGGTCCCCCTTCACACCCAAAATATTCCAGTTTGGACAATTTGTTTGGAAACCAACACATGTGATCTGAGAAATTATGATCTAGCATCATGCCTGGTGAGGAAAAAACTTGACATTTTCTGGGAAAGAAACTACCAAAAATTCTAGGCCAGCATGGAAGCAGAAAATCCTTGGAGCCAATCATCTTTAAGTATCTGTACAGATGAATGGCATCTCTTGGTTATGTATACATAAAGTGTGAAGTTACCCACACCCAGAGGAAAGGTATAACAGAACTTTTTGTAACTTGTCAAAGACTGCCCTTCATACTCCTTTGTAGATAGAGTTGGCTACCAAGGTGGCAGGTAAATTTACCTAAATTTACATTTAGGTTAATTTACATAAAGGTGAAGTGTCCTCCTAGGAGGAAAGAGATTAATATCCTGACTTCTCTTTTTAGGTTCAATAGCATTAGTACTTCTCTGATGGGTTAGAATGTTTCTAGCTGACATTTGCTGCCAAGAAAAGAAATTGAAAGCCCCATGGAGGAACATTCCATGAAGGGGAAGGGAGTCTGGACTGTTGATTCTAATCAAACCAAGACTCAGAGGTTTATGAGTGAAGATACAGTTGCTATACCATAATGTGATGTTTGTAATTTCAGAATGATAGCAGAGTCTAGTCTTAAGTGCAAAGTAAGATCTTGAACCATGAGAACCTGAAAGGGCAATGGATAAGGATAGACTAAATGAGGAAAAGGCAGCTTTCAGCAGCCTGAAAACAAGAGCCATCTAGAACTGGGAGCTCCTAGCAAAATGATAAGAATTTCCATTTTTTTCATTTGTGTAGTATTTGGAAGCCAAAGTCACCCTATATATACTAAGCAAATGCTTAGGGTTCTTAAATAATTAAGAGTCAAGGAAAGTCAGAGAGGTAGAAAATGGACTTACTGCTAATATGAGCAGATGAAGGGGATTATATGATTATTAGGAAAATAAAGTAATATGATTGTATTTGCTTCCCAGGTAAAAAGATATAACTCCACACTATGATTATTCGCTGTGAGACAGTCATGTTATTTCAAAACATTTAAAGAACAACCAGTTAGTTATGAATTGAGGAAGCCTCTCCTACATGCTATCTGGATCAGAAAGGCCATTGCTCTAACCAGCCTCCTTAAGACCCAGCTCTCCTCATTGCAGTCCCATGGACAATCTGACTTTGAGGTGGCCATATGGAGAAAGAAAAGCAGTTACAGAGTCATTTTCAATTCTGACAAGAAATGTGCTTCAGAGAAGAAGATAAGCAGGGAAGGGCTAATTAGTAAATGTAACATTGACTCCTTAATTAAAATCTCCCTTTAGATTCAATCCTATCCATGGAATGACATTAAACAATATTGAGTTATAGTTATGGATGAATTTGCCCAAATGTTTTCATCTGTGATTAAAATTAGCATTGCCCGTAGAGATACAATCTTCCTATATTATCTATGAATGGAGCTACAGCAAATATATTTTTTATTCTGGAGTTCAGTGGCCAACACAAGTTGCCCACAGTCTTTTAATGTACTTCTATAATAATAATACACATACATATGCATAATATACATAATACATATACATTTACATATATTATACACATATAACAAAAGAGATCTCTCCTTTTATCTTTTTAGCGAGCTGAAAGAGAATGAGAAAGATTAAGTTCTGATAGTACCTTCAAGGTTACACTGCCATTTCCCCATGACATCTTTCTGAATCTCTGAAGGCCAGTCTGCCCTTCCTTCTACTAAAGACACTTGGTTGAGGATAATAAATGAGCAAAGGTAGGAGGGAAGTAGTAACAGGGCTTTGGGTTAATAGGATTTCCTTTGTCTGGAATCAGTTGCTTTGAACAAATATTATTAATGCCAGAGGAAGGATAATAGGCCCAGATCTTTGTATCTACATCTCTATTCCAACTTCACTTCAAGAAAGAAGAAAGTACTAAATACCATTAGTCATGGTTGGCCACTTCACGGAGGAGCCACGGATCCTCTGGGACAACAGTTATTTGCCCTTTGCAGTGCAGGATCCAGTGGTAATGTACCTCATAATATTCTGACATTCATGACTGGTAAGATTTGTTCATTTGAGCTAAAATGGAAGATGAGGATGGTTTTTATGGGATTATAGTTAGCTGTGAATGTGGCTAATTAATAAAATCTTTAAGATTAGGAACAATGCTTTATTAATTATTGTTTCCAAAAGGAAACATCTGCACAACTGAAACTGGACTTTTACTATGATCTTCTAACTAGACTTCAGTTACAAATAAAAGAAAACCTAACCCCAAATGGCTCATACAAAGGGGCAATTTATAAGATCATAAAATTGAAAAGCCTGGTAATAGGACTAGCTTCAGGCATAGCTGAATTAGGAAGCTAAAACAATGTCACCAGAACTTGATCCCTTGGCAAACTAAAATAGCACCCTTTCCCTCTTCTATGTTCTCCCCTTTATCACAGATTTGGAAGCCTGGGAGCTAGCTACATTGTCTGCAGGATTGAGGTTAGATTCTGCCAATGAGTGAACTAACATGAGATTTGGAAGTCAGAGGGAATGCAGAAACCATCATTGCTCCTGGGCAGTAGCAGGCAGGTGTGTGGTGTAGCATATGTGACTTTGCATTTTCTTTTCCCAACCCTTCCTGCTCTTTCCCCTACCCCAAAGAGTAGAATAGTTAAGACAGCAAGCCTCTGTAACCAATGACTGACCAACAGATCCTGAACTAAAGTGCTTCATGGAAGAAGATAAGCAGGAAGGGCTTGTTTTTATGGAAGCCTGCCATGGTATCTGTTTTCCCCAACTGCCTAATCACCCCTATATCAATAAACCTTTCCACCAATGGATAACTTCTGCCCTGCTGAAAACATCTCTTCCTTTAAGATCTGTTTCCTGTAAAGGTCACACACATCCGCGTGCCTTCATAATTATTGTCAAGTCATGTACCTTTTGGCTCTTGAGTCAGTTCCCTGCCCCCAGCTGGACATAGACATGCCCTATAACAGACCACTGTCCTGTGGCGGTGAGTGCAGATGTCAAACCTGTGAAGCGCCATCTATCCTCCCACCACTGAGGATGAGGACTAGGACAGCTAGGCTCGGAACCATCTCATCCTCCTGCCACCAAGGATGAGGACACCAAGTAAGCCCCCTGAATAATGCTCATTGCTCACCAAGATGGACTTGGGTCTTTCTTTGGTCTGATCTATCCCTACCAGTTCGACGGGAAACTGTGGCTTTACGCAGCTCCTGGCCACACTCAGGACAGTGGGCTTTGGCAGAGGGTGGACGTGAGGTTTGATGGAAGCATTCAAGCATCCTCTTGCAAATCATAAAATGTTGATGCTCCAAGCAGCTGAGACCACAGCCAGAAGTTCTGTGATTGCAGTACTTATTGGTTTCCTGTCCACTAGTGACAATTTCCCTGACATTCATTCTCATTATCCTCCAATGATTGCATAAGACTCTAATTTCTGTGTCAACTCATTCCCTATTGAAATTCCTAGAGTGGTTTCTGGTATCCTGAGCAAATCCTTAATGATACATCAGATCATATGAGTTAAGAGTAGAGGATAGGTGCAGCCACAAACCAAAATCTTGGGTCTTGCAAATAGAAAGGAAAACGATCGGTGAAGAGGAATAAAACAAATGTTCACCCTGCCCTAATTCCAAAGAAATCATCTCAATCTATTCTCTACGTCATAGGAATTAATCTTTCAAAACATCTCAGTTGCATGGATTAAAGAACTACAGTGTTTCCCATTGTTTACCTAGCAAGAGATATCTTGGCCTGTCATTCCTAATCCTTCATAATCGGGTCACACTTTTTTTTCCAGACCTATCTTTAACCATCTTCCTACATGCCTGATAGAAGAAATTCAAGAGATTACGTTCTATTATTGGAACATACCCTGCTCCATGCCTTCAATGCCATTCTTTCTACTTAACATCTCTGATTTAAGTATCCCTCAAATTCACATTGGCCCTTCAAATCTTCCTTCTCCTCTTTTTCCTCCTCCTTCAACTCTTCATCAGCTTAGCTAACATTTGAAAAGCACTTACCAGGTGCCAAGACAGAGTGTTAGCTCTTCACATGCAATAGCTGTCAATCCTCACAAACCTCCAAGCAGTGGGAGCTAGCATTAGCCCCAGTCCAAACGTGAGGAACCCAAGGCTCAGAGAGGTTGAATCCTTTTTCCTGTTTCCCACAAGTGACAAAGATGCCACTGAAATCCAGGTCCTTATCTCCTCATCAGAAGAATTGCCATCTTCCCTGAATTGTCTTGTGGCACTTATATTCCATCTTAAAGATGAAAAATATAAATGAGTGGGCAAGTTTTTCCAGGTCTTTACCCCATACGGACTTGAGAAAGCCCCGCAGGCTGCACGGTTGGGATGCTCTGTCACCTGTACTCAGTGCTCCCAGTTTTTCTCCATTTGTGATTTTTTCAATCTGTTTTGCATCTCAGAGGCATCTCTTTTGTCCCATCTGTGTCTCTCCATATCCATTGCCCTGGCACCTGGTAATACTTTCTTCGGTTAAGCTCACATGTGCCTGACACATGATATTGTTTTATGTAAAATGTTTGTTACTATGTAACAGCATATATGACCTAAACAGTGTCCAGTCATTTCACTGTTTTGAAACTTGGTCAAGGACTTGCTTTCAGCATAATTATCATGTCAGACATTTGGCAGAGGCTTCTTTGGATTTAAAAAACTCTAAGCAATTTCTGAGAACGGGTCAGCACTGCATTATTAAGACAACTGTCATTCTCACATTGGGTTATTAGCATTATTGTTGTTATTGCTACCTTACAGCTTTCAATAAATGGTAACGCTAAGTACAGATAATGCAACACATTGTTGTCCCTACACAGTATTGCAGAGACTGTTATTTGACCACAGTGGCAGACTGAGTCATGCACCCCAGTAAAAGATATGTTCTGAAATTTATCTGCCTTCCTGTGAGTGTGAACTTGTTTGTGAGTAGGATCCTTTGAAGATGTACTATCAGTTAAGGTATGGACTTATTTGTGAATGGATCTTCTAAAATCCTACTTATGCATAGCCAAACTGAATCAGGAGGGCCTTAATCTGTAATACTGAAGGCCTTATAAAGAGAAAGCCACAGGAAGAAGCGAGAAGTTAGCAGAAGCTGGGAGAACAGAAACAAAGAGAGAGAGAGCACTATGTGCCAGAAGGCAGAGATGTAGGTCAAGGAACCCCAAGCAATACCGCAAGCCAGCATCAGAATGCTACAGGCTTTGAGGAGAGAGCAAAGCCCTGCCGAGGCCTTGATTTTGGAGTTCTAGCCTCCAAAACCGTGAGCCAGTAAATGCTTGTTGTTTAAGTCAACACATTGTGTGGTATTTCTCACAGAGGCTCTGGCAAACTAAGACAACCACTAAAATTCATCTGACACTTCTACCTAGACATATGACTTCCCCACTAGAAATACATCTACCAGCCTGCTGTTTGGCAAATAATAAGGTCAATGGAAGTGACCTGTGCAACATCCATATCACTTTCTTAAAAAGGAATCCCTTGGTTTGTATTTTTTTTAGCCCTTCCTGTAAGTTGGAGCACAGATGTGACTGCAACCTGGGGTGGAGCAAACTACTCACCAACCAGGACAACATACTTTGGGGACATTTATTTGGTTTTAAAAGAGAGAAAAATTAGCCTTTATTTTCTTTAAGCCTCTGTAATCCTCGTGATTATATCAGAGTAGGCATCACCCTAATAATACACATGGACTTCAAATAACAAAGAGAAGACTTGTGCTGCCTTAAATTAAAACCCAGTATAGGGAAACGGATGTGGCTCAAGCAATTGGGCTTCCATCTACCATTTAGGAGGTCCAGGGTTCAATTCCCAGGGCCTCCTGGTGAAAGGCAAGCTGGACAACGTGGCAAGCAGGCCTGAGCGGATTGCTGGCCCATGTGGAGTGCTGGTTTGCACAGGAGTACTGGCACAGCAAGATGATACAACAAAGAGACAAAAAGGAAAGACAATAAGAGACACAGCAGACCAGGGAGCTGAGGTGACACAAGAGATTGTCCCTCTCCCACTCCAGAAGGTCCCAGGATCCATTCCTGGTGCCGCCTAAAGAGAAGACAAGCAGAGAAGAACACACAGAGAGCAGATAGCAAGCACAAAACAATGGGGGTGGGGATTTCTTTTTAAAGAAATCTTTTAAAAATGAAAAAAAAAAAACAGTATAATATTGTGGCAGTTTGAGATTATTTTATGAATCTCAAAAAAGAGAAAGATTATGTTTGTAAACTAATCTATTCCTCTGAGACCCTTTGATTGCATTAAATTCAGCTGAGGGGCCTTGATTAGATTATTTGATAAGATTGCTTTGGGCTTCTAATTTGACTATGTCAGTAGGCATGACTCAGGTTGAATCCCCACCCCTTTGCTGGGTCTGACATAAATGGACACTCACACAGACAGGCAGACACAGGAAGTGAGAGCTCTGTCATTTTTGATCCTGCCAATTGGCAGAAAGGAGAAAGCTCAAACAGCCAAGGCCCTGGGGAAAGATGAGCCATTTGCCTGATAGCTTACAGCTGAGAGTGGGAAGACAGCAAAACAGCCAAGACTGGCATAAGAGGCCCAGAAAGAAAGAAGTCCTATGCCAGGTGAGAGAGGACTACAGGATCACTTAGGTATGAAGCCTCAAGAGGCTGGGCCCATGGAGCTCAAGAGGAAAGGGTGATCCCAGAGGTGAAGGCTGAAACCTAGGCAGAGCTCGGCAGCCATCTTGCTTCAACATGTGGCAACTGACTTTGGTGAGAAAGCACCTTTTACAATGCCTTGAGTTGGACTTTTTATGGCCTTGGAACTTTAAGCTTTTACCCCAAAGAAACCCCCTTTATAAAAGCCAGCACATTTCTAGTACTTTGCATCAGCATCTCTTTGGCAGACTAACACAAATACCATATTAGAAAATAACTTTTTTTCTCTGAAGAGCTACATCTTTGTCTTAAGTCCAGTTAGATGTCCTAACCCTCAGAACTCTGTTTGCTGCCCTGTTTTGTTTATTTGATTTTGGCATTCTTAACCTCTTTCTCCAATATTTTCATTTGCCCCATAACAATTAAGTACTTATCACATCTAAGTAGAAATTTCTTAGTTGTAGAATAACTTACAGATTTTTCAGTTCCGAAGCCTAGTTATTCTGTATATGGATTTTCCCCAAGTGACCCTCTGTCAGGAAGTTTAAGGATACCAATAATGTTAGCGAAACAGAAGGGTATTTCTGAAGGTCAAACCTCAGTCTCCCAGCAGCATTAAGTGTCAGTGATAGATAGAGCAGGAATCCTTAGAAGGTAAGTTCCTGGAGGACAAGGACCTTCACAATGAGCATCAGCCCTACACACCTAAACATAGTATGGGGATTTTTTTTTTTTAATGTTAATTTACAGTGTGACTTCAGCATGCTGAAACAATGTCTGCACAATGCCAAAAACATCCAGATGGAAAGTGGGAGCTCAGTCATCACCAAATGCTTCATCTGCACTGCTATCTATCAGAGACAGCCAGCACAGATCTCTGAGGCCTCTAAGTAACCAGGCACTAAGCCAGAGGAGAGAAATATCGCCAATACATGTTTAAATTAAATTAATTAACATTTATATAACTCTCTACACTGCATAAGGAACTTCTTTCAAATATAGTGCCTCATTTCATTTGAAGAAGCTCCCAGTAAATTAAGTATTATTATTTGCCCCATTTTATAGATGAGACATTTAAGGCTCAAAAAACTTTATGGCATAAAGCTAGTAAAGAGTGGATCAGATTGACCAGGATAGTGGCATAAGATACTCCAGGGTCCTGTTCCCATAAAATCTTCGAACAACCAGCAAAAGCTGGCAGAGCCATTTTCCTCAAAACCCTGGAAATAGTTAAAGGGTAGTATAAACTGGGTGAGGGATGAATCAAGAAAATGCAGCTTTAAACATGGTGGTAACAGCTTATGCCGTCCTTGCTGGTCCCTCCTCTAACTGCTCCCCAGTATGGTGTGGAGCCAGGCTGTGCTGTCATTGTGGGTACCTGCACTGTTCTGGAAGGAGCAGAGCAACCCCTATGCACATAATGGAATGCCTGAATGTCAGTGCCAATCTATCAAGTAGTAGCATGAAAGACTGAACCAGAAATCTAGTCCCTGGCTCACCCTCCTAGAACTTGCCCTGCAGACAGAAGCAGCTTGTGGATAGCTAAATGTCAGAAAACTTCCTACTTTAACAAAAGAAATGAATATGCACATTCAAGAAGCCCAAGGAACCCCAAACAGTATAACCACTATCCTAAAACTCCTAGAAGAAAACATAGGTAAGCATCTTCAGGACCTTGTGTTAGGTAATGATTTCTTAGACTTTACATCAAAAGCATGAACAACAATAGAAAAAATAGATAAATGGAACTTCATCAAAATTAAAAACTTTTGTGCATCAAAGGACTTCATAACAAAAAGTAAAAAGTAGAAAGACAACCTCCAGAATGGGAAAAAATATTTGGAAGCCACACATGCGATAAGGATTTAATCTTCAGAATATGTAAAGAAATCATACAACTCTCGACAAAAAGACAAGCAACCCAATTTAAAGAATGTGCAAAAGACTTTAATAGACAGTTCTCCAAAGAAGATATACAAATGTCCAAAAAGCACATGAAAAGATGCTCCAACATCATTTGTCATCAGGGAAACACAAATTAAAACCACAATATGATATCATTTCACACCAATAGAATGTATATATATATATATATATATATATATATATATATTTTTTTTTTTTAAGATTTATTTTTATTTTATTTATTTATCGCCCCCTTGCTGCTTGTGCTTGCTGTGTCTACTTGCTTTGCATTTTTCTGTGTCTGCTTGTCTCCCTTTTGTTGAGTCATCTTGCTGGGCCAGCTCACCGCACCATGCAGGCCATCAGCTCACCAGGAGGCCCCAGGAATTGAACCCGGGGCCTCCCATATGGTAAACGGGAGCCCAACCAATTGAGTCACAGCCACTTCTCTGGATACTATTTTAAAAGAACAATCAGAAAATAACAAATGTTGGAGAGGATGAGAAAAAATAGGAACACTCATTCACTGATGTTGGCAATGTAAAATGGTGCAGCCACTCTGGAAGATGGTTGGGTGGTTCCTCGTAAAATTAAGTACAGAATTACCATATGTCCTCACAATCGCAGTTGTAGGTATATACACAGAGAAATATAAAACAGGGACTCGAATAGATATTTGCACACCCATGTTCATAGTGGCATTATTCACAATTGCCAAAAGATAGAAGAAACCCAGGTGTCCATCAATGGATGAAATGATAAACCAAATGTGATTTATACATACAATGAAATATTCAGCCATAAAAAGGAATGAAGTTCTGATATATGCAACAACATGGATATAAGCCAGTCACAAAAGGACAAATAGTGTGTAATTTCACTGATATGAAATAATTAGAATAAGCAAATTCACAGAAGCCTATTTCATAGTCAGAACTTAGAATACAGGTTACCAGACAGGGGATGGGGTTGAGGAATAAGGAGTCAATGCTTAATTGGTACAGAATTTCTGTTTGGGGTCATGGAAAAGTTTTGGTAATGAATGGTGGTGATGGTAACATAACATTGTGAATGTAACTGACACCACTGAATTATATATTTGAATGTGGTTAAAGGGAAATTTTAGGTTTTATGTATATTACTAGAAAAAATAAACCATAGAACTGTACAACACAGTGAACCTTAATGTAAACTGTGGACTATAGTTAATAGTACAAATATAATTGTTTTTCATCAGCTCTAACAAAGGTACCACCCTAATATAAGTATTAATGATAGGGGAAGATATATGGGAATTCTATATTTTCTGCATAATTTTTTTGTAAACCTATAACTCCTCTAATTAAAAAGATCAATTTTTTTTAAAAAAGGACTCAAACCTGGGTATTCCCAGGCAGTCAACAATAATGATTAACAGCTTACTATAGGCCAAGAATTTTTGGCTCCAATAAAACCATATCCTTGTACTGTAATTAATGTCCTCAACATGGAGAAGGAAGATATTGCATTTTATATATATATATATTCATTTTTCTATGTTCCTACAAACTGCTAGAAGCAAAAAAGAAAGGCAATAGAAGTACAGGAATAAACTGAAACTATTTGAAATTCAGTGGATTTTGTACAGCAGGGCCCTAATACTGCAAACATGAGCCCAGACAGGTTTTACATACCTTCTTGGACTATCCACACCTAACAAGGCATATGCTTCAGCAAAGACAGACAATAATAATCCAATATGTTTCTAAGATTCACAAGTTGACAACGTGGGGCATGTTGCCAATTACACATTCCTGAAAATTATTTTAAGTAATAGGCCTAGTTTAGTGGTATTATGCCCTAGAATGACAATTCTTAGTTTATTCTTGTTTCTAGACCAATCCAGATCAACTCAATTCTGTTTGCGCTTTCTTTCCTCAATATATTTTTATTCACTCCAAGGCCCTTGCCTTGACCCTATAGTATGGCTTGATTTAAGAGGCAAGGAAACATGCCTAGAAAGAAATAGAGTGCTGACTTTGGCATCAGTAGTTTCTATGGCTTGAAAAGAGGAGACCCAAGTTCCCTTCAGAGAATAAAGATGAGAGGCAGGCACCACAGCCACATGCAGCTTGTTTCTGAAGTTTTCTGGGAATTAGGAGACCAAAAAAGGGTAGATGTATGAAGGGTGCAATGTGGGTAAAATGTAATTTCTTGAAGCCACAGGCTCCAAAATCAAATCTCTTCAGGGCAGACAGATTTTTCTAAAACTTCAGTCACCCCTTCCATACCTAGTTATAATTCTTCCCAATGTAAAATGATTTTTGATGGCAACAAACACTCCTCCCCACACCCCTCCCCAGCCTGGACTTCTAAATTTAACATATCCAACAGGCTCAGAAAAAACAAGACAGCAAGTGTATCCAAGCAGTCAAATTTGGTGTTGGTTATGTATAACTCAATATATAAGCTCCATTCTGGCTCCATTGAAACCATATCTTTGTACTATAAGCTAAACCGGAAAGTGTATAGCACAATAAGAACTTACAACTTATTATGTCTCATTCACATGGTTGTCATATTTTGAGTCCAATGTCTCGTGAATTATACATACACTAGAATTTCATAATTTTACGTAGTCATGCACATGAAATAGGTACACTACACGTTTCATAGAATGTCTACCAAAGGCTTCCATGGTAAAGACAATCATCACCTTTTTGTAATTTAAACACACAATATAAAATCAGGGGTCAGCAAAAATGGTCAGTGGGCCAAATACAACCTGCAGACTGTTTTTGTGTGGTCCATGAGTTAAGAGTGGTTTTTATAGTTTTAAATAATTGTAAACAAAGACAAATATGCAGCCGAGACGATATGGGGATCCCAAAGCCTGAAATATTTACTACCTGGCCCTTTACAGAAATCATTTGGCACCCCCCACCTTTTTTTTAAATGAGTTGCAAATAAAATTATATAGTTTGTTTCATTTGGTGAAGGTTTAACATAATACCACAAACCTGAGCTTTAGGGATGAATGCTTGTGTCTCTTGTGATTGGCAGTGGCTGCCTGAGTACAGTGTAGAGGACAAAGACCACACTCAAGCTATTATCAACCAGTGATGCCCCTGTAAATGAGGGAGGATGAAGCAGGGGTACAAGCATCACATATTGCCCTCTCTGACTTATCCTCTAGAGGAAGATCTTTGAGATCTGTTTATATTTATATAGGCAATTAAATATACAAGGGTAAGAAACAAACATGTTAACAACGCAAGACAACATTAGCAAAAATGCCAGCCCTGGACTGGAATGTATCATACCATGTGTTCACCAGGTGATAAAGATTTAGCCTTATAAAGTTATATTAGTTTCCTAGGGCTTCCATAACAAATTACCACAAACACATCGCTTAAAACAACAGAAATTTATTTTCTCACAGTTCTGGAGGTCAGAAGTCCAAAATCAAACGTGCACCCTGTCGGGGAGAATCCTGCTTTGCCTCTTCTAGCTTCTTGTGTTCTGGCAAGCCTTCATGTTCCTTGTTTTTAGATGTATCACTCCAATTTCTGCCTCTGTCTTCAAATATCCTTCTCCCCGAGGCCTGTCTATCTCAACTTCCAACTTTCCCTCTTCTCATGAGGACGCGTCATATTGGATTAGAGCCCATCCCAATCCAATTTAGCCTCATCTTAATTTAATAACATCTCCAACGATCCAATTTCCAAAATAAGATCACATTCTGAGGTACTAGAGGTTAGGACTTTAACATATCTTTTTGGAGGACACCGTTTAGTCCATATCAAGCTACATAAATAAAATACTTGCACCCAGAAAGTTCAGGTTATTTTTCAGCTGGGCATCCCCACAAGCATAAGATTTGCATCTTAGGTGCTGTAGAACCCCAGAGATTCTGAGCTGGAATCTTACAATCAAGCATTTAGGCCATTTTGGCAAATATTCACAAATATTGGAGGAGTGTTACAATAACCAAGGATGGCCCACTGGCTGCTTCCTTAAAGCAGAGCACATATTCGCATATGTCGATTCTTTTCTCCCACCTATTCAGGAAGAGAAACCAATCTCCAGAGAGGAAGACCACTTCTTGGGTCTCTGGTTATAGGACAAGATTGGCTAATCCATTCCTTTTGTCTCTAACGAGGACATGAGCCAGAAGCACAACCTCCCTTTCATACTTCAGTTTCAAAAGCACAGCATGGTATATTTCTGTGGCATTGCTTCAAAATGTATTACCTCATCAATTCATCTCTGAAAAAGTCAAAATAGTGGAGGCAGTCTATTTTGCCAACATTTTGAATCAAAGCTGTTTTGAGTTCTTTAGGCACCAGAAAGCAGCATTACTTAATGAGCTGCATCCTCTCCCAGCATTGGTGCAGCTTCTGGGTTCAGAACTGAACACGTTTTCATTCACTTATTCACTCATTCAACAAATACCAATCGCTTGTGTACTAGCTGTCAGACACCCAGCTCAGCTCTGGAGACACAAGCGTGAACAAAACCCAGTCCCTGGGCTAAAACTCAAGGAGGAGAGAGAAATGCTTAAGCAATGTAGGGGCAGCATTTTATATGTTCTGACAGGGAAAATTTAAGGCTCTGTGAAAGCATAGAGAAGGGGCATTTAACCCAGACACACAGGAGCAGGAAGTCAAGAAGGGCTTCCTGGATGAGTTGCAGCCTAAGCTGGACCCTGAACGATGAGAAACTGGACAATATGAATTGACTCGCCCCAGCTCCAGCATGCTTGGGGCGAAAAAAAAAGGCAGGACATTCTGGATCTCCAGAAGGGAGCAGGGAATTCCAAGAGGGCACATGAAACATGAGCAAGCTCAGGGTGGGCCTGCAGACTGCCCTGGAACTGTCTGGAACAACCCTGCCAGTCAGTTAGTACTGAACAGTCTAATGGATCAGCTGCACATTCTCCTTCAAGAGACCTAAGCTTTAGAGGTGGGACATAAAGACTATAATGTAAGCCTCATTCTTCTGGGGGAAGATATTACTTCCTCGTTGTACTCTAAGAACTCACTCCTTGCAGACAGAGTGAACCTCCTTCCTGCTTCTCTCAACAAGCTACTGAGCAGCAGTAATCACCATCTGAGGACAGCTCTGAATGCTATTTTAGAATTTGGTATGTCATGCCAGCATGGCATCAACAGCCTCCAGGCACCCTCCTACAGGGGTGGGGGGGAAATTAGGCTAATTATGTCCCTGGGCAGGTATTCCCCTAGTTAGGTTCTATAGCAGGAAAGTTGCCGCAGAAAGTAAGCTATGGGCCAGGACAGGATGGCGCAGTGAGAAGTGAATGCCTCGAACGCCTGGTCTCTCCAGAAGTCTCTGCATTCACATGTAAGAACGAACTACTAGAAGCAGGACAGAGCAGCTCTTAAACAGGGTCAATTAAGAGGCTCACAAATTACAAGCATTAGGGCTGGAAGGAATCTCACAATGCTCACCTAGTCCAACCCTCTTTATTTTACAGATGAAGAAACTGAGGATTCATGGCATGAAGTTATTTACTGCCATGAAGGTCACCCAGTGGGAGAATAAAGATAAACATCCCATCACCAAACTTTCCACTCAAAGCTCTTTTAGCAACACCATTCTGCCTCACAGTGCTTGCCACTCTCATAGCCTGTTCTAAGGAGTAACTTCCCCACAACTTGCTTCACTTGGAGCCACAGGAGCCTGCCACTCTGCTGAGGGCTGATTGGACAAAGCTGATTGGATAGAGCAAATGAGCTCCCAGGATTGGATCTCCTGGCAGGTCAGCAGCCATGAGGCCATTTGTTGTGAAAGCTCTGCCCAGTACAGACAGGGACTGAACCAATTCAGTCTCTTCCTGGAGCAGTTTGAACTCCAAACATGAAGAGAACGCTTAGTTTGAAGCAGCTCTTAGTGAAGCAGAAGCAAAAGGAGCAGATGCAAGGAGGAGCTGAGTCTACATAATGGTGAGCTCTAGAGTAGAACCCATAGACGCCTGCTACCAAGGAAGAGAGAACAAAATCTGGACAGATTGCTGCACTGTGCTCTAGATAAATGACCAATAGCCAAAATGCCCAGCCTCTAGGGGGCCAGGCTATAGAGCTGGGCCTGGGTTCCAAAGCAGCCAAGTGTATGCTTTTCTTTATTTCTAGGAGTAGCTTTATTTTAAAAACCAACTACTATGAATGCCTATCACACAATATACAAAAGTTTACTCTAAATAGATCAAGGATTTAAACATAGATCTAAAACCATAAAACTCTTGGAAGAAAATATAGGAGAAAACCTCCATAACCTTGAATTTGGTAGTGATTTCTAAGATATGACACCAAAAGCATGAGCAACAAAAGAAAAATAGATAAAGTGGACTTAATCAAAATTTAAAACTTTGGTATGTCAAAGGACACTATCAAGAAAGTGAAATGACAACCTACAGAATGGGAGAAAATATTTGGAAACCACATATCCCATAAAGATTTAAAATCCAGAATCTATAAAGAAATCCTTCAACTTTACAACAAGATAAACAACCCAATTAAAAAATGTACTACAACATGGATGAACCTTGATGATACCATGTTAGGTGAAATAAGCCAGACACAAAGAGACAAATAGTATATGATCTCACTTATATGAAATATCTAGAATAAGAAAATTCAGAGAGGAGGATAGTAGATCATAGGCTACCTGAGATGGTGAGAAGGGAAATTATTGTTTAATGGGTACAGGGTTTCTGTTTAGATTATTTTAAAAGTAGGGGTATGTTTCAGATTCCTAGGTTGCTTAAAGCAGATACCATGAAATGGTTGGCTTAAACAATGGGAATTATTAGTTTACAGTTTGAGGCCAAGAAAATGTTCAAATACAGGCATCATCAAGTCAATGCTACCATCCCCAAAGCCTGGCTGCTGGTGGTCCTTGGCTCCTCTGCCACATGGCAAGGCATATGACAGTGTCTGCTGGTCTCTCCCTTCCCTTCCAAGATTCATTGATTTCAGCTTCTTGCTTCTTGGCTTTCTATCTCTATATCTGTGTTCATTCCATTTATAAAGGACCCCAGTGATTGGATTAAGTCCCATCCTGAATGAGGTGGGTCATACCTTAACTGAAGTAGCCTCATCAAATATCCTACTTACAGTGAGTTTACACCCATAGGAATGGATTAGATTTAAGAATATGTTTTTTCTGGGGTATATACAGCTTCAAACCACCACAGGGTGGTGGGTGTTGGTGATGGTGGCACAATATTGTAAATGTAATTAATACCATTGAATTGTATACTTGAAAGTAGTTAAACTAGGAAATTTTGAGTTTTATATATGTTACTACAACAAAAAGTTTTTTAAAATCAATTAAATCAAAACCTGAATTAACCGTGGTAACCCTACGCTAGATTATTCTTTTTTCCTTATTTCCTATGAAATGCACATTTCCTTGGGCAAAGGGAAATGCAAGCATATACTTTATCTTTTCTCTGAGACTTTGAAATTCATGTGGGGCTAAAACAGAGCTGGCATTGCCCTGCTGCTGCCTAAAATGGGGATAAACAGGAAACAAGAGACTGAAGAAGCAAAGCCTACAAAGACCCCACACGTGCTGACTGCCTTCTTTGTATTTGTATTCTGTGTTGTGCATGAAATAAATCTGACTTAAATGTAATGGAAAGAATGAAGAATGGCGATTCATTCAACAAACCTTCCCTGTACGCCCCCTCCCCCCTTGTATTCTTCACTTTCCATTTTAGAGTATTTCAAAACAGACAAGTTCAATAGTCTCACATTATTTATCTCATCACTTCTAGTTCTGCCCTGTACATGGAAATAAATCACCAATGTGCCCTTTTTGTAGTTGTACCTTTTGGTTTTTAATGTGGTTAGCTTCCATCCTTTGTCATTTCATTTAAAGGAATGGCTTTTTTTTTTTTTTTTCAATTTAGTTGTCTTCATTTTTACCCCCTTAGGTCAAACCCTCTGTTCCTTAACCCATTTCAGTTAGTCCACTCTGGACTTACTTCAATTTGTCTTTATCAAAGAGCCACTGTCTTATTCTGCCAGAGCTGCTATGACCAATACCACACAGTGGGTTGGCTTAAAACAAACATTGATTGTCTCATGGTTTTAAAGACTAGAAGTCAAAAATTAAGATGTCTGCAGGGCGATGCTTTCTCCCAGGGTTAGGAAGCTTCTGGTGATGGCAGTCCTCTGTCACCTGGTGACTTCTGTCCTTCAACTCCTCCTCTGGTTCTCTCTGACTCTAACTTCTACACCTTCTGACTTCCCTAACTGTGTCTGAAATGTCCTCTCTTTATAAGGCCTCCAGTAGTATGGATTAAGACCCACCCTGATTCAATTTGGCCACACCTTGGCTAACAATGATAACTTCTTCAGAAGATCATATTTACAAATGGGTTCACCCCCACAGAAACACAGATTAAGAATATGTCTTTGTGGGATATATGATTCAATCCCCAACAGCCACAGTCCCCAAACACACTGCAGGATTTCAGTGTTATCAGCTTAAGCTCCTCTGGAATAGGAATCAGGCCCTAACTGTGGTTTTATTTCTCCACCATATTCAGGGAAGTGCCTCTCAAAAAGAGAGGTGGAAACAAATATTTCCTGACACCTTGCTGAAATCAGCATCCTCATTCTCTTTTTCATTTTGAGGAAGGAGCACCATTACTCCCCCAAGGCATTCTGGACTCCTGCTCTTACCTCCTAAACAATGGTTAATATCATGACTGTCATTTGAAATCTCTTCTCTTGTTGACCTAAAGCCACAATGAGACTACCAATTTACTTCTCAGACCTGAGTCTTTCCATGAACTCGAGAAAAATCCATATCTGTAACATAAACTCCTATCTGACCCTCAACCTGTTAAATTGCCAATGAAAGATTGTGAAGTTGGTAAGAAAAACATCTTATCCTTGGCACTAATTCCCTCCAGTAACTTAGAGATCCCTGGGCCAAGCCTTACTTTTTAGAATTAATAATTTTTTTTTTTTGCCAAGTGGTACCCAAAACTCCTTGACAATCATTGATGAGGATGCTACAGGGTTAGCTGAAGAAATACATATTGTATCTCAAGGGGAAGGCTGGGGAGGGGAGAAGAAACCTATGTGGATGGGGAAAAAAAGGTCTTTTTCTAATCATGCCTAAGTATCCCTTTTTTGTCAAACAGTTGAGCTGTTAAGTTCTATGCTAAGGCACGTATGCACTTTGGAAAGGTAATTTGAAAGCGAGTTGAGCCATGACAAATAGGGACAGCTGGCCTAATTGAATCATTTGATCTAAGACAGCTCAACTTGGTTATCCTCTCTACAGCCCACACTGATATTAGCGAGTGAATCATTAGCCATGAAATCATGTCGACTTTCCTGACTACAGCATTCTTGACATGACAGCGATCACAGTCTGCCTTTCATTATAGCCCCAATAAGTTCTTTAGTCTTGTCTCCTAAACAACAGGAAAACAACAGGGCATCTTAGAAAACTTTTAGACTCGGCCTCTGAAAATCATTTGTTCCAACATGCCACGTAGAACATTTCAAAGAAAGGCAGGGTGCGTGTTAGCTCTAAGAGAAAGCAAGTTCACCCAAGCAAGGTGCATTCAAGCCTCTCCAGCATTCACAATGGCTGTTAAAATGTGAGAGCAGCTTTATTTTATAACTTCTTCAGAAGGTTGTATTTGCAAATGGGTTCACCCCCACAGGAACACAGATTAAGAACATGTCTTTTGTTCAGTTTATGGTCACCTGGTAAAGTCAGATATAAATGGGGTAATGACAAATATACTTGACGTGTACAGATCCCTAATGAGAATTTTCAAGTATGCAGGACATTCCTGTCATCTTTAATTCAGTTTTTGCAAAAAAAAAAAAAAAATGGTGGAGGGTGCAAATTCCTCTTCTCACTTGACTTGCCAAAGGCAGTGAGACATTTAAGAGAACTGAGAAGGGTGGTCCATACAACACTAAAGTTTTAGAAAAATGTGCTACATCCTTAACTCCTTTCCTCACAAGTAGAATCCTTTAGGTCTGCCTTTCAAAACCACACCTGAGAGGGTAACCGCCTCAAATCCCCCAAAAACAGAACTTGGGGACAAAGGCTTATGAGAGGCCAGGGGAGCGAAGCAGGGAAGGGGAGAAAGCTAATATGGGATGCATTGGCCCCTGCTTCAAGCCCTTGGTGCTTAATCTCCAAAAGCCTTCTGAGGGACCTTATGCAAGTGGGCTCAGCATTGTCCCCTGGGGGAAGAAAGGAGGAAGCCCTGCTTTCATTATTTCTGCTCTCCACTGAGCAGGGATGGCCCCACAGGTGTTAACTCCTTGCACTTCTAGGTTACACAAGTGTGAGTGATGAGCCAGCTCCTTTGGCCATCCCATATTGAGTATCAGCAAAGCCCAGGCAGTCAGGCAAGAGGCAAGGCACTGGCCACTTGCTGCTGTACAAAGTTGGCCAAAGTGTGCCTAGAAATGGGCTTTCATAGTAAGGGGTGGGCCCATAATATTTTTAAGAAATCTCATTGATAAGAGTTATCAGAAATAGATAAGGATGCGTGGATGCCATTCATGGCAGGTAAAAGTAGACAAATTCATGCTTTCAAAGATTAGAAAAAAGTTAGAGTAAACAACATTTGAGGATTATTTTTATACTGAAAATATCATCAAATTCCCATGGAATGAAGCCAAGACTGAGAAACAAGAACTGAGATGACTCACTTTTGCAGCCATTTAAAAAGTAGGTGACTCTCAAAAGCAATGACAGAATTTTTGTTTAATAAATGTTGAGTTGGAAAGTCCCCCAACGCTATCAATGCGTGTGTGCCTTTGTGGGTCTAACAGTTTGAATCACTAAATTTCAGAGCTAGAAAGCAACTTAGAAACCATCTCTTCCAAACTCTCTACGATCACAGATGAGAAAATCAAGCAATGTCATATTCCACTGCAAGGTGATAGCTGAACAGATTCCTGAACCCAAACCCATTGCTGTCACACTTTGCTTGCAGGTAAACTTCAACCACATGAACAGTTTGACCATCTGATGGGAACAGTAGCATACTAAGCATTTTACCTCCAGAGCAGGTCATTTTGTAATACCCCACTCCTCTATACAACAATAATATTTTTATAGTAACCATGACATGAATAAAGATAATAACCAACAAAGAATTGCAAACAAAGCAAGATAATCCCATCTGTCAGCCCCATGGGATCCAAGCCCCTTCTCAATTAGAGGTGGAGTGGGCATCACCATCTCAGAATCCTCAGGACTGGGGAATGAACAATGGACTAGAGTAGACTTACTGTTATTCTACTATAGACTCATTGTGATTTTAGCAATGGAAGAACTTTTATCATTGACATGGAGGCAGTGGCCACCGGAGGTTCTGAGGGGAGGGAGAGGGAAAAACAGGTGTAATATGGGGGCATTTTTGGGACATTGGAATTTTCCTGAATGACGTTGCAATGATGGATACAGGCCATTATATATCTTGTCATAACTTACAAAATTGTGCAGGACAGAGTGTAAACTACAATGTAAACTATAATCCATACTTAGTGGCAATGTTCAATATGTGTTCCTCAATTGTAACAAATGTACCACACTAATGAAAGACATTGTTAATGTGGGAAAGTGTGAGGGGGGAGGGAGCAGGGCATATGGGAATTCCCTATATTTTTTAGTAACATTTATGTAATCTAAAGTATTTTTTAAAAAAATAAAAATAAATAAAATTTAATTTAATATAATTTAATTTAAAAAGAAAATCATACTATACATACTGATTTGCAATTTGCCTTTTCTACTTTAACCATGGATCTTAACAACTTGAAAGATTTATAAATATACATCTAAATCATAAAAAAAGAATTGCAAACAATGAAAATGTTTTATTGAATTGCATATAAATAATTATGCCACTAAAAGTATTTAAATTTTTAAATTAAAATAAATAGTACAATACAAAAAAAAGGAAAAAGCACAAATATTTATTTAATTGTTTTTAAATATATCCAACAATTTGAACTTTGTTCCTTTGGTTACAGTCAAATATAATATTTTATGCAAATCATTGGCAGCTAGTTGTAAATTTTAATAAAATGAAAATGTCTGCCAATGGTACAATTTAGGCAATTATTAAATAGTATCACTGATGTAATTTTTTGTTTCCTTGTTTTTTAAAGCAAGATTTAAGCACTTATTTCTAAGAATAAATTTGAATCTGAAAAGTTATTCAAATTCAATAAAATATTTCACGCATGAAACAAAATTTGTTCTTACCAACAAAAATATTACACTCACTACTGGCACTCTGTTTTACTGTTTTAAATGGTAAATACAAATAAAACCTCCAAGGAGTCCCCACATAGAACAAGCAAATTGAGAAAAACTCAAGTTCTGCCTCTTTATCCTGAACCTATCATTTATTTCAGTTCTATTATGTAAACTCTGGAATATGACATGCAAACTACATTCAAAGCAAGTTGGGATAATTCAGAAGCATAAGGAACTTTCTCCTGAAATTATACACAGAGCAAAGTCCAAGTGTGTCAGAGGCCAACTGTATGATGGGGAATTCCTTAAATTAAGTTCCATTTATTTAAACTCAACAGTAACCCCAACAATTGTTAAGAAACTAGACCACCAAAATTATTTTCCGAATATTTTCTCACTGACATTGTTTATAACTACTAGTGGTGTATGGTGATGATAAAAGGGAGACTAGCTTTTAGTCAATTTTATAATTGTTTTTTAATTCTCTACAGACAGTTCAGCCCCTTATTGCCAGCACCATGCAGGCCACTCCATCTCTGAGCACCATTCTTGCCTTCTGTTCACTGACATGTGACGTTAGGGGGCCTCCGGTTTAAGGCTTCACATATGCCAAGAGTTTGTGTTCTGGATAGACTCTTTTCCTAGCAGGTATCCTTCTTTTTGTGTGTTCATGTTCTGAGATAATGACAGAACTTTATTTCCCCACCACCTATTTCTGGAACTTGACTTTAATCATTATTTTACTATCAAGAATTTTCTTCAGTAAAGTATTTTGATCCTGAAACATGTGAACAGTGCAGTGACAAAGAAGGAAGCCAACCAGGACTGAGCACAATAGCATTTAAACCATGACTTTTAAAAATCACATGTATGTACACATGTGTAGAAACCATATCTTCGATGCTCCATAGCCCTGCTATGGTGTTAATCAGATCAATGCAACCATGTTCATTAAGTCATGGAGTAGGTGAGGCACAACAAAATAATACTGCCTAATGATTAAAGCACCTTCATGCCTATGAAACAGAAAAAAAAACAGGGAAGTTAAGAGATTTTCCTGTGGCCACATAGTAATTAGTTGTAGACCTAGTTTCCTGATCACCTATGTAGATCATTTCCCACTTAAAAGATACATTCTTTGGACTCTAGAATGGGGAAGTACCATTGAAATCCATGAAACTACACCAAGACATAACTGTGTGGTCAAATGCTAGAGTCAGAATTCTAGAAATACAGGGAGGTGAAAGCTGGCTGGAGATGAAAAAGAAAGGTTAGAAGAAGCGAGGCTCTTTAAGATGAAAGAAAAAGGAGGAATGGATTCCTCTACTGAGACTATCAGAGCAGACAGAGCACAGGCCTATGAGTGAACAGGTTACCTCCCATCTCTGGGCCCATTTCCTCTAAATGAGAAACAGTTTTAATGACATGGAAAAAAATGTATACACCAAAATCACCCAGGTGGAGAGCCCTGTATTAAAAAGAAATACCTTGATAAGTACGGCCATGCCCCAGTAACAAAAGATGCTCCTTTAACTGCTAAGTGTAAAAAAGAAGAGGAAATTATATTCTTTCTAAGAGAAAGGAGATAGGAGAGTGAGAAGAGTAAAACAGGAGGAAGTGGAGGGTCAAAATAAATGATAGATAGAATGTGGTATATGGTACAACGTGACTCCATCTAATGACTTCCCAAATATTCATAACGCAAACCAGAAAAATCAGAAAGTGCTTAGTGTGATGAGATTTCTTATGGAAACTGCTAAGGCATAGAGTTCTACACCCCAGCTGGTCAACATGGATAGGAACAGATGTGGCAACAAGGATGTGGGAGTCAATTGACTTCCATGTTGCCTTGTGTGAGGGGCCCATATGTCCATGTACACTTTGTATGTGCTGTACTATGAGAATCTCAGAGTAGCTATTTGCTAATTGGGTAATTAATTGATATGCCCACTGAAATAAAGGCAACACATTTTAAACTGAGGTTTTCATATGAAAACCTTTGGCTCCTCTTCCCTAGCCCAGAGTGGTGGGTTTATCAAGGATGAAAGGACAGAGTCATTGGACCCTTAGAGCTTTCTCCTATTCCAAAAGAATTTCAAAGAAAGCCTTAGGTTCAGGATGATGGTTTTCAGGGAAGATTTGCCTGTTTGCAGGTACACAATGAGCAGGCTGATAGTACCTAGCCCGGCCTCAGAACCTCCTCAGATACCTGTCTGGGCACATAATGTACAGGATGGCTTTGTTACTCCAATTCACTCCTGTCCTTTCTCTCTTCCTTGCCCATGTGGAGACAATCAACCTAGATCATCCACTCAGAAGTGTATAATAGAGGGACGGATGATTTTTCTGTTTTAATTGTTGGAGATCCTAACCAAAGCCTTTCATAGAACTCTAAATTTCATATATTGTTTGTTGGCTTTTGGTCATATGCCTCTCTCCTTGACCTTAAAGCTCTTCCAATTTCCCTCTTCTGACACTTGGGAGAGTCTGATTAGCAGTGGTCTTAGACTGCTTGTCTCTTCTCCCACAATCCCCTCCCACCTCTGTTACTGATACTCTTTGCTGATCCACTGCTCTTACCCCCTTCATTCAAGCCAGCCTGGCGCATTCTCAGCAAATCCCTTATTTACTATTTCATAACTTCCTGTTTCAGCCTACGCTATTGCCCTCATCACAGACACACATACTCTCTCAGAATATCAACACCTTGAGGGCAGAAGCCACAGCTTGTTCTTTTCTGCATGTTTCATAACATCTGGCACAGTGTCCACATGTGGCAGTTGTTCAAAAAATATGATATAATTTAATTAGATTAGAGAGACTTATCTTCTGCCATGTGAGGCCTGAGCTTCCCCGAATCACAACACACTAAAGGTGGTGAAGCTCACAAACAGACACACCCTTTATTTTTGGCCTGTTTGGATGTACAAGTATAGCATGTTATTCATCTCTAAAGAACAGAGTGTGTTTATTGGGATAGTGCAATCCTTCCTGGATAAGGATACAGGCCAAAATTGTGCCAAAGACCTGGGTATGAGAGAGAAATAACTCAGCATCATGTCTGCTGTGAGAAAGTCAGACTTAAGGAAGGAAACTCACCTCAATGCCAGTCGGGTGGACACTCAACTCTACCTACAGCAAGACCCAAAGCTGTTGTTCTAACAATGAAATTGGAAAAATCCTACCACCAGGCTAATTTCCTCTTTTGTATTTAAAAGAGTTCTAGCATGTTCACCCTGCCTTCTCTGACTGGGTCCCTCCTGCACCGTAATAGATCTGTTTGAAAAAGCAAAGTTTCTGAATCAAGATGAGCAATGAAACCTCCACCAACGCCACTTTAAATGCCATGCCACTGACTGAAAGTTAGGAATAATGGAAACTTTGGCAATGGGATCCATTACTTTCAAATTTGGGATGTTGTTTTCATTTTTCACAATGTGAATAACCCTCTGATTTTTCAGGGTTGATTGAACAATCTGGAACAGAATATGCACACCTTTTCAAAGATCTCCAGTGTTTTCCCAAAATATTTCCATTGATTATTCTTTCCTAATCTGCACATCTTTTTTCCTGAACAGACAGCATCCTGCTTGCCAGCTGGACCTGGACTCCAGAAAGTTTCTTTCCAAAGAAGGTTCACATCCAGAGCCTTGGTAAAAGGCCAAGAAAAACTGACCAGAAGTGGGTTTTCTAGGAATATTTGAAGGAATACAATCCAAATCAGGATTGTCATTGTTATATAGGGGAAATGGGAAAAAAAATTAAAAGCAAGATGTCACAGACACTCAGATGGTGAAAAATAAGTGGGGGCAAATTCAAACATTCAAATAACCTGCCTTTAAAATAGATGACAGAACAGACACATAAAAGAACGTTTCAGGCAAGAATTTCCATTTGCTCACTTATTCAGCAAACCTTTACTGGTTTTCTACAGTGTGACAGGCACTATCCAGGATGCTGGGAATAAAATAGTAAGCAAGATACAGCTTCTTGCTCTCATGACAATTTACCATCTGTGGATGACATATACCAGCCTGGATATGAAGAGAGGGCTTCCCAGAAAAGGTGATTCCTGGGTTCCTTCTGGAAGAATGAGTAGACGTTAGCCAAATGAAGAGAAGAAAGGCTTCTAAGCAAAATTTTGAGGCTACATTCCACTCCTCTTGATCTGCTCTTTGTGCTCTCACTTCCTGCTCTCAGTTGACTAACTCCATCCCCAGCTTTAATATCCTGCTTGTAAAGGACCAGTTTTGGCATAGAGGGGACTCTGACAGTTATTGTTTCGCTGCCTGGTCCATTTTTATTCTATCACTTTTCTTTTACTAACTGCATCTCCTTTCTTTTTTTTGCATTTGCTTACAAAAATGTTATCTATATATATATAAATATATTTTAAGAGGTGCTTAGATTACCCAAAATATTACATGGAACCCACTGGGATTCCCATGTTGCCCACCTCCCACACCTCCCACCATATCCCACACAAACATCTCCCACAAGTGTGGCCCACCACCCTCAATGGACTTACACATCCTGGAGCCTTGCCACCAACCATAGACCACAGTTCATGCATCTCCTTTCTTTAGAGGACTTCTTTCCCTCCATGGAGTCCTGCTGAGGTTGTCAGCCTTAGCATACCTTCCCCTCCAAGCTCACACCGAGGCCCAAGACCAGGCCTGGCCAATCAGAGTATCTCACACCAATGAATATAATAATTGGCACAGGGCTGGGCACATGACCCAAGGTGGACCAATCAGAATTTTTCCTGAGAATTTTCTGTAAGTACAGCCTGGGGAGGTATTTGCTTGCCTTTGGGGTCTCAATGTATCAACAGAGAAAAATAAATTAATGGATTGATGAAAGCTCAGAAATAACCCCAAGAATATTTGCTCATTTGCTGTATAATAACAGCATTCGTTTTAATGACACATATCTTCACAACAACAACCCCAAGAAACAAGCACAATTACTATTCCCATTTTGCGGCTATGGAAGCTAAGATCTACAAAGTTTAAGTTACTTGATCAGGAACATATAATTAATAAGAGACAAAACCGAATTCAAACTCAGGCACTCTGGCCCAAGAATCCAGGATCTTACCCACAAGGCTACAGGGTGTCAGTAGAGATGGTATTAGGAAACAATAGAGAATAGTTATTATAAAGAAATGGTGTAATTAGATTTCCACATTGAAATTATCAAATTATTGGAACATACCTCACACCGCCCATTTTTTTTCAGATTGATTAAAGATACAAATGGAAAAACCTATTAAAAGAAAATATAGGATAATAATTTCATCATTTGAGGGTAACAAAAGAAAGAAGCCTGAAGGTACTTAATGTCCTCTTCTCCAGAAACAAGTAGAAAATATGTTCCATGCGCAGATACCGTCATGTGCCTTGCCATATGACAGAGGAGTCCAGGATTGCTGGCAACCATTCTTAGTGGAGAAAGCATCACTGATAATACATTGATTTGGATGCTTTCACTGCCTCAGAACTGTAAGCTTGCAAGCTAATGAATCCCCATTGTAAATGCCAACCCATTTCTGATATACTGCATTTCAGCAGCCTAGCAAATGAAACCCCCACCCTCTGCAACAAATGTTCAATTTGCCAGTACTCTCTTAAAATAAAATAAGGTCCACAGGACTGGACACAATACTTCAGATGTGGTCTGGCCCAGGCCTGAGACAAGAGAGTAACATTACTTTCAATCTGAACAATGTTAGTATTAATCTCCCCTTAATTGGGAGTCACAGTTTTAGTAGCAGCATTAGAGCGTTGACTCACATCAAACTCAAATTTTTCACTCACATTCCTGTTCTTAGGTAACTGATACTTTCAATTTAAGAGCATTTTTTTTTCTGTTAAATTTCATCATAGTGGTATGGCTCAAGCTTATCATCTGAAATCTTAAATCCAACATATATTAATTTCACAATCTGAAATGACTGGAGTGGTGTCCCTTCTGATGGTATATAAATTATCAATATGAATGTTTTTACAGAATAGAGCCAAGGATAATGCCTATTTGAGAAGTCCCTTCAGGTTCACATTGTTTCATAATACAATTGACTTATTAATCAACACTTTTAGATTATAGTTCTTCCATTATCTGAAAATTCCAATTATACTGTCATTATCCAACACTTCTCCATCTGGTCCATATATCCTAAGACTGCAGATCCTTAGCCAAATCCAGATGCCCTAAGTCTACAGCATTTCTTTTCTAGTTTAGTTAGTATTCCCATGCTTCCATGTCCTAACTGCCTACCACCCAGCAAAAAAGAAAAGAGAAATAAACGCATTAAGTTGCAATAAGTTGGTTTTAGAAAGATCCAGTAATCCAAGTTTGAGCCCCCAATCTTCACAGCATGTTATAAATATCACTAACAGCTTTGTGGTTACTCAAGTAAGAATTTACCCTCAACTAACAAAACGAACAACTCCAAGCATGGTCAGCCAGACACTTAAATTACGTGCTATGCAACTCCTATCAAAATTCCTGGGAGTAGTTGTGGCTTAAGCGTTGAGCACCTGCTTCCCAGATGGGAGATCCGGGTTCAAGCCCAGTGCCTCCTAAAAATAAACAACAAAAAAACACCAAGCAAACAAATGAAAAAAACAACTTAGGGGAGCCGATATGGCTCAGTGGTTGAGCCCCAGCTTCCCTCACATGAGGTCCCGGGTTCAAACTCCCGCTATTTCGCGGCAACACGTTCTCCACAGCAGGCTCTGAATGGGCCCTCTACACCTGTGGGAACTCCACATTCAAATGACCGTGCCAAGGCCTCCTTCCCCACTCCTCTCTGCTTGTTGGAGGCAGAGTCCCGGAGGCAGGGAGTGGCCGTGGTGGGGAGACCCCTTGGAGCTGTGGGCTCACTGGGTGAGCTGTTTCTTGAGCAGGGTGGTGGGCACACTGGGTTGACAATATATCAGTCATTATGTATTTCTATACCTTAATTATTGCAAAATAAAAATTAAACAATAAAAAAGTCAAGAATTAAGGAGTACAACTGTAAACTCTTCAAATGTTCTGTAGAATGAGGCTGCTGGGAATATAGATGGGCAATAAAAAAAGAGAAAAAAGAAAGAAGGGAAGGAAGAAAGGAGGGAGAGGGAAAAGAGGGGGGGACCCCTACAATGGCTTCCTTTTCAAAATACAAACCATATGTTTATTAATCTATTCCACAAGTTTGCTAAGGAGCCACCAAATTTTCAAAGCAGAGGCTCCTGGCTTCTAACCAGCAGTTGTACTCCTTAATTCTTCACTGCATATAGAAAAGACCTCAAAGCAGCAACTGATGTACCCTCTAGCACTCCTGGTCCCTAAACCAGTCCCAGCTCCCACTAGAGCAGATGGTTGCACTGCCTGATCAAAGAGGTCCCTTTCCTTTGAGCAGCCCGTGACAAGAGGATCCTCACCCACCACTCTCAGCACCTCCCAGTCAGGCAGATGGGCGCCCCATGGCTACAGAAATTAATTCCTAGACCTTGTTGGAGGCCCCTCCTTGTGCACTCCTAGTGCCCAGAATTCTCCTTATCATGGGATGTTTACCTATCTGACTCTCCCACTAGACTGTAAGCTCTGTGCAGGTAGGAATATTGTCCATCTTGTTGGCCATAACATCCCAAAACCTAGCACAGACTGAGCACTTAGCAAAGATTTGCTCAGTGACCCACTGAAAGAATGAAATATATGGTAGACATGTGATTTGCATAAAACAAGGGCAAAGATTAATAAGTGTCACAGGAAAAAAAAGAAGTTTCTTTTACAGCTTAGCAAAGTGAGAAATATCAGCTGGAAATCCTAACCGATGGCATTTTAATACAGTTAAGCTGCCAATGTGCCCTGTAATTGCCCAGGCCTTACACCACAACAGCCACCTGCCATGAAATACTGGATCAAACCACAATGTACTTTCTGAAAGTTAAACTTCATTAAATATTAGTTTAATTTAATGTTTTCCAGATTAATTTAAGATTAATTTATATTCAGGCATTTGCACAGCCCAAGCAGTATCTCTCTTTTCTGTCATTTCTATCATCTCATAGACAGCTGAAAAGGGAAAATGTATGGTTAATAATCACTATGATAGAATAAGTAGAGGGAACATTTAATTAAACTATTACATAGCTTTTCCTTGGATATAAAAAGAGAAACATAAATTTTCCAGTGGGTAGAGTTGTATACTTTTCAGGGAGCCTGATAAATAAAACTTTGCAGGTATGAAAACTGGTGCTTATAAAATGACAAGCTGAAAATCAGATTCTACACTTAACTCCAAATTTTCTTCTGAAATCTAATAATATGTATTTACGTCAAAGGAATATTTTACCCCCTTGCTACTAGAATTTGTTTTCAAAGAGAATGAAAATAGATACGATTGTCTAGTCACATTCAGTGATTCTCTTTTTGTGCATAACTATCTTTTTGAGAATCATGGGATTTTAGATTTCAGAAGAACCATGGAGATCATCAAGTCCCTTGGAATTCACCCCCTCTAACATGGTGCCCTTCATTCAAATGAAATCAAGGCTTAAAACAGTTTACAGCACAGGCGCTTTGGTGGAATTGAGGGTGGGGGATCTGAGCTTTCTCATAAACCCCTTCATTCGCAGAAGCAGCCACCCAACTACTTCCTCATCAATCCCAGAACTTTGCAGACCACAGTTTGAAATTCACTAATTTAATCTAGCCTCCTCATTTCACGGATGAAAAAAATGAGGCAGGGCCAAGAGATTAGTCATGTTGTACCCATAAATGATAGCCAAACCAGAGTTAGCCTCCCCTAGTCTCCCCTCCTGACTCACTGAAGAGTTTCTGTCTAGGAGGAGGTGACAGCCAAAATGACAATTCCAGCCTAAGGATAGGATCTAACAGAGGGTATTCAGCCACAAGACAAAATGCTATGAGAATGGCTGAGCCACTGAGTAATAAGACTGGCAGTTTTTGATTCTTTATTTTTATTGTGGTAACATATGTATAACATAAAATTTCCCATCACTAACATAATATCCGCAAATGGTTAAATAAAAGTCAAATCGTACAGAAAACTAACTAAATAAATAAATAAAAATAAAAATTTTTCTCCCATCCCCAAAGTTCTACTTTGTCATTTCTATCATCTCATAGACAGCTTTTATTTTCAGTGAACATTCTAGAATTTATTTATAAAAGTATTAAATTTAGATTGAGAGGTGAAGAATTTAATATTTCCACTGCATTCTACATCTCCTTCCCTTATAGAATTTGTTTTATATGGTAAGGTAGTCAACATTCTTTTCTCTAATTATAACTGCATCTGCTGTGTTTTGCTGATATGCATTCACTCTCAGGGAATTTTGTGTTTCTTTTTCTCTCTCCTTTCTGGAAGTATTCAGGATGTTCTCTGTACCCTTAGTCTTCTCAGATTTCACCAGCTATATTTAGTGGTGGGACCTTTATTTATATATTTTTCATTTATCCTACTCAGAATTCAATGTTGCTTATAATCAGTAAATTTGTTTTCCTTCAATTCAATGAAATTGTCTTCTTTAGAGATCTATTATTATTATCATTATTATTTCACCCCTTACATTGTCTCGTTTTTGCTTCTGGAACTCCATTTACTAGGATGCTAGAGTGCCTATGTCGATCTTTAATGTCTCTTGCCTTTTCTTTATATTTTTCATGTCATTTTTGCTCTATATCCTGGGAGATTTCCTTGATTTAGTCCTCCAGATTATGAGCTCGATCTTTACCCCGACCTTTCTAATATTCAATCATCCACTGAAAATATGTCCTCAATCTTGTCTCTCTCTAAATATTTCTTTTTAGTAATAGATTATTTTCTATGTATATGCATCTTCCCAAATCCCTAAGAATCCTCAATTTTTTAAATGTTTTTCTCTACCTTGAATTTTCTCTTTTCTCCAGATCATGGTTTTTCTGTTTATTCATCATAATCCTGTTTAATGATAGAGGTTTTAATGAAAACCATGACGATTCTCAATCACTATATTACTGTACCAAGGTCTAGATGTATTAGTTAAGGGAACTGTTGCTGATTCCATCTGCAAACACGTAGATCAGTTTTCCCTGCAGGTCCCATCTCTGAATGGAGAGCGGCAGGGCTGTGTCTTCAGGGAGGCTTCCTGAGAGGTGGGAGTGGGTTGGCTGCCTGGAGACCTCCACAGGCATTAAAATAAGGAGAGATTTACTCAGTGGGTAGACAAGTTCAGTGTATTTCACTCTTAGGTAGAGCTGCTCATTCTTTTTTATTTTTCTAGCGCCTGTCCAGACTCTCAAACTCTGCTCTACTTCTTTCTCAAAACCCATTACCCACTCATAGGTTATTCTCAGACAGATCATCCAGTGTATTTATGGCATTGTGGTGCTAAAGCCACCATCCCATATGCTCAGTAAATGTCAAACGTCAAAAAGTGGCCCTACAGGTTCAGCTGCTTGGGATGTGACTCACATTAAGCACCTTGGGGACTGGCCCTGATTTGTTCCTGTTCTTTCTTCTGAGCACCACTTTTTCCTGGAATTTTCTCCTCAAGTAGAGCTCTCGCCCTCTAGTAAGCAGATTTTCCCCTATTATTCTCTTTCAAGCTGATACTATCCATTTTTCGTCTTCTAGTATTTCCTCAAACATTGTGATTGGCTGTTGGTTCAGTTTCTTTGGTTTCCAATATTGTTGTGGCTTTATTTATTTCTATGTATTGTTTCTAAATGTCTTTTCTGTCACTTCAATGGGACTTAGGGAGGGAGGGGAAATGGTGTCTATGCTCAGTTATCCACTTTGAGCCCTGTCCCAGTATTCTGAAGTCCTCAACTGAATCACAGTTTAATGTAAAAATAATAAGGTGGGTCCAGGTGACTAGAGCAGGCCAATGGACTTTGAGTAGAAATGGCATTTGTCACTTCAGCCTGAAAAGAAGGAAAGCCCAGAGGAAGCTCTTCTCCATACAGTTACTGGGGGACCCAGGCTTAGAGAATGCCCACCACTGTGTAGCCTGGAGACTCAGTGTCTGTATGGAGAAGAACTTTCTGCCTACCCATGTGAGACAAGTAGAATGAGCCGGAAATAAACATCTGTCCCATTAAGCCACTGAAGTTTTTGTTACCAGAGCATAACCTGGTGTATTCTATCAAGAGGAGCCAGTTAAAGAAACTAAGAAGGAAAAGTCAGAGAGATGAGAAGATACCAAGAAAAAAGGTTACATGTGGTCATGGAAGTCAAAGAAGCAGGAGGTAATTTGTTGCTAATATAACAAGAAAAGTTCACTAGGGTTTTGGTCCTCATTGATAATCATTTCATCAACCCTTTGTTCTTAAATACAGCTTCTCTATGCTTCAGTAATTTTCTTAGATCACAAAAGCTCATACAAAACACCTCTTCACAAAAGTATAAACTGGAAATGCAAAAATCAAATGCCTATTACAACTAGACAAAAAATATTTACATGATGTAAAACATTAAATAAATAAACTATTAGAATATTCGTATTGAATTGGGCAAGTGGAATCCAATAAAACAGCTGTTAATATTATCTTCTCCCATAAATAGAAACCTCTATGTCTTATTTAGGGCTTCATAAATTGTCTGCCTTCTCCCTGCTTGGCATCAACAGGGTTTTCTATGTAGCCTGTTATCTAGTATATATTGCTAGACTTCATATACATATTGTCAACAGCATAAGATCCTATTTGCCCATTCTGTCTCCTGAGTCTTGAAACTCTTCTTGTCTACTCAAGCACTATGTACCACTCCCAAGGAAATCTGTTAGAATGGAACAACAACAATAAAAAGGCAGGTATGTTAATCCCTCCTATTTATTTTCTTCATAGAACCAAATCCAGGATAACATGCTTTGAAGATAGATAGATAGATAGATAGATATCCATACACTTACTATTCATTACATAAAAATGATAAGAAGGTTATTAAGAAATAAAGCATTACTAATACATTTGAAAGCTTCTGTGTATTCTGCATTTTTATCCTTCTTCAATTCCTTCTTTATATTGGCTTTCCCTGCTAACCCCATTGTCTTGGTGACAATTCAGAATACCTGCTGGCCTTGCTCTCAAGCACACTGAATGGTTCACTGATTGTTTAAACCCCTGGTTTGTACTTCCCAAGAAATCTTATTCTAACCCCAGAACAGTGGTACTTCCACCAACCAGGCAAGAAGAAGGGAGGAGCTGAACACTGTCTTTTCCTACAAAATATAGGGCATGCTGTAAAGGATGGTGAACTTTCTTTTTTATTTTTCAATAATATTTCTGAGTATCTTAGTCTGAAATTGGGAAGAAAGAAAAGAGAAAAAAAGAGGAGGGCAGGACTATCACACCCTCTTCAATAAATGTACTAGTAATTCTCAGTAATCAAGGGGTATATTATACAGTTTAGAGCAGGTAGGTGGAATCCATGAGGATTTACAGTGTTTTCAGAAATTTAGAATAAGTTGAGAAACCTAAACTACTGCCATAAAACCATGAGCAATCTTTAGTGCTTCTAAGTTTTCTATAGAAATGAATTTTCACCAATGGACAGAGAAGCTGGAGACCAGAACAATAAATGGAGGGTCAGATGTTAAAGTTCTGAAGCTGAAACTTCCATAACTAGACCTTTAAAACTTTGAGCTCAATTCCTTCACTCTAACCATATACTTCCAAGGCAGCAACAGGATTCTTCAAGAACCATTGACTAGAGAAATGCAACTAAAATTGCTTCTCCCTCAATCTCCCACATTTTCTTGGAAATATATTCAATAATCTAGTAAAAATCTGTGAAACCACTCTTTTCTGTTTATCAAAGAATTTGCTTAATCACCACAATCATCTCTAGCCAATCTTCCCTAGAATTGCGGTTATGCCTCTTATTCAATTCCCAATGTAAGAAAGTCAACACTCAGAGATTAAAACTTTTGCCCAGGCTTTCATTAGCTGGAGAAATACATATTGCCCAGAAACACACTATGATCTGCCCCCCCCCCCCCAGTGTCCCCTTACCTCAATGACATGATACTGCAGACAGCACCTTGAAGACTGCAGTGGCCTGTGGGCTTTCTCCCTCTCCTTCTTACCCCTTTTCTCCTTTTCTTTCTCCTGCTCCATAATTCCTGCAATGCTTCTTCTTGCTCAGGTGGAATTTGACAAAGCAATTGAAGAGAGGTCAAGCAACAAATCGCTAATAATATAAGACATTGTCCCTTAACAGCCAGTAAAATAAGCAGTTGCAGCTTAAAGAATGAAACTCACAGGCAAGGTCACAAGGATTACCCTGAATCTGATGAAAGGGACCTCAAAGAATATGCCACAAAAGCAACAAAGTGAACACAATATAAAGGTCTAGAATCAGAGGCTAGCCAGGTACATGAAATTTAAACAAAAACAATCATTCTAAACACAACAATGTCTTCTTTTTCTAATACTGTGAATAAACTTAAATAACTGAAATAACCTATTATAATGCTAGTTAACCCAGCTTCTCCAGGTCCGCCAGGGTTGCAACTCTCTTACTAATTAGGGGTTGAAGCTGTTATTAGGCACTGCAAAGTAGTGTTTTATCTGTAGACCAATTAACAGTGCATTTGCAACCAAAAAAATTAAAACTGCAAAGACCTAGTTAGCTATAAGTTATAAGAATATCATCATCACCACCATCATAATATAGCATAGTAATAATTATTAATAATATAATAATGATAATAATTATTAACCTGCAATCTGTTGATGTATTATTTTTAAACCACTTGTTGATTCAGCAAATCCCTACAGCTAATTTTTCTCCATCCATAATGATGTATTTTTTGTTGTTATTTTCCCACACAGTCTTCAAAAGTCCTAGTTTCACAGTTTTTGTTTGCCAGATGAGGAGGGAGAAAGCACAGGATACTATATCAGAAACTTTGAGCTATAGTCACAGACTTACTTTCTGTGTAATCTAGGACAAATTCCTCAGTTTCCCTAATCCATGGTCCTCATCTCTAAAATTAAAATTATAAGCCCTGGAGAGTGGGTGTAGCTCAGTAGTTGAGCTCCTGGGTTCAATTCCTGGTACCTCCTGAAACAAACAAAAAAAAATTACAAGCCCTGTCTACGTTAATTAGATATTGGTGTTAGAATTTGAAGAAGATATGGAAAGAACCAGAAGGCTGACTGACGCCCAGTTGACTGATACCTGGTAACTTCCCACCCAACCCCTCAGAGGGCTCATGGGTTTTGTGAGATAAAATACCCACTGTTCATACCTAAGAGGTATATGGACTCTGAGGAACTGACTCATTTTAACCACATTTACAACAACCTGCAGGATGAGAATTAGCTTATTAATTTATTATGAAAAATATGACACTAAACAGGACTGGATATTGGCATTCATGTTTGGTTTTGTGGTGAGCATGGACTCAGTCAGAGGATTGAGAAGGCTGGGCTCCTGTCTGGTACTAAGCACCTACGATGGCCTAATGCATCCCTCGCTTCCATAAAAATACCCCTCGGGCAAGGACTAGTTACCATCATTTATGAGTCTAGAAAGTCTTTAGTCTACCTGGAGTCTTACTGCCAAACAGTGCCTTTTCTCATTAATTCTTTTGATAAATAATTATTGTATCAGGCACTGTGCTAGGCACTGGATTATAGCTGTGAATAAGATATATCCTTGCCCTTTCACAGCAAAAGAGTTAACTGAGAAGTGAGGCCTTTAACCCGTCGTAATAAAGTGTGACTGTCTTTTATTCTCCATACCAATCTCCTTTTTATCAGTTTGTTCGTCTTTTAAATGAGTTAGTTCCTTCCATCAGGTTACAAGACTTCATTCTTTCTCTATAAAAAGCCTTCACATATAGTGACAACTCAGTTCTGTTCATTATGCATTTGTTTCAGGGTTTAACATTGCCCTATTTTCAAGACTCTTTTTGGTGGTGGGATGGAGGCAAATGATTTCAGGGAGGCCCTCTTGGTTGATCTTATGTATAACCTATAGTGAAGCAGATAAAACGAGGTATTATGTACAGAAATTCTTTTAAAAGTACAAAGGGTTATGTAAATTAAGGTATTTATATTATCGTTCATGATCTATTTGAAACAAACACATAGTTATCCAGCATTCAGGTCTATTTGTGACAAATATGTATTCAGTAATCTGGTTGTCAAATCTGTGGCCACTATACACTGACTTTTCAGAGCTTCCCACCAGGGGGTAACCAGGCAACAGAAATGCCCAGAATCTAGCCAAACCAAACTCATATATTGAATAACATCAATATATATTTTAGAGGCTATATTCACATCCTTCAGAATATCCCTATATACGCCTCCAAATGAAAGTTGTCATAACATAGACTAGTCATACTTAAGAATTAGTAAGCAGGAAGACTCAAAACATAAAGATGTTAGTTTTTCCCAAATTGCTCTATACACTCAAAATAATTCTAATCAAAATCCCAGCAGGAACTGGCAGCGCAAGCTGCCTCAGGAGATATTACGTGGCTGGAGTTGGAAGCTCCATTTCCCAAAATCGGGGGAGGAAGAGACTGTTGAGCACCAGCTTCAGCTACTGATTAGTAAACTCAGCTGGCTAAAGTGTAATCCTAAGAACAGCTAAACTTTGAAACTGTCCAAGTCAGAAGAGGCTGGTAGCTGCTATTTTAACTCTGCACCCAGCATAAGGAACAAGCTTCTTTTAACCCAGATTGGCCTGCAGCCCTAGCCTAGGCTTCAGCCCCACCTCTGGCAGGGAGGAGGCTGGCAGGCCCTACACCAGCCTCTCCGGATAACTGCAGGTACATGTGGCCAGCACAGACTGAATAGTCAGACCCCTGGGGCTCCATCCCTGCATGCCAATAGGATAGGAGAGCAGCTGTGTTTCCTCAGCCTCTCAGGGAAATTGCAGGAGCTTTCAGCCCACATGAACTGGTTTGATGAGCACCTTCGATTCCATCACCACTCCTCCACCTCCATAGGATAGGAGGGGACTGGGGTTTCTTCAGTCTCTCTGGGAAATTGCAGGCATTTTTAGCCCACACAGACTGGATATTTGGGTATCTGTAGCTCCAACCTTGCCTCCCAATAGGATGAGGAGAGCTGTGTTTCCTTAGCCTCTTTGGGTAACTGCAGGTGCTTTTGGCCCACACAGACTGAATAATTGGACACCTATAGCTCCATCCCTTCCCCCACATAAGGTAGAAGGGGAGCTGTGTTTCCTCAGCCTTTCCAGGCAATGGCAGGCACTTTTGACCCTCACATCATGGACTGCTGGGTACTTGTGAATCCACCCCCACCCTCCAATAGGATAGGAGGGGGGAGTGTATCTTCAGCCTCTCCAGACAATGGCAGGTACTCTCAGCCTACAGGGACTGAACTGTTGGGTGCCTGTGGATCCACCCCCACAACCCAATAGGATCGGGCGGGCTGGTGTTTCCTCAGCCTCATTGGGCAGCAGCAGGCATTTTCAGCCAACACAGACTGAACTGTTGGGAGACTGTGGATCCATTCCCACCCCCTAAAGGGCAGAAGGGACAGTACTCCCTCAGCCTCTCAGGACAACTGCAGACACATTCCACCAACATGAATTAGATTGTTGGGCACTTCAAAGGGTCAATCCCCACCCCTGGCAGGGACCAAGTGGTGCTACATCAGTCTACCTGGACAACTGCAGTCATTTTGGATCCTCACAGCATAGATTGCTGCCTACATGTGCAGCTCCATCACTGCCCCAGGCAGGGGAAAAAGGAGTATAAAGCTTCATCAGTCTCTCCAGGCAACTACAGATAGTCTTGGCCTGCATGACTTGCATTATTACACATGGCTGTGGCTCTGTCCCTACCCCTGGCAAAGAAGAAAGGTGGGAGAAGATTCATCGGTCCTTGAGGCAACATGGGCAGCTTCAGCCCTGACAGCTTACAGCACCAACTACATCCTCAGTTCCTACTACACACCAGCAAGGGAGAAAAGGCAAGAAAGCCCTAAATTAAAGAGAGAAAGTATACCCAGAATAAATACATCTAGTGTGGCAGTTTGATATTATTTATAAATTCCAAAAAGAGATATTGATTGTGTTTATAAAATGGCCTGTTCCTCTGGGTGTGATAATACTTTGATTTTATTAGATTCAACTGAGACATCTGATTAAATTATGTTAAGAATAGGGCTTTGATTCAACCACATCATTAGAATGTGACTAAGCATTGAGTCCCAGCCCCCTTGGTGGGCTGACAAAACAGATTCTTACATGGAAGTAGACAGATAGGAGAAGAATACAGAGGAATAGAGACAGCTAGATAGACACAGAAGAGGCCCCAGGAAGAGAGATACTTCTGATAGTCTACAGCTGAACTTGTGAAGAGACCAGAGCAGATGAGTTGGAGAGAAATGAGCCTTGGGGAGAGAGACAAGCCCTATGAAAGCCTACATCTCAGATTGGAAGAAGCTGGGACGAAGGAGCCTTAAGATGAAGGAGGAAGGCCGAATCCTTGCAGACATCACTCTCCATCTTGCATTAACATGTGGCAGCAGACCTTCAGTGAGAAAGTACCTCTTATGTTACCTTGAGTTGGACTCTTTAGGTCCTCATAACTGTAAGCTTCTACCCTGAATAAATGCCCTTTATAAAAGCCAATAGATTTCTGGTACTTTGCATCAGCACCCCTTTTGGCTGACTAATACATCTAGTAAGCCAGATGCCAAGACACCAACAAAAAATTACAATCCTTACCAAGAAATAGAAAGATCTGGCCCAGTTAAAGGGACAAGATAAGCCTCCAGAAGACATAAAGGAGTTGAGACAACTAATCATAGATGTTCAAACAGATCTCTTTAATAAATTCAATGAGATGACTAGAGAGTTTAAGGATATTAAGAAAACATTGGGTAAGCACAAAGAAGAATTTGAAAACATACATAGAAAATTAGCAGATCTTATGGGAATGAAAGTCACAATAAATGAAATTAAAAATGCACTGGGTTCATATAACAGATTTGAGGAGGCAGAAGAAAGGAATGGTAAGCTTGCAAACATACAAAAGAACAGACGAAGAAAAGAATAGAAAAAATTGAAAAGGTCTCAAGGAACTAAATGACAGCAAGAGACATGCAAACATATGTGTCATGGGTGTCCCAGAAGAAGAGAAGGAAAAAGGGGCAAAAGGGATATTTGAAGAAATAATGGTAGAACATTTCCCAACCCTATTGAAGAACATAAATATCTGTGTCCAAGAAGCACAATGTACTCCCATCCTATGAATCTGAATAGACCAACTCTGAGACACATATTAATCAGAATGTCAAATGCCAAAGACAGAATTCTGAGAGCGGCAAGAGAAAAGCAAAGCATAACATATAAGGGATACACAATAAGATTAAGTGCCAATTTCTCATCAGAAACCATGGAGGCAAGAAGGCAGTGGTATGTTATTTTTTAGATATTGCAAGAGAAAAACTGCCAGCCAAGAATCTTAGGGAAGCAGACGTGGCTCAAGTAGTTGGGCATTCATCTATCATATGAGAGGACCTGGGTTCAATCCCTGGGATCTCCTGGTTAAAAAAAAAAAAAGGCAAGCAGGCAAGCCGGGCCCATGCAGTGAGCCATGCAGCAAGATGATGATGAAACAAAAGAGAAAAACAGGGGAGAGTCAAGGCAAGACATGCCAGAAACCAGGAACTGAGGTGGCACAAGTGACAGGGTGCCTCTCTCCCACATCAGAGGTCCCTAGGATCAAATCCTGGTGAAGCCTGGAGGAGAAAAATGTGAAGAAAGGGCAAGAAACAGACACAGAAGATCACTCAGAGAATGGACACAGACAACAAGTGTGTGGGCGGGGAGGGGGACACCCATAGAACCGTACACCAAAAAAGAAAAAATAAATTTAATTTAAAAAATCTTATATCTAGCAAGATTGTCTTTCAAAAATGAGAGTGAGGTTAGAATATTCACAGATAAACAGAAACTGAGAGTTTATAACAAAGAGACTAGGTTTGCAGGACATACTAAAGGATGTGCTATGACCTGAAAAGAAAACACAGGAGAGAGAGGCTTGGAAGAAGTCTAGAAATGAAGATTATATTGGTAAAAGTAACTAAATGTGTAAAAAGAGTGGTGAAAATAAAATATGACAGCTAAAACCCAAAGGTCAAAATGGGTGAAATAATAACTGCCTTTACAGTAATAACTTTAAAAGCAAACTGTTTTGATAGACAAGGAAGAACATTATATATTAATAAAAGGGGCAATTCACCAGGAAGAAATAGCAATCATAAATGCATATGCACCTAACCAGGATGCCCCAAGACATGAGGCATACTCTGGCAAAACTGAAAGGAGAAATAGATGTCTCCACAATAATAGTTGGAGACTTCAATACACCACTCTCAGCATTGGATAGAACATCTGGGCAGAGGATCAATAAAGAAACAGAGATGTTGAATAATATGATAAATGGACTAAACCTAATAGACATATACAAAACATTGCACCCAAAAACAGCAGCATATACATTCTTCTCAAGTGCTCAGGAGTCTTTTTCTAGGGTAGACCATATGTTGAGTCACAAAGCAGATCTCAATAAATTCAACAAGATCAAAATTATACAAAGCACTTTCTCTGATCATAATGGAATAAAGTTGGAAATCAACAAGACGTGGAAAAAGGGAAAATTCACAAATATATGGCAATTAAACAACACACTCTTAAATAATCAGTGGGTCAAAGAAGAAATTTCAACAGAAATCAATAACTATCTCAAGACAAATGGCAATGAGAATACAACATATCAGAACCTATGGGAAGCAGTGAAGGCAGTGCTGAGAGGGAAATTTATAGCTCTCAATGCTTACATTTAAAAAGAAGATAGAGCTAAAATCAATGACCTAACTACACAGCTGGAGGAACTAGAAAAAGAAGAGGAAACTGATCCCAAAGGAAGTAGAAGGAATGACATAACAAATATCAGAGCAGAAATAAATGAAATTGAGAACAACAACAAAAAAACAATAAAGAGAATTAACAAAACCAAAAGTTGGTTCTTTGAGAAGATCAACAAAATAGACAAACCCTTATCTAGACTGACAAAGAAAAAAACAGAGGGAAAATGCAAATAAATGAAATAAAAAATGAAAATGGGGATATTACAGATCCATGTCCCTAGTGAATACAATGCAAAAATTTCCATCAGAATTTTTACTAATTGCATCCAACAACACATTAAAGGAATTATTCATCATGATCAAGTGGGTTTTACACAAGGCATGCAAGAGTGGTTCAACACAAGAAAATCAATCAGCCTAATACACCACATTAATAAATCAAAGAAGAAAAATCACATGATCCTATCGATTGACTCAGAAAAGGCATTTGACAAAATACAGCATCCTTTTTTGATAAAAATACTACAGAAGATAGGAATTGAAGGAAACTTTCTCAACATGATAAAGCCCATATATGAAAAACCCACAGATAACATTGTATTCAATGGTGAAAGACTGAGATCAGGAATAAGACAAGGATGCCCACTGTCACCACTGTTGTTCAATATAGTGCTAGAGGTTCTAGCTAGAGCAATCAGGCAAGAAAAAGAAATAAAAGGCATCCAAATCAGAAAGGAAGAAGTAAAACTTTTGTTATTCACTGACGATATGATCCTATACCTAGCAAGTCCTGAAAAATCAACCACAAAGCTGATAGAGCTAATAAACAATTTCAGTAGAGTGTCAGGATATAAGAGCAATATGCAAAAAACAGTGGTGTTTCTAAACACTAGTAATGTGCAATCTGAGGAGGAAGTCAGGAAAAAATTCCATTTACAATAACAATTAAAAGAATCAAATATATAGGAGTAAACTTAACCAAGGATGTAAAGTACTTGTATTCAGAAAACTACAATGCATTGTTAAAAGAAATTTTAAAAGACCTAAATAATTGGAAGAACATTCCATGCTCATGGATTGGAAAACTAAATATCATTGAGATGTCAGTTCTACCCAAACTGATATACAGATTTAATGCAATCACAATAAAAATTCTACCATCATTTTTTAAACAAATGGAAAACACAATTATCAAATTTATTTGGAAGGGTAAAGGGTCCCGAATAGCCAGAAACATTTTAAAAAGGAAGAGCAAAGTTGGAGGTCTCTCTCTTCTAGACTTTAAATCTTACTACCTAGCTAGTGATAAAAAAAAACAACATGGTTCTGGCATAAAGATACACAGAGACCAATGGAACCAGATTGATGGTTCAAAAACAGACCCTCACATCTATGGTCAAGCGATTTTTGACAAGCCTGTCAAACCCACCCAGCTGGGGCAGAGCAGTCTACTCAACAAATGGTGCTAGGAGAACTGGATATCCATAGCCAAAAGAAAGAAAGAGGATCCCTGTCTCACATCTTATACAAAAATTAACTCAAAATGGATCAAAACCTATATATAAAAGCAAGAATCATAAAGCTTCTATAAGAAAATGCAGGAAAGCATCTTCAAGACCTAGTGGTAGGTGGTGAATTCTTAAACCTTACACCAAAAGCACAAGCCATGAAAGAAAACATGGATAAATGGGAGTTCTCAAACTTAAACACCTTTGTGATTCAAAGGACTTTGTCAAGAAAAGGCAGCCCAGTCAATGGGATAAAATATTTGGAAACCATATATCCAATAAGGGTTTGATTTCCGTTCTATATAAAGGGATCATACAACTTAACAATAAAAGAGCAAGAAATCCAATTTAAAAATGGGCAAAAAATTTAAATAGACATTTCTTCAAAGAGGAAATATAAATGGCCAAAAAAGCACATGAATAAATGTGCCGTATCACTAGCTATTAGGAAAATGCAAATCAAAACAACAATGAGATATCATCTCTTACCACATAGAATGGCCATTATTTTAAAAAATGGAAAACAAAAGTGCTGGAGATTTGTGGAGAAACAGGAACACTCTTTCATTGTTGGTGGGATTGTAAAATGGTGCAGCCTCTGTAGAAGACAGTTTGGCAATTCCTCAGGAAGCTAAATATAGAACTTCCATATGATCCAGCAATTCCTCTACTAAGAATATATCCAGAAGAACTGAACACTGTGACATGAACAGACATCTGCACACCAATGTCCATAGTGGCATTATTCACAATTGCCAAAAGATGGAAACAATCCAAATGTCCATCAACTAATGAATGGATAAGCAAAATGTAGTATACACATACAATGGACCACTACGCTGCAATAAGAAGAAATGAAATTGGGACACATATGATAACATGGATGAATCTTGAAGATATTATGCTAAGTGAAGTAAGCCAGACACAAAAGGACAAATATTGCATGGTCTCATTAATATGAACTAAATAAGAACAGTAAATGCATGGAGTTAAAATGTTGAGTATAGGTTATTAGGAGATAAGAGAAGGGCTGAGAAGGACTACTGATGCTTAATGTATATAGAAGTTTTAATTAAACTTTACTGTAAAAGTGTGGAAATGTATAGAGTTGATGGTAATACACTATAGTGTATAGCAGTTGGTTTATAAATGGGAATATGGCTGGAAAGGGTAGTCTAGGGATGTGAATGTCAGTTGAAAGAAAGCAAGAGAATAATCTAAGGATTGAATAACACAGTGAACCCAGAGGTAGATGAGAATTGTGGTTGATGGTACAGATGCAAGAGTGTCCTTCTGTGAGCTAGAGCAGATTTGTGTCACTATTGCAGGGTGGTGGGAATGTGAAGAAGCATGGGAAAAATACAATTGGTGTGACCTATGGACTGTGGTTAACAGCAATACTGTAATATTCATGCATCTATGCCAAAGATGTACTGTGTTCATAATGGTGGAGTATAGTAAAAGTGTGACAAATGTAAGCTACAGACCATGGTTGGTGGTAGTAGTCAGAAGATATTATCTCATAATCTGTAACAAATGTTCCTCCATGGTGTAGTATGTTGATGAAGGGGTGCTGTCTGGGAATTCTACACATGTGCATGATAGTTTTGTAAGTTCACAACTTCTGTAATAAAAATATATTTAAAAAATAATAATAGGGTGGGTTGGGGGCAAAATACACCAAATGTAAGGTATAGACTATAGTAAGTAGTAAGACTTTGATGATATTATTTCATAATTTGTAACAAATGTCTTACAACAACACAAGGTGTTGGTGGTGGATTGATGTATGGGACCCCTCTATGTTATGCATGTTTGTTTTGTAAGTTCACAACTTTTCTATACACTAATTGTTTATGTATGTTCCTGTATGAAAGATATACTTCAATAAAATTTTAAACATTTTTTCTATAAAGGGACAAATAATAAATATTACTTTTGGTTTTGAAAGCCTTAAAGAAAAAATCCCAGCAGGGTTTTTCATGGAACTTGACAAGTTCATGCTTAATTTCATCTGGAAGAGCAAAAGATCTTGAATATTCAAGACCTCCTGAAAAAGACAAGATATTAAGACTTACTATACAGCTATAATATTGAAGATGGTGTTGTATTTATTCACAGATAAACACATAGGGAAATAGAGTAGAACAGAGAAATCGAAACAGACACAGCACACAGGAAAACCTAACACATGACATAGCAGACTTTGCAGATCAGTGAGGAAAATAGTCAACATATACAGCTGGGTCAGGAGGGGAAAATAAAATGGGAACCCTACCTCGTACTCGACTCAAAAATAACTTCCAGGTGGATTAATGACTTAATGATTTAAACGTGAAAGGCAAAATTTTAAAACTTTTAGAAGAATATCTCTATGATTTGGGGGTAGGGAAGTTTTTTTTTTTCCAAATGAGTTACAAAAGTACAAATTAGAAAGGAAAGTATTAAAAATATGGCCACAACAAAATTAAGAATTTTGATTCTTCAAAACACACCAAGAAGAGTGGAAATTTAAGGCACAAATGGGGAAATGATATTTGCAAAACACTAACCACCAAAGGTTAGTGTCCAGGTTATATAAAAATCTTCTAAGAATTATTAATAAATGGGCAACAGACAACTGTCCAACAACTGATAAGTGGATGAACAAAATGTGGCATATACATACACTGGAATACTATTCAATTGTAAGAAGAAATGAAATCGGGATGCATATGACAATATGGATGAACCTTGAGGACATTATGATGAGTGAAATAAGCCAGACTCAAAAGGATAAATAATGTGAAGTAAATATGATGAGTAAACTCATAGAGGTAATCTTTAGAGTATAGGTTACTAGGAGATGGAATGTGGGTTGAAATTGGGAGCTGATGCTTAATGTATGTATAATTTTTCATAAAGTTTATTGTAAAAGTGTGGCAATGAATAGAGTTGATGGTAACGTGTTATAGTGAGTATAACCAACACTGCTGATTTATAAATGTGATAGTGGCTGAAAGGGGTAGTATGTGGAAGTAAATGTCAATTGAAAGGAAGCATAATCTAGGGACTGTATGACAGTGATTTTGGTGGTGGATGAAGATTGTGGTTAATAGTATAAAAATGTTCTTCTTTTACAAAGTGTTAGGAATATGGTGCTTCAGGGCAAGATGGCATTGGTTTAAGTGGGCACTCACCAGCTCTCTCATAAAAAACATCTGAGAAGGGGCAAGATCCTGCCTGAGTGAGTTGTTTTGGGAACCCACAGAGCAGGAGGCTTCAGGGCATCGATCTGGAGGGAACTGGACAAAGAGACAAAAAACCTAAAGGAAAACCATGAGTTTCTCACCCCCGTAGTTGGAAATGATAGGCGGCTAAGCCCCCCTCCAAGTCAAAAAGCCACTGCAAACCCCCTGACTCCCACCAGCCACCAAACAGGAGGGAGCATTCTTCGGGAGTAAGAGGGTTCTGGTGAAAGGTGGAAAGGTGTTTCCTTTCTGTGGGTTTGGTTACCTGGACCCTCTTTGAACTTCAGGGAGCATACCAGGTAACAATTTACCTAACCGACCTGGGGGAGAGGAACTTAGGCTGGCAGAGGGCAAAGTCAGGCAATTAACTAATCCGGTGCTGAAGACTATCAAAATTGCAACGTCCCTAAGGGAGGCAAACAGTAGGAAGTGCCTAATAACATTCCAAGAGCTTATTTAGGGTCCCCTGGAAGGAGGGGGAGGTCTGGAAGAGGGTTGAGAGTCATTTCTCTGCAGTGAGTTCGGATACCAGGGTCCCATTTGAATTTCAGAAGGGAACTCAACCTGACCAGGAGAGGTGAGGGGGAATCCAATCACACAGGCTATCATGTCCTGCTGCCCTGGGAGAGAAGGCAATAAGAATAGAAAGGGTGCAGGGACAGACAGGTTCCTAATCAGCAGGATCTACCCAACTGCAAAGAGTCAAACCTGCCCTAGGGAAAGTGACTGGATAGCTCTCTAGCTAACTGACCCAACAAGAAAGTTTAGCTCAGTGGAGGAGTCTCTGCTTTAAATATACAAGGCCCTTGGTTCAATTCCTGGCTTTCCTTAGAGTAGTGATTCACTGGGTTATCAAACACCCAGCTGATACTTTAGGACAGGGAATACATAGACATTATTTTAGCTTCTCTTGACTCTCGTTTTTCTTTTTAAAAAGGTTCTTTTTTTTTTTTTTTTTAACGTAGTTTACTCAATAAAACCCGATTCAAAGCCTGCAGAGGGCAGGCTGCAGGGTAATTGCTTGATGAACACCAGCAGCCTGAGAAGCTCCTCAGGGGCCTAAGAGGGCAGGCTGTTTTTCCTAAGTTTTTGTTTGATTGCTTGCTTGAGTGTTTGTTTGTTTTCTTTTTCCCTCCTCTTTTTCCCCCTCCCCCCATTTTTTTTTCTTTTTTTTAACTAGGTGCTGCTGTCTTGTTTCTTATTTGTTGTGTTCCCCCTTTCTTTTGTTTCCCCTTTTATTGTACACCAATTTTGTCTACCTACACTAATTCTTTTCCTTCCTTCATCTCCCTATCTTCTGCTTTCTGTTTTTGTTCTTACATTCACCTCTTTTTGTTTAGTCTTCAATTTCTCTTGTTTTTATTTCTATCTCTTCTATTCTGTTTTCTTTCTTTTTTTAACTTTTTTTCTTTTTATCTTTTCTTTTCTGTTTCCCTCTCTTCTTATCATTCTGGCCTGTTAATTCATTCTAGATATTTTTCTTTATTTGGTTTTTCATTTCACTGTTTATACCCCACTTTTTTATTCTTATTCCCCTGCACTTCTCACATGAGTTAATTATTCACTTTCCTAGGTCTTATATGGTTACTCTTCTAATTTTTACTATTATTATTACTATTATCCTTTTTCTCTTCTTACCTCTTTCCCTTTCTCTGGTCCTAATCTTTTTTCTTTCAAGAGAACATGGACAACAGCAAGGAAATAGAATAAGAGGAACAAAGTGCCAAAGAGAAAATTTACCACACAAAAAAACAGCAATTAAATAAAATCCTAGAGTAGAGAGAGAAACTAATTAACTGAATAAACCCATTAAGAAAAAGAGATGCCTAAACACCAACAAAAAATTATAAACTATACTAAGAAACAGGAAAACCATGGCCCAGTCCAATGAACAAACTAAAAACCAAGAAGAGATGCAGAACATGGAACAATTAATCAGAGTTGTCCAAACAAATATCATGAACCAACTTAATGAAGTGAAGGAAGAGATTAAGGATGTTAAGAAGACACTGGGAGAACATACTGAAGCAATTGTAAACATACATAAAAACATAACAGATATGATGGTGATGAATGGCACAATCCAAGAAATCAAAAATACACTGGAAGCACACAACAGCAGATTTGAACAGGCAGGGGAAAGACTTAGTGATGTGGAAGACAGTACATATGAAATCAAACAGAGAGTAGAACAGATAGATAAAAAGAGAGAAAAAAATCCAGCAGGGACTTAGGGATCTGAACAATAAAACAAAATGCACAAACATATGCATTATAGGCATCCCAGAGGGAGAAGAGAAGGAAAGAGGACAGAAGGAGTGTTGGAAGAAATAATAGATGAAAACTTCCCAACCCTACTGAGGGAGATGGCTGTACATGTCCAGGAAGCACAGTGCACCCCAAACAGTATAAATCCTAACAGGCCTACTCCAAGACATATACTCGTCAAATTGTCCAATGCTCAAGACAAAGAGAGAATACTGAAATCAGCAAGAGAAAAGAAAACCATCACAGACAAGGGAAGCTCAATAAGTTTAAGTGCTGATCTCTCATCTGAAACCATGGAGGCAAGAAGGCAATTAAGATGCTAAAAGAAATAACTTCCCACCAAGAATTCTCTATCCAGCAAAGCTGGCATTCAAAAATGATGGAGAATTCAAAATATTCACAGATAATCAGAAATCAAAAAGTCTGCCAATAAGAAACCTGCCCTTCAAGAAATCTAAAGGGAGTGCTGCACGTTGAAAGTCAAAAAAAGAGAGAGAAAGAGATGGGTAAGAATGTAAGAAAAAATAAAACAAAAAGTGAAGTAAAAACATACAACATACATAAACCCAAAGAAAATATGGGTAATGTAAGCAATTCCTTAACAATAATAACACTGAATGTTAATGGATTAAACTCACCAGTCAAGAGACACAGATTGGCAGAATGGATAAGGAAATATGACCTATATATATATATATGTCCACAAGAAACCCACCTTAGGCCCAGGGATTCAAAGAGGCTGAAAGTGAATGGCTGGAAAACAATTTTATAAGTAAACAACAACCAAAAAAGGGCAAGTGTAGCTATACTAACATTGGACAAAATAGACTTTAAAGGCAAAACTATTTTAAGAGACAAAGACAGACACTATATATTAGTAAAAGGGGTAATCTTTCAAGAAGAAAGAACAATCATAAACATTTATGCACCTAACCGGGGCACCTCAAAATACATGAGGCAATAACTAGAAAGATTAACTGCAAAAATAGATGCCTCTACAATTATAGTGGGGGACTTTAATACACAATTGTCACCATTAGATAGAACATCTTGACAGAGAATCAATAAAGAAACAAAGAGTTTGAATAATACATTAGAGAATCTGGGCCTAATAGACATATACAGAACACTACACTGAAATACAGTAAGATATACTTTCTTCTCCAGTGCACATGGATCATTCGCCAATATAGACCACATGCTAGGCCACAGAACAACTCTCAATGAATTCAGAAAGATTGAAATTATACAAAGTAATTTCTCTGATCACAATGGAATGAAGCTGGAAATCAATAAGGGCCAGAGAACCAGATTAGGCACAAATATATGGAAGTTAAAAACACACCTTTAGACAAACAGTCGGTCAAGGAGGAAATCACAAAAGAAATCAGTAACTACTTTGAAACAAATGAAAATGAAAACACAATGTAGCAAAACCTATGGGATGCAGCAAAAGCTGTACTGAGAGGGAAATTCAAAGCCATAAATGCATATATCAAAAAAGAAGATAGAGCTAAAATCAAAGACCTAACTGCACACCCAGAGGAATTAGAAAAAGAACAACAAACTAACCTCAAAGGAAGTGGAAAGAAGGAAACAACAAAGATTAGACAGAACTAAATGAAATAGAAAATAAAAAGCACTAGAAAAAATAAACCAAAAGCCGGTTCTTTGAGAAGATCAATAAAATCGACAAAACTTTAGCTGGACTAAAAAGAAAAAAAAAGAGAAAATATGCAAATACACAAAATAAGAAACGAGGAAGGGTATATCACCACTGACTCCACAGAAATAAAGAGTACATTAAGAGGATACTTTGAAAAATTATATGCCAACAAGAACAATAATTTGGAAGAAATGGACAGATTTCTAGAAATACACAAGCAGTCTACATTGACAAAAGAAGAAATTGATGAACTCAACAGACCAATCACAAGTAACGAGACTGAATTTGTCATCAAAAACCTCCCAATTAAGAAGAGCCCAGGACCAGACAGCTTCACAGGTGAATTCTACCAACATTCCAGAAAGAACTAACACCAATCCTACTTAAACACTTCCAAAAAATAGAAGTAGAAGGAACATTGCCTAGCTCATTCTATGATGCCAACATTACCCTAATACCAAAACTAAACAAAGATGCCACAAGAAAGGAAAATTACAAACCAATCTCTCTAATTAACCTAGAAGTTAAAATCCTTAACAAAATATTTGCTAATTGTATTAAAAAACACATCAAACAAATTATACACCATGACCAAGTGTGTTTCATCCCTAGTATGCAAGGATGGTTCAACATAAGAAAATCAATCAATGTAATACACCACATAAACAGATCGAAAGAAAAAAATCACATGATCATATCTAGAGACGCAGAAAAAGCATTCAACAAAATACAGCACCCTTTCCTGATAAAGACACTGCAAAGGATAGGAATAGAAGGAAACTTCCTCAACATGATAAAGGGTATATGAAAAACCCACAGCTAACATCATATACAATGGTGAAATCCCAAAAGGTTTCTCTCTAAGATCAGAAAAAAGACAAGGATGTCCACTATCACCCCTCCTATTTAACATAGTCTTAGAAGTACTTGCTCTAGCACTTAGGCCAGAAAAAGATATAAAAGGCATCCAGATTGGAAAGAAAGAAGTTAAAATTTCATTATTTGTAGATGACATGATCCTATACATAGAAAACCCTGGGAAATCTAAAACAAAGCTTCTAGAACCTATAAATGAGTTCAGTAAAGTCACACGTTATAAGATCAATGCACAAAAATCAGTAGCATTTCTGTACACAAGTAATGAACACTCTGAGGAGGAAATCAAGAAAAAAATCCCATTTACAATAGCAACTAAAAGAATCAAATACCTAGGAATAAATTTAACTAAAGATGTTAATGACATACACAGAAAACTACACAACACTGTTAAAGGAAATCAAAGAAGATTTAAATAAATGGAAAAATATTGCTTGTTCATGGATGGGAAGACTAAATATCTTTAAGATGTCTATCCTACGCAAACTGATCTACAGATTTAATGCAATTCCAATAAAAATCAATACAGCATTTTTTACCGAATTGGAAAAACTAAATATGAAATTTCTTTGGAAGGGCAAGAGGCCCCAAATCACCAAAGACATATTGAAAAAGAAAATTAAATTGGAGGAATCACACTACCTGACTTTAAAACATACTACAAAGCTACAGTAGTCAAAACGGCATGGTATTGGCACAAGGATAAATATACCAACCAATGGAACCAAATTGAGAGTTCTGATATAGATCCCCGTGTATACAGTCATCTGATATTCAACAAGGCCACCAAGCCCACTCAACTGGGAGAGAATGGCCTCTTCAACAAATGGTGCTTAGAGAACTGGATATCCATATCCAAAAGAATGAGAAAGGAACATCGTCTCATACCTTATACAAAAATGAATTCAAGATGGATTAAAGATCTAAATATAAGAGCCAAGACTATAAAGACCTTGGAAGATAATGTAGGGAAGCATCTACAGGACCTTGTAATAGGAAATGGTTTCATGAATTTCACATTCAAAGCACGAGCAGTGAAAAAAAAATAGATAAATGGGACTTCCTCAAAATTAAAAACTTTTGTACCTCAAACGAGTTTGTCAAGAAAGTGAAAAGATAGGCTACCCAATGGGAGAACATATCCAGCATATATAAAGAAACCCTATATCTCAAAAATAAAAAGACTAACAACTCATTTAAAAAGTAGACAAGCAACTTGAAAAGACACTTCTCCAAGGAAGAAATACAAATGGCTGAAAAGCACATGAAAAGATGCTCACCATCACTAGCTATTAGGGAAATGTAAATCAAAACTACAATGAGATATCATCTTACACCCATTAGACTGGTGGCCATTAAAAAAACAGAGGACTACAAGTGTTGGAGAGGATGTGGAGGAATGGGAACCCTCATCCACTGCTGGTGGGAATGTAAAATGGTCCAGCCATTGTGGAGGTCAGTTTGGCAGTTCCTTAAAAAACTAACTATAGTTCTGCCATATGACCCAGCAATTCCACTGCTGGGTATATACCCAGAAGAACTGAAAGCAAGGACAAGAATAGATATATGCACACCAATTTTCATAGTGGCATTATTCACTACTGCCAAAAGTTGGAATCAACCCAAATGCCCATCAAAAGATGAATGGATAAACAAAATGTGGTATATACATTCAATGGAATATTACTCAGCTGTAAGAAGGAATATAGTACTAACACATGGGATAACCTGGATGAATCTTGAAGACCTTATGTTGAGTGAAGCAAGCCAGACATGACCTCTCTCATATGAATAAAGCAAATTGAGCAGACTCAGACAGCTAGAGTGTAGAAGAGAGGTTTACAGGAAATAGAAAAGGAGAAGAAGGTTGTCAGCCAATGCCCATATGGGTGAAATCTATGATAAAGTGCAGTGAAGGGATATAACAGGAGTGTAGTGATACTATTGGGTTGGGCGGTGCAAGTTTGAGGGGGGGTGGTGGGGAGGGTGGGTTGGACAGTCCATGGAAGTGGGGGGAGGTTTGGGAGAGGGACCAGGTGAACACTGGGCATTGTTGGGTATGTGGTTGAAACTACAATATTGGTAAAGTTCTTTTGGCAATATGACAAGGAAGGGTTACTGGTTTAGGGTGTTGGATGGGGGGTATTTGGGACAGGGCGCACCTGGGGCAGTCTTCTAGAGAATGTGCAAGTGATCATTTTGTCATAGTGTGTTGTATCAATGGGTGGAGACCCACATAATGAGCAGGAAGAAGATTGGACTCTCATCCTGGGGAGGCCCGTTATGTTCTCAGACAGAGGCGTGGATGTCTCTTGACAGCATGAGCAGTTCCTAATAGGGGAGGACAGACCATTGTGTCAAGCCCTCACTGTTGTTGCAAGTAACTATGAATCTTGTCCTTCAAGGAGTGAAGACTGGTGGTCGCTGTGGGCCCTGAGGGGAGGGGGAGGGAGGAATAGAATAGATGGAAGAGGGGGTATTTAGGGGGCAATGGAAATGTTCTGCATGATCGTGCAATTTGGATACAGGCCATGTTAAATTTCAGCAAAAAATTATAAAACTGTATGGTCTAAAATGTAAACCAAAATGCAAACCATCGACCATGGTTAGTAGCTATGTTTCAATTTTTACATCAGTTGTAACAAAGTACCATCCACATATAGAAAGGTTATTAATATGGGAAGGGGAAAAAGGGGGAGGATCTTGGGTATATGGCAGTCCCCTATATTCTGTATGTGACTTTACTGTGACCTAAAACATCTTTGAAGACAAAATGAAAAAAAGTAAGACACTGGGGAAGAAAATGTCACTGTACATACAGGAAAATAGCTATTACAGTGATGAAAGGCAAAACGTCAAAAAAAAATTTTTTTTTCATTATTTTTTTAATATCCCAATTTTTAAATTTAATTTAGTTTTAATTTTTCTAAATTATTATGTATTTTATTTCTTATGTTTAAAGCAATCATTATTATTTCATTTTCCTATTAATTGTATTTGGCGATATTCTTAGCTTCATTTTTGAAGACGTTTTGGACCACAGATTACTTACAACTATGGCAGGGGACGATCATTGCTGTGGGGTGTCAGTGATGGGGGATACATGGGAGGAAGTTCACATGGGTATACATATAAGGTATATAAATGTGTTCAAATGTTCATGGGGCATTGTCACAGTGGGTAGAGAGTCACACAATAACCAAAAGAATATCGAATTTCTATCCTGGGGAGCTCTGCCACATTTGCTAATGGAACAGCAACAATCCCCCAAATACAGGGGCAATGACTAGTGAAGAAGAATGGCCCATTCATGGGCCCTTGATATTGACAAATATGCTTATGAGTCTTTGCTCTTGAAATTGCAACTTAGCCTAGTGTTGTAGAGTGCCTAAAAGTTACCTCCTGAGAGTCCATGTTGCTCAAATGTGGCCTCTTTCTAAGCCAAACTCAGCATATAAACGTAGTACCCTCCCCCCAGCGTGGGACATGACTCCTGGGGATGAGCCTCTCTGGCACCAACTAGCAATACAACTGGGAAAAGACATTGAATAAAAGGGGGAAAAGGTAAAGACAAATAAGTTTATATGGCTAAGAGACTTCAAAGTGAGTTGGGAGGTCATCCCAGAGGTAACGATTATGCACATCTCAGCAGGATCTCAGACTGCCAAAGTAGATACAACCCAAATAGTGCGGGTCCTGAGGGCTCTGAAGACACCCATTTCCTACAGTCATGGCAGACAGCTCCAGAGTTTGGCACCTTGCCAGTGGGCCCTACTTTGGAGTTTGTGCTCCCGAGTGTGACGGAGTTGGACTCAGTTGTGACTTCTCTACACATGCCTCTTCTGTCCCTTCTATTTGAACTTATAGTTGGTGCTGGATTTGGTAGGTGTATGCCCAAGAGACTTGAATCTTTGGGCTGTCCACATGCCATCTGGGCCCTGAGTCTCACCAGAGTTGCAACACCTACTCTCCAGATCATTGGACTCACCCAGGACAACTAACAGTGAGGTGAGGATGGACAACCAGCACATCAAGGAGCTGAGAGAGTCTGCAGCTGTGGGCAGGAGAATCCCATCCATCAGCCGATGGGATCGAAGCCCCCTCTCAATTAGAGGTGGAGTGGGCATCACCATTTCAGAATCCTCAGGATTGGAGAATAAAATATGGACTAGAGTGGACTTACTCGTATTCTGCTGGAGACTTGTTGTGATTCTAGCAATGGAAGAAATTATATCATTGATCTGGAGACAGTGGCCACTGGGGGTGCTGAAGGGAGGGAGAGGGAAAAAGAGGTATAAAATGGGGGCACTTTCAGGACTTGGAATTTTCCTGAATGACATTGCAATGACAGATACAGGCCATTATATATCCTGCCATAACCTACAGAATTGAGTGGGAGAGAGTATAAACCACAATGTAAACTATAATCCATGCTTATTGGCAATGCCCCAAAATGTTTTCATCAATTGTAATGAATGTACCACACTAATAAAAGAAGTTGTTAATGTGGGGACAAGTGGGAGGTGAGGGGAGTGGGGCATATGGGAATCCCTTATATTTTTTTATGTAACATTTTATGTAATCTAAGTATCTTTTAGAAAAAATAAAAAATGTATTTAAAAAATAAAACAAATTAAAAAATTATTAAAAAAAGAATATGGTGATATACATGAAAATTACAACTAAAGTAACTTATGGATGATAGCTAACAGTAATATTGTAATATTTTTGCAGCAATGGCAAAGAAGATATTATATCATTTCTAAGGGACAACAATAGGGGAGTATAAGGGGGTATGGGATCTTTCCTTTTGAAATAATGAAAATGTTCTAAAATGGACTGAGGTGATGACAGAACAATTCTGTGATGAATGTGAGAGGCACTGAGTGTACACTTTGAATGGATTGTACAAGGCATGGTACTGTATAAAACAGTGAATCCTGTGGTGGAAGATGGACTGTGGTTAACAGAACACATATGAAAACACTCTTTCATGAACTATAACAAATATATATACTGATACATAGTGGTAATGATCAGGTGGGTTGGGGAAAAAATACACCAAATGTAAAATATAGGTTATAGTTGGTAGTAATATTTTGGTGGTGCTCTTTCATAATTTGTAACAAATGTTTCACAACAATGAAAGGTGTTGGTGGTGGGGTGATATATGGGAGCCTTGTATCATGATATTCATGTTTGCTTTGTAAGTTCACAACTTTTACTATACACTTAATATTTATGTATTTTCATGCATGAGTGAGATTTTTAAATGAAATTTTTAATGGAAAAAAAATGGGCAACAGAAATAAAACATAAACAGCATTTTCACAGCAGAAACCCAATAGTCGCTAAACATGAAAAAATTCCCTACACCATTAAAATCAAGAAAATACAAATTAAGACTACAATCAGTTAACATTTTGCACTCATCAAATGGCAAACATAAAAATGTCAGATACTACCAAGTGCTGGGGAGGATATGAATCAAAAGAATCTCATATTTTGCAGATAGGAGTATAACTTGCTATAACCACATTGGGGTAAAATTGGCACCACCTAGTGAACTTGAACTTGCACATACTCTACAACTCCACTCCAAGTTATATGTCCTTTATATGTCCTAAGCATATTCCATAACTTTTGCACACGTGCCCTAAGAGACATGTAAAAGAACTTTCATGGTATCATTATTTGTAAGAGCAAAAACTTGAAACAGCCAAAGTTCAGCAACAGGAAACTGTATGCATTTTGGAATATTCATACCTGGACTGCAATGCACATAAAAATGAATGAGCCATATTTATACATGTCAACATTGATGGCTCTCATAAACCTACAAAAAAAAAAGGCAAGTAGCAAAAGAATACATATAATGTAATTCAATTTACATAAAGGTAAAACCCAGGCAAAACCAAGCAATATGTTGTTTAATGTTACATACAATCATAAAGAGTAAAACTGTAAATAAAAGCAAGAGAATATTTCACATAAAATCCATTATAGTGGTTACTTAGGGAACGCAGAAAGAGGATACAATTTTGGAGGGGCCTACAGTTGGCCTTAAAGGAACTGATAGTTTTCTATTTCTTAAATTGAATAGTGGACATATAGATTAATAGTCCTTAAGTGTACATGTGCTACATACACTCCTTTGTATATAAAATGAATTTCATATAAAATTATTAAATTTAGTGTACATAAGAATTCCTATTTAAAATGTGTACTTCCAGGCCCGAGAGTCAGAGAATCAGGTTCAGGAGGTCACCAAGGGGGGCAGGGGCACTCGGGTTCTTTTTTTTAATGAACATCCCTGGAGAACTTGCAGGTGGCATATGGACCACACTATGAAAATATTAGATTCTCCTTCCCAAGCTATCAAGGTCTATGTCAGAGATTTACAAGGCTTTCTTTCACAAATGTTATCTTATACAAAACAAAACAAACAACAAGTATATATAAAAAGGATCAAAACAGAAGAAGTTCTGGTTAAGGTGGGGGTTGGCACCTCAAGATTTGTAAAGGAAGGGGAGGCTTTACTCTACCTCCCTCCAGGAGTGAGATTAGAAGCATCTCTGGAAGTCCATGTGATGGTTAGGCTAATGAGTCAACTTGGCCAGGTAGTTGTGCCCAATTGGTCAAGCAAGCACTGGGCTAACTGTAATACAAGAATATTTATGGACCTGAGTCATCAGTGAGTTCATTGCATAGATGACTGATTACATCTACGATCAACCAAGGAGATTGCCATCAGCAATGAGTGATGTTTTATCCAATCAGTTGAATGTCTTAAAAGGGGAAGTGATTTCAGCATTCAGAGAGTATTTCCAGTTCTACTTCAGATAGCCAACGTTTCCTGGGAACTCGTCAAGGACCTTCATCGGAGCCTCTGGTTTGCAGACTGCCTGAGGAATTTCGAATCGTGTATCCCCACAGTCACGTAAGAGAATTTTATAAATTCTTATACTATTTACAGATATCTCCTGTCGGTTCTGTTTCCCTAGAAAACCCTGACTAATACAGTCCATAACTTTATCACAAATGGCAAAGAAACTTCCAGTGTCAACCCCATCTGATATATCTCAAACTAAAATGAAGTAAGTATGTAGGCTTGTCTACAAGCAAAGGCAAGCTGGGAAATACACCTTGGATATACTTTAGGATTTGTAAAATGTTTGTGATAGTGTGACACGATTATGCATGCACACACTGGATATATGAAAGTAGCTGTCTGGCACATAGTGGGTGTGCAATACAGTTCAAGCAAACTGAATCTGATGCATTCAGAACTATGCATATAATTTGGAAAAATAGGATTTAAGGCAAAGACTGTGATTCTAAGTTTTGGGTGCAATTCACAACATAACCAATAGCCACCATTTCTTCCACTGGAGTGCTTCCAGGCAACAAAAGTAATGGATTTGTTAAGCTACCCATGGCAAACCACAGCACCCTGAACACCTGCTGAAAGGAAGAATTTTCTAGTTACAAATGTAGTTTGAGCATGCTGTCTAGAACAGAACTACTCTGCATGAAGCACGTAGCCAAAGTGAGAAAGGAATGGAATGGAATATTCAAATAGAAAAAAAAAATAGGTGGGTGGCTACATATTGGTGTAAATGGAACATCATGTAGAGAAATGTGTTCTTTTTTTCTGAATTTACATTTTATATGCAAATCCTGTAATTAATACTTGGCCATAAGCAAAACATCATGAAATGACTTTGGGGACAGTTTGCTAAATTGTGGCCATATATAGAGCTTCTCCCCATAAAATACTGTCCAAGCCTTAGAGCATCTGTAATAGCAAAATGAACACAAAAGTTGATATTCTGGGTGAAAACCCTTCTCCTCATAAACCTATTGGTTTCTGTTGATTCTCTTGGCCTTCATTCAAGAGAAACTGGCATGGGCTGTCGCCTAGCAACAGCATGTAGTGCACTTTTATACTAGCCCATAGAAACACTGTCTGTCTGGACCTCATACCATTCAGCATCATGGTTTTGTAAATGATGACAATATCTTAATAATTTTTCTTTCTTCCCTCTCAATAAGTCGGGGAAGAAAGTTTGCTTAATATTCACCCCTTCTTTACAAGCTCTACACTTGGCTTTAAAAAATAAAATTAAAAATTAAAAAAGACCAGAGAATTAACATTGGAAGTCCACTGGTGATCTCAACTTCCTGGCCTCTGACAAAAGAACCAATATGATCATACACCTTACTGAAAATTGTAATGTATTTCTTAGAACGAACTCAGGTTGTTTAATTGCCCTTCATTCATTCAATATTTGATTAATGCCTTCTACATACCAGACATAGTACTAAGGCTTTAAGATACAACAGGTCAACAAGACAGACACTGTCCCTATCTTCATGGAACCTACTTGCCTGTAAGTAAATTTTCATCCATAAAAACACATGCCAAACTCTGATGTATGCCAGCTAAACAGAGGTCCTATTATTTTAAAGCCAATGAAAATTTCAAATCTAATCCAAATGACTAGAATCCGACTTTGTCAGGGACAGAGGAATCTAAATTAGGAAACACGGAAAATCAAGTCAGATTACCTTTACCCTATCCTTTGTAAAGGAATCCTATCCTTTACCCCCACAGAAATGGTAAAGGATCTTTGAGACTTGTAGCCATGTCAAATAGATTAATATTAAGATTAATAGGTGTTGACGCAAAAACTAGGGATGAAGATTTTCAAAGAGGGTATTTCTGAAAGCCCAGAAACTAACTCACCAGTAGGTAGAAGAGAGTAAAAGGACTGGTGTCCATCCAAGGACTCAAGTTCAAGGACGCCTAGGGAAAGTATTGGAAGCTTCATTCAAATATCCTCTAACCCACCCAGGGAGAAATATTTTCTATAATGTTTCACCAAGTTAGGAACAAGAAGACATGACAACTGTTTGAGAACCCAAAAGAACTCTGGTTACTTAAGTGTTCGTAAAAAGTCATATCACTTAGAGAGAAAACCCTTACAATTTGAAGAAGAGCAAAACAAAGCGATCGGTAAGGATTTGTGAGTAGAAGATGACAAAATCACTGAGGAACTACAATTGTTAAATGTGTGAGCTACCAAGACCTATAAGAAAGGGGCATCCAGCCTCTTTCCCACATGGGAGGTCCCAGGTTTGGTACCTGGTGCCTCCTAAAGAAAAAACAAACAGACAACGAGCAAAAACAATGAGTAGACAACAAGCAAAAACAACAAACAAAAACAATGAGCAAACAACAAGTAGATAATGAACAACAACAAAAATCAAACGAGCAATGAGAAAAAAAACAACAACAAGCAAACAGATCAGAGAGCCAGCTCAAGGGAGATGATGTGGCTCAGTGGTTGAGCACTGGCTTCCTACATATGAGGTCCAAAGTTCAATCCCTGGTCCCAGTATCTCAAAAAAAAAAAACACACAAAACCCAATGCCATACATAGAACTCCAGTATACACCTATATCCCAGATACCCAGATCCAACAACATCCACATTTTACCACATTTGCTAGTCTCCAAACCTGTGAGACAATAAATTCCTGTTGTTTAAGTCAAAAAAAAAAAAAAAAAAAGAAAGGGGCATCCAGGAAGTAGTATGGTCCCCAAGTTAATCTAGACATGAACCAGCCACGATTCAAATTTGTCACAAAAATGAACCTAAATCCAAAGAGCCTGCTTATCTATGACAACTTTTAAGGCATCTTTCAGAATCTGGTAGATAAGAAAGATATTTAAAGAAAGTTTCAGGAACAAGACAGAAAGGAAAGAGAGAAAGAGAGAGAATTTCACCAAAAGATTGTAACATGAATAGATTTCTTTGGAAGCATTTTAGCCTGGCTCTGATCTTGTTTAATTCCAGCTGAATGCTTATCTCAAAATATAGTTTATTAGAAAATAAAAGGGGCATTGCAAAGTTCTCTGAAAGTTATTTCTCCTTCAGAAACAATACAGAGTGGCAATGAAAAAGTAAACCCATGCTTAGACTTACATGAGGAACAATTTTTCAAAAATAGGAGAGAATAGTAAAACAAAACACTAGTTTTCATGATTTGTATAGATCTAGCTTTATTCCCCTTCAAGGCTTCCTTTGTTTAAGCCACATCAAGTTGGATTAAAACCAACATGACACAAACACTTATTATTTTTTGTTGTGACTTCAAATAAACCCTCAGAAATATCACATCCATGTGTCAGTATAGTAATCCACTTCAGATGGAACTTGCTAAATTAAATGGGCCACCAGTAGATTGAGTACTCTGAATTTTTCCCCAAATCCGATGTTAAAATTACCTGCTTATACAAAATTCCACGTTAACCTTATTATGGCCCTGTTCCTGTCTAGCCACCTGGCTCCAGAGCACAGGGCACAGGGCACAGGGCAGGCACTAAGTGCAGTTAAGACAACAACTGCCAGTTTAGGCATCATCATGCCTCTCTCAGGCAGTCCTGAGCCAGTTACATTTCCTCGGATTGCATGCCACAGAAACTAATTCAGGTTAGATTAAGCTCTAGCAAGAAAAGAAATGGAATGAACTAGAAGGATATCAAACACTCTCACAGAATCAAAGGAAGAGTTAAGTCACAGGAAAGGAAGGAGCCAGAAAACTCTTGGGTCCTCAGTGGTTGAAGACAACAATTGCCAAGTTTCAGTTTTCTCCATCCCATTGTCAGAACACTGGCCAGAATGGATCCGTTTGGAGAAGTGGAGTGTTGTAAGTAAGGCAGGAATCAAAAAAAAAAAAAAAAAAAAAAAAAGTCTCCTAAAAGCCACAAAGACCAAACTGTAGAGTCATAACCTAAACTCTCTTAAATCAGCATATACAACTAAAACATTTAAGCTAAGGGAATGTTTATGATGGGAACATTAGAAATTGTGTTATACATTGCACAGACCACTAAGATATTCTTGGGGATTGAATCATGTCCCCCCACAAAAGACATGTTCAAATCTTAATCCACAGTCCTGTGGGTATGAACCCATTTGTAAATAGGACCTTTGAAGATGCTATTGTTACTTAAGATGTGAATAGGAACTTCAAAGATCCTATTTACATGAGACCAAAGTGAATTAAGGTGGGTCTTATCCATATGGCTAAAGTCCCTATAAGGAGAGGAACTCTGCACAGAAACACAGACAACAGTCAGTAGAAGCCAAAAGTCAGAGAAAGTCACAAAAGGAGACCAAAGAGACAGATAACCATGTGACAAAGGTGTAAGTCAAGGAACCCTAAGGATTGCGGAAAGCCAGCACCACAGCCCTATACATTCCGGGAGAAATCATGGCCTGTCAAGATCTTGATTTTGGACTTCTAGCCTCCAAATCCTAAGACAATAAACTCCCATTGTTAAGCCAACCCATTGTGTGGTATTTGTCATAGCAGTCCTAGCAAGCTAAGATAGATATTATCAGGGATTAAAAAAAAAAGGTCTAAACAAAACTTTCCTTAGTGATAGTTTTCTTAGGAAAACCAATTAATATAGTTATTTTACATCTGAAAGTAAATAGAAATTAAATGGTGCTTCAGTATTTGAGCTTTAGAAATAGTTATTTAATGTGGCAAGTGATTATTCCCCACACAACCTAAATTGCTTTGGGCCAGTGCATGATGATATGTGAATGATGATTCCAGAAAAATGTATTATGATTGGCTACAATGAGGCCAACTTAATTAAGTTCCATGTTCATTGTTGATAAAATACTTTAGTGGCATCTATACATTTACATTACTTCACAGCTTTCATATAGTAAAAAAAAAAAAATGGTACTCATGGCCTACTTAAACCCACCAATACTTGGGTCATCCAAGCTCCGTAAGTTTAAATGACTAGCTACTACCACAAAAAATTACAGACTCTCCATCCCCAACATACTGTATACCCCTTGTCTTGTTCAAATTGCAGGATTTGTGGGCAGGATTTTTTCCTTTTTAAAGGTCTCTCTGCAAGTTTATCTCCTGCATCCACTTTAATGATAGAGCCAATTCATTTATATGCTGGATAAAAAAAGGGATTTGTCACTTTGCTGACTGAGCACAAGAAGTCTCTTCCCACATGAGGGGGCAGTTGAGTTGGACTTCTAAAACTCCTTTAGCTCTGAACCCTCTTGCTGGGTTTTGTGATGCAGCTGAGCCTGCAAGTGTGGAATTATGTGGCTTCTCTAGCATACTTACAATGGCAATTGCATTTTTTAAAAATATTTTCCCCTGTGACCTTATAGGTGAGCCATTTTCTCCCCACAGAGCCCATTAAGGCTACACCATGAGGCTGGGGTGGAGGAGAAGGCTGTGACTCAGGGAACTTAGCTCCAGATAGAAAAAAAAGAGAATGCCCTACTCCTTCCAGCCCAGGAGGATACAGGAAGGAGGAGAGACCAGAGGAGGGGTGATATAAGAGCATCCTTGCTATCCGCCACCCCAGAGTAGTAGCATTGAAAACCAGAAGCAGAGGGGAAATTTCCTGTTCTCTGTTTAGCACTTAGAGAGGAGATTGCCTACACCAGCCCTGGGCAGGCAGGTAGGGTAGCCAGGGAAGGGCTTGGTTTAGCCTCAGCTCCTGTGTGCCCATGGAGGAAGCCAGAGTTAGCAGATGGTGCTGCCTGGTAAGCTTGTTTTTGTTTTTTGTTTTTTTTTTTTGGACAGGGTTGAGTGGAGAATAATGGGAAAGATGAGCAGACCAGGGACTGAAAGGGGTCACAGGCAAGCCTCAGGAGAACAGCAACAGGGGCAGTTGGGAGGAGCCCCAGGGCCAACCAGCCAGGGGAACAGACCATGAGCTCAGCTGCTGGTCCAGGGGGCAGGCAGGAGGCAGATGCAAGAGGAGGCTATTGCTACCGGGGAGGAAACAGGGTAAAACACACACACAGGCCTTTAGATCTGATTCCTGCCTAACTCTAGTGCCACATTCCCCACCCCACTCACCAGTGGAGGCACATTGTACTCTACCCTCTGTTTACAGCAGACCTCTTGACCACATGTAGCTCCCCAAGGGTGATATTCTCATTCAGGCCACCATGCCCGTGCACTGCAGCTGTGCCTTGAGGTTCCCTACCCTCTCCTCCACATGATCAACTCAATTCTGTACGACTTCGGATCACCCTCTAGGAAGACGCTTCAGTCTGTCAGGCAAAGATCATCGCATCTTGTATAACTCTATGGTAGAATGCATCAGGTATTTGATTTGGCTTTATCTTCTTCACCAGACTGAAAACCACATCTTACTCATGTCTGCATTTCCAGCTTGGAGCACAGCACCTGGCTAACAGTAGGCACGCATTAGCTGTTTAAGTGAATTTATAGAAACTAGCATAATAGAGGCAGTTTAACCCTTGTATTACAAAGTCCAAAGGGTGCTTTTGTTAAGCATTTCCTTTATGCCAGGTACTGCGCTATGCACTTTTACATAAACCGTCTCTTTGGACCTTGCCACAACCCAGCATGGCAAGCTTTCTCATTCTATTGTGCAAATGAGTAATCCTAGGCTCACTTAAAATTCCATAACTAGGAAGTAATGGGCCAGGGTGAGAACCCATGCTCTGACTCCAATAGAAGGCCTTTTGTCACTGTATCAGAGTTTCTAAAGAGCATTTTCTCATCTTTAACATTTCTTCATATGGTTACAGCTTAATAGCATCAATTTACATTAGTCACTTAAATTGTCTGCTCCAGTGGTTAAATAGTAGAGCAAAAAAGACTGAAGGACATGGTATCACTATCACCTTAGCACAGGCAGCTACACTGTAGAACAGTTATTGGGTCACCAAGGACCATATTCAAAAGAAGAATAAATGTTGTTGGAGTCAGCTGTGAGGCAGCAGCTGCGTAGAATAAGAACTGAAGATGACTTTAGCAGAGCCAAGTGATGTGTTTTAATGATGGATGCATTTTTAAAATGCATCCCAGGCCCTACTGGGTGTTTCTTTGTGCATTGCAGGGAGTCATGGGTTTGACAAAGATTTCTCCCACAATTTTGAGGCATAGGAGGTTGTCAGAAAACTCACACTTGTGGTGGAGATCTTTTTGAAGTTGTACAAAATTACCTATTAATGAGTTCTAATATTATTCTTTTATAGCTGGATGCAGCTGGATGAGACTCAACCGCAAAGGGACTGTGATTTGTATATTAGTGATTTTAACTTCCAGAGACATTTCTGGATTCACTGTTTGCCTTTGGATTCTGGAGAAGTGATCGTTTCAATTAATAGGCTGATTAGCAAAGTTTTAAGTCCTCTCAAGTAGCGTTTCTTATTACTACAGATGAATCAAATCCTCTCAGCAGGTCAACAAAGCATGTGGACTGTCTGTAACAACAGCTCTGCTTGGCAAATGCCTGCCTGCCAAGCCGTGGGCAGACAAGGACTTGTGTAATGGATCACAGGTTCTTAAAACGATTTCATCTGAGGTAAATCATCAGAAAAAGAAGACAATTGGTTAAATTGTCTACTTGGTACCTGACACATAGTAGATGCTCTAAAAACATGTCTCAAATAAGTGATACTATTACTAAACCCTCTGCCATGGCATCAGTTGCAGTATCCTTCAACATGCAGTCAACTTCCTACATGAGATACATGATAGAGAATAGATTTACTTTTATTCAGAATAATTTTTAATTTTGCCTAAAGTACAGAGCTAGATATAACAAATAGCCATATTTCCACTTCTCATAATTAATCAATGTTCATCATTTGTCACATAAAAGAAATAATAACTAACATTTATTGAGATAAGGTTGTTATTATTTCAATTTTACAGAGAGGAAACAGAGGCATAGAGTTTTAAGAATGTGCCAAATCACACTGCATTAAGAAGCAGAGCTGGCATTCAGAACCAGGAAGCTGGGACTCCAAGCAGTGTCCACTGCCTCTGATTATGGTGGACTCCCCTTTGCACACTTTCTCAAACCCAGTCTCCCAAGCCCCTGTTCAAAGAGGAAACCACTACCATGAAGGTGATGTTGGTTTGGAGGTTACACTACATAATCTATATAATATAACATATAACCTTAATTTTATGTGTTTTTTTTTTTCTAGCAGAGTGTTAATTTAAAAACAATTCCATCCTTCTCCCAACAAGTCAAGAAATTGAAACTGTTAACTTCTCTCCAAACATTACCACCCACCTCACACCTTTTGTGATATTGGTGCTTAGTATTTTAGCCATAATTTTAACCACTCCCATATTAGCTAATATTGTCACCATTTATTAGTCAATACATATTGAGGTTTACATACATGTTTTATGGACTTTTTTGGTCATGATTGCTTCTTGTGCTTGGGCTCATTTTCCTTCTTGCTGAAGTGTCTGCATGAGTATTCCTTCCAATACTGATGAAAGGAGGAATATGCATCAACAGTGTATATTTGGAAATGTCTTTCTCACTCTGACAAGGTAGAATGTTAGATTTAGATTCTTCTTCAGCACTTTTGGGTGGGGTTGCATTATTTTCTAGCCTCTATTTGTGGTGACAATGCATCCCCTGTAATTCTAATTGACATTGTTTCCAAGTTTGTAAGTAATCTGTCTCCTCTCTGGTCTCTTTAAATGTTTCCCTCTTTTTCCTTAAGTTCTTCAGTTTTACTGTGATGTGTCTAGATGTGGATTTTTTTTTTTTTTTTCTATTTCCCCTACATAGGATGCCTTTCTTTCTTCCCTTCTGGAAAACTCTGTCATTATCCCTTCAAATATTGCCTCTCCTCTATGCTGTCTATTTTATCATTCTAGGTCTCTTAATAGGAAAGGTTGTAGCTTTTCATTCTGTCTTCTATATCTTCCATGACTCTTACCTTCTTTCCATTTTCTCCAACTCTTTATGTCTCAGAACTGAGATCCAAGCAATTTCCACAATTCAATCCTCTACTTTACTTCAATATCTTTTCTTTTCTGTGTCTAGACAATAGTTAGCCTATACAGTGATGGTATTTTTGTGCTATTGTTTTGAGGACAATATTTTTCATTTATAGAATTTCCACTTTTTTCATATCTGCCTGTTCTTTTTCACAATCCCTCTTGATTTATGAATTCTGTTATTGCCCTTATCATTTTGAGCATTTTAAGCATGCTTATTTTAAATTCCCTTTCATATTTTCCTATTATCTGTAGTTCCTTGAATGTGACCATCAAGGTAGACTAACTGCCATGGTATTAGCTTTCCTTGTGTGTTAAGATTTTTTTTCTGTGAACTAATCATATTTAAAGGAATCTTCTTCTAAAGAGGCTCAACATTTGTCCTGGGTTGTAGAAGCCATTTCTTGATTTTTTTCTGCCGGGGCTCATATGTTCTGAAGCAGATTTTAAATTAATTTCTGGGACAGGTCATGGATCAATTTTCTACCACATCCTAGTGCTACTGGGGTTCCAATATGCCAGAATTAACTCCGTTTACCCACAGCCTGAGTTATACAGGCAGCTTCTGGCTTATTCTGGGAGCCATGTTCAAGCTCTAACATGGCATACAAGGCTCATAACCCTATTTCTCAGTCCCACATTGTCATTCCAAGTGTATATATTTGGTTGACTTTTCCCATGGACCACATAGCTGCAACTCCTTCTTAATGTTATTGGGTCCCTCATTGTTTCTGCCACCTAAAATCTTGCTTTTGGTTTTGCTTTTTATTATTGTTATTATTATACGTAGAATAAGAGCGGGATTTCCCAAGTCAGCGTAGTTCATCCCCTTTTTGTCTAAAGTCATACAAATTATATTGTTATACAAGTACAAAAGTGTCACATGACAAAGTTATGCAAAGTAGAAAGTTGGAAGGAGAGGAGAAACCTTCGATCACATCTGTAAACCATGAATGTCTAAAGAACATACCACATGAGACTTTCATTTTATAAATGAAACTCTGCGATCATGCTTCCCAAACACCAAGGGGAAAACTTGGCTGAAAACATCAGTTCTGGCACAAAGCTATAAATTTACTGAAAACCTTATCAATAAAACCAAGTTTCAACCCTGGAAAGCCAGCAAGTCAATAAAGTTGATCCAACAACATGGTTTTACCACAGCACAATAAGAGGAATTTGTGAAATTTGAATAAAAAACAGACTTAGAAATGGTGGTTTTTCTTGAAAACCAGGATAAAGTGTCCCGTTTTCTGCAAAATGGCTATGAACACAAGGGAAGTTGTGTTAAATTTTGCTTTGTTTTGTTTTGTTTTGTTTAGAAATAACATCACAGCATATTCAAAACACTCCCCAAGAAATCATTCTTTCAGCTAATATTTATTGAGCTCTTCTGAGGTGGTAAGCACTGTATACACCCTGGAGGACCAGGGCACAAGACAAAATCCCTAAAATGGCAAAGCTTACAATCTACTGAGGTGACAAGACTCATATACACACATGCCATACCAAAGTAGCAATACAACATCACACATAGTACAATCTCAATAATTTTCCTACTGCTAAACGTGTGCCAAGAGAATCTCTCAGAAGGAAAGCTTAATAGTTATTCCCTTAAAAGGCCAAGAGTTAGAAGGGACTCTTTACCAGAAAACTCATAAACCCCAAAGGAAAAAGACAAGTCGCTATACTCCCCAGCTGCCCCGTGATTCCCTTCCTCCACCCCAAGTCTCTCAAAGCCTATTTCAAGAGAATAAAGCAAACATTCCCTCCACAGGCACATGTTCTTTCAAAAATCCTCACTTTCCAGCATCCTATGATAGGTGAACATCCAATTCAAAGAGCTTAGTTCATAAAGCCCCTAACACTGTAGTAAAATGTTTTCCCCAGATGCAACTGCAAAGTCCAAAACTTTATGCAGGTAGTCATTTTTAAAGTAGTTCATGGAGTCTCTATTTTATATACTTCATTCACTGGGAAACTGTACTAAGAATGGCAGTACAGTAAAGCAATGCGTTTCCACGAAATGGTAATGAAGTGCAGCCAAAATAGAGATAATTATTTTAATTAATGGTAATGATTTTAACGGTTGAACATTTTAACTAATTAATTATGATTGATTGCTTGTTACTAATCAAGGAATATGATTCAAAGTTGTAATTGAAAAACTGGGAGCAATAGGTTCTGCAGAGAGCATATCATAATCCTACTGAGACCGGGATATTATTTTTGCCTTGAAAATTGCATTTTGGAGATAAGGATCCATGTTTATGACCCTTTATCAGAAATGGGAATAAAATATGAAATGTGAATACATTTGAGGAAATGTATGTATTATTTTATTGCCACAGCTTTTAATATCATATTATTCATCTAAATAATTTTATACTTGTTAGTCTTCAAGCCTGAGCTTTCTTTTTTTAGATCAAGACCCTGGATACATGAAGCTACTCAATTAGACTGCTCAGACAACGTGAAACATTTTTAATTTCGATAAACATATTAACTGAGATTTAGTTTTCCTCCTAATTTATACGTAGGACTTTAGACATTGGATTGTTAACTCTTTTAAAATCCGACCAACTGTAATGTCAATACCAGGGAGTTAGGGTTCTGATTACTCTTTGGTCTATTCTTCTAATGGTATTATCTAATTGAGGCAAGTCAGCTTCTCATTATAACCTGGGATTTATCTTATTTGTCTTATTCACTGTGCATCAGCAAAGATTACCTTATTATTATTTTCTTTCTAAACAATTATTTTCTACCATTAGTAGAAAGCCATATTTTCCCATTGCTATTTGGGTGCGAAAGGAACGATGTGGACCATGGCAAATGGTGATAACAGGGTATGGCCAGTTTGGAAAAGGAGACGTCAATGTAGCTGTGGTGTAGAGTATGAGGATAGGCAAGAACTGAGTCTGGAGGGGTAGGTAATAGCCAAATTGTAAAGTCTTATGTTTGTCATACCAATTAAAGAGTCCTGTGGACAAGGAGGAAATGGTGGAGATCTCTAGAAAGGGAACAACATAAACAAATGTGTTTTTAGAAAGGCACACAGGTGGCCTGTTAGAAGTTTGATGGGAATAAAGAGAGAAATCAGGAAGGAAGCTGTTGCTGTAATTCAAGTGACTGATAATGAGATCGCCTGGACTAAGGCAATGATGGAGGATATCCCTGAAGTAGATTTGCCTTGATCTGGTTAATAATTGCAGTGAATTTGAAGGAGGTTCAAGTTTGAGGGAGAAGATTGAGCTCAGTTGGGGCATGTTAAATCAAGGTGCTGAAGACACTCAGGTCAGTTCATGTTCTACCCACTTCCTTGCACTGCCCCACCCAAAAACTGGACTTTAACAATCTATTGTACATAGCCATGGTCTCCATATATTGTGTCTACCTTTCAGAATTGAATTCACCCAAAGACATAGCCAGGGTTTAACACCAGGGGAAGCAATTCTGGGAGAAAGGCCTGTGCCATTGAATGGTGTCAGAGCAAGCAAGGAAGGCGTGACATTGGACTATTCTTTCCACGGCTCATATTCTGATCACTGATTTTTCTATTACTTAATTTATACTTCTTCCTCTGACATTATTTTAATCATAGGCTTTAAAACACTGGCTGTGAGTCACTTTTGCAGAATGTGTTCAGGAAGAATGGCTGATCTCCCTGCTTTTCTCCTAGTACATTTCAATGTCTAATTACCTACAATTGAGTCTGTCTCCCATTGCCCAGCCCATTCTAATAAATGAGACTTATTCCAGATTCCAGACTCCTCCCATTTTTTACACCCTGCTGTGTGGCTCAATTATGCTAAATGCCAGTCTGCTAGGGCCCAGAGGATTGGGCTAGAGTCCATGCAATTCTTTCTGTCTGTAGTCAAAATTGGTTTCAGAGCCTCCAAGTTCATGGAGCCCTCAGTTAGGAGTCAAATGACGTCAATGTGAAGAGACGAGTGAGAGCTGTAGAATGAGGAAACCAGGCAATTCCCTAAAATATTTTGATACTAGTAAGCATTTGCAAACATTTCTTCTTTTCTAATCTTGTGATGCAACTCTGGAGGCAGAGGAATTATCATTATTCCTCTCATATAGTATCAAGGTTAAAGTGTACTGTTTGTATTTCAGCAAAGAATCAAGGGGGAAATGAACACAGAGTTGAAGGAATAATATTCAGAACATCAGCTCTTTTTATTTTTTTAATCTTGTCGCAGATCATCCACTCAGTAACTTACCCTTGGAAATTTTTTATCTCAGGTCAGACTTCTTTCTGCCATTTGGCATTTTCCCAGGCATCATCCTTTCCATCAGTCAGTGTAAATATTAGCCAAGCATAATTAGGAAGGTAAATCTGCCGTAGAAATTATCATGGTTTCATTTAGCTTTAGCTGATGTTAAACAACGAATAATGGGTAAATTTTCCTTTCCTGGACATTCAAAAATAAACAACAGAAGACTAATTATTTAGACACATCTAAGCTGTGTCTAAATCAAACTACTGCAGCTTGTTTTTCTGACCCCAGTACTCCCAGTTATGCTCACAGTTCAGTACTAAAAAGAGTGTTTAGGTAGGAAGAAAGAAGGAGCACAGTGATGGAAGGTAAAGGTAGAAAAGGACAGCCCATAGAAGCCACTGTGAATCACAATAAGACTATCAGATAATTTATATATTCAGCTGCAAACCAAACTCACTAGTTATAATGGTTTGTAGAAGTGACAGTCTGTTTTGCCAGAATGATCAACATTAGCAAGCAGCATCCTACTGTTCAGCTGTGGATTTAGGCTGGAGCCATAGAAGAGGATAATATGCTTATGGATAGCACCTCTCAGAGTGTGAAGTGCACCTCCTGGGCTGGCAATCTAACCCTGGTTCTGGCAGGACCCCAAGCAAGGTGAAGGAAAGGGAGGGAGAAATGAATGAATAATATTTCCTCTTTTACTTGGGACTTGCCAACACTAGGACCTGGCATTGAATACTCAGTGCTAAAATACTCTGGAGATAGTTCCTTTCATTTGCTGGATTGAAATTGGTATGGCTTCACAAAGCAGAAAATGTAGCACTGGATGCCCTATTCATATGGTAGAAGTACACTGCCTGACAACATCTCCTTCTCTTCCCCATCACCAACTTTTGTGTGTTTCTAATGAATTCTACCTTCAGAAGACATCTGAACCTGAGATCCTGATCATTGAGTTTTTAAAAGCTCTTTAATATTGCAGTGTAAGCTGAAGTTTCCCAGACAGAGCAAACAGCAACTTTAAAAAGAAATAATAAAAGGCACATGTTCCATGTACTTAGCTTATACATACTCACTAACCTGGGTGAGTTAGGCATCTCACAGTAAATAATCTTGCCAAAATAAAAGCCTTAATTTTCTCAGCCTTAAATTAATTATAAAAAATAATCCATTTGCCAATTACAAATGTGCCCAGTGGAAGCCATTATGGTGCAACCAATGTACAGCTTATATCCTAAAATGATGTTATTGTCATATCCTGTAACAGGGTTTTCTCTTTGGATTATCACTCCAGCTGTGGTAATGAGTTCACAAACAGCTATTTACATGTTTCCTTTTCTTGTCTCTGGTGATGAGAACCCCCATTTATTAGATAGTTGGCCAGAAATGGGACCATCATAGCAAAATAGGGTAAAGTATGTGGGTCATTATAACTATCAATGCTAATTTTTCTACCATCAAAATTTGCAGAACCTATATAGTGAGGTTTTTAAGATATTGTAAGTGAAAGTGCTACCTTATAGAGCAAGAAAAGCATATTATATTAAATCATGTATGTACATTAAATGAGTTAATATTATTAAAAGGAAGAATTCCATATATCTGGGTGATAATTAAATTGAGTTATAAAGACAAACAATGGACTCTTTCTCTAGCGGTGTGTTGATACAAAAGAGTCTTAATTTTATTACCTATGACCAAAAACAAGTGCAAAACCTAGAAAACAAAGTATAAGTACAAAGTTATGTTCAATTAAGTTATAAAAACTAAATTAAATTGAATAAAGTTAAAGTGAATTATTCAGCATTCATTTTCCAAATAAATAAATAAATAAATAACTGATACAACCATATCACCATCCCCTTTGAACTCTAGGTTTCAAATAACTTTAGATTAAGCTTTTTAAGGAAACCAGTGAAAATAGTGTCTCCAAAATTGAAATATTGTGTCATTTTCAGATCATAACTTATCATTCCTAATATTGCTGAGAGTGAATACTAATTAAAAATCCATTCAGTTCCTTGTCCCATAGTTTTAGATATATAGGTAAATGAAAGATGATAAGGAAGTTTCCCTATCTTGTTTGACTAAAATGATATAATGTTATGAGGGCACGGATTTGGTGACATCCCAAGGAAGTTGCGTCAAGTTCTGTGATGGACTATTTGAATAATAATCATTAGAAGAAAATCTAATATTTCTTTAATTTGACATTTTTATTTCTCCTTTCCCCAAGGCTGTGATATGTGCTTTGACACACCAGGCTGTTAAAGATGAAAACAAAAGAATTATAGTCAGGAAATATAGTGTCTTTGCTCTTCCATTTACAAATTCAGTTTCTTTATAATCATAATGGATAAAATAATTATCTTTGTCCTATCTACCTCACATTGTAAGTTTCAAATGACACAGGAATATGAAAGCAGTTTGTAAAACTTAAAGTCCTATATAGTTATTAAAGTTTCATATTTACTGAGTTTTTCTAATTGTCAGAATGGTGTAGTGACACTAAATCAGACATTACTGAGATGGATGAAACACATTTCTTCAATAATCTTTAGGAATTAGGAATAATTTACTAATGCAATCTGTGACCTAGAAAGCATTTAGAATCATTCAAAGCTAAGGGACCAAACTCATATTCTTGAATTTATTAGAATCAGGCTGTGAGTCAGTGGTATTCAACCTTGGCTGAACACTGAAATCACCTGCACAACGTTAAAAATATTGATAATATGAGTGCCTATCCAAAGTGTAATACCTGGTATCAGGTTTAGTCTCCCCTGTATACAACTACAAAGTTGGACATAATATTTAGAACAATTGTGTGTAGGCATTAGACCACAGCTAACTCAGAGCTACAATCCTTGAGAGAAGGGAAGTAGACAGATTTATACCCACATTCATCCTGTCTTCTTCTTGAGGTCATTTTTCACACTTGGCACAATGAACTAGATGCCCAAGTAGAAAGCAATAATCTTTCAAGACAAAGGAAACAGAAATTGGAGTTCACAGCTACCAAGGAGGTTTTTGATTGGGGAATAGGACACCAGAGGAGAAGGAGCTTCGAAAGAAGCCCTAAACATATATTAAAAATTCTGCTCGGATCCTTGGCTAACTCCTAAGCACTATATAGGCAAGGCAAAACTAAGAGTCCCAGGAACCACAACCACTGGGATAATGGAGAGCTGGGTGGATATTTCAGAGGCCAAACACTGCTGGAGATGTTGGGGCTCAAGCCCAGTCAGAGTGGAGACAACTTGGTGAATAAACATGGCTTTCAGATGAAACCCCAGGAGAGCCACTCTCTAGTAATAAAAGATCCATCCTAACAAAACTGACATCCCAGCAGAATCAAGATGATCTGCTGGTTATTTAACAGCCTATCAGAATAAAAATGAACACTTTAAAAGAATATATCATAAGCCAAAACCTTTCCAAAGTATCATTCATAATGTCTAACATCCAATGCAAAATTACCAGACTTGAGAAGGAGCAGGAAAAAAAATTTATCAAAATATCAAGAGATAAAATAGTCAAGAGAAGAAAACCCAGAAATAATTTCATATATTGGGGTTAGCAAGCAAGGATTTCAAAGTAACTATAAACAATATGTCAATGAAATTAGAGGAATAAGGGAACAAAGTAGATTAAAAAACAGAGTATTCAACAGAGAATCCAAACATATAAAAAATAAGTGAGCATTCTAGATATGTAAAATGCAGTATTTGAAATTAAATACTCACTGGATAGTTTTATCAGCATACTGGAAACATCAGAAGACAGGATTAGTATGCTCAAAGACAGGACAATTGAAAATATTTAAATTGAAGGACAAAGAGGAAAAATAAAATGAAAAAACATTATTATATGTATATGAAATATGCTGGAAACTTCTAACATGTGTGTAAATGAAGTCCCAAAATGAGAGAAGGGACAGAAAGGAACAGAGCAATATTTGAATAAGTAACACCTGAGAATATTACAGGGATATCAAGAAACTAAGTAAACTTCAAGAAAGATAAATACAAAAGGAACCACACATGGTCACATCCTAGTCAAAATGTTGAAAATAAAAGAAAAAAAACTCTTCAAAGGACCTTCAAGAGAGCATCATTAAGAGTTATGATGCACTTTCTGTCAGAAACTACGAAAGCCAGAAGGCAATGGTATATGATCTTTACTGTGCAGAAAGGAAAAATCATCAGATTTTTAAAATACCTTTCAAAAAAGGAAAGTAAAATAAATATTTTCCATTCAAAAACAGAAACAGAGAATAAATCACCATCATAACTAAAAAGTGTTATTTAAATTAAAGTAAAATAATCCCTGATGGAAATACAGAACTACAGATAGAAATGGAGAGCACCAGGAATGTTTTTGTTCTGTGAATACAGGATGCTTGGAACTTCTTCAGCCATCTTGCAAGCATGAGAAGGATATTCCTGACAAACTGAGAATGGTCAAGACCAAGAGAGAAAAAGTTCTATGGCATCATTGAACCAACCCTAAAACTGCATACTACAGACTTCTTAAGTTACATATTAAATGTCCTTATTGTTTAAGAAAAATACATATGTATGTTTTTTGAAGCTAACAATTTTTGCTTCTAGCATTAAGGCAGACTAGATGCTCTGATGTACTTCAGCAGAAAGAATATAGAACATATGTCATTTCATTGTGCTTCATTTTATTGCACTTCACAGATACTGCAAATTTTCACGAATTGAAGGTTTGTGGCAACCCTGTGTCAAGCAAGTCTATCGGCACAATTTTTCCAACAGCCTGTGCTCCTTTTGTGTCTGTGTCACATTTAGGTAATTTTACAGTATTTCAAACTTTTTCATTATTATATCTGTTATGGTCATATGTGATCAGTGTTCTTTGATATTATTGTTGTAATTGTTTTGGGGCATCACTAGCTGCATCCATATAAGACAGCAAACTTAACCAATAAATGCTGTGTGTGTTCCAACTGCTCCATTGACAAGCTGTTACCCATCTCTCTCCATTTCTTCAGGTCTCCCTATTCCCTGAGACACAAAAATATTGAAATTAGGCCAATAAATAGCTCTACAATGGCCTCTAAGTGTTCAAGTGAAAGGAAGTATCTCATGTCTCTCATTTTGAAGGAAAAGTTAGAAATGATTAAGCTTAGTGAGGAAGGCATGTCAAAAGCCATGATAAGTCATAAGCCAAGCCATTTGCACCAGTTAGCCAAGTTGTGATGCAAAGGGTATTCTAACCCACCCTTCCTAATCTACCCACCTATCAACCCTGCACCACCAAACCCAGTAATATCACTACCCACCTGTCCTATCCTTGAATATGCAACTATACTCTATCCCTTTACCATAGATTATGTCCATACGCGTGTCGACTCACAACCTTCTCTTCTCTTTCTCTCCCTTGTTAACCTATCCTTTAGACAATGGTTCTCAGAGACTGCTCACTTTCCTCAATTCAAATCAGTGAGGTCATATACTGTTCATCCTTCAGTGCCTGGCTTGCTTCACTCAACATAAGGTCTTCAAGATTCATCCACGTTATTCCATGTGTTAGCACTTTGTTCCTTCTTACCGCTGAGTAATATTCCATTGTATGTATGTGCCACATTTTGCTTATCCATTCGTCTGTTGATGGGCACCGGGGCTCATTCCAACTTTTGGCAATGGTGAACAATGCCGCTATGAACATTGGCGTGCATATATCTGTTCGTGTCTTTGCTTTCAGTTCTTCTGGGTATATACCCAGCAGTTGAATCACTGGGTCATACAGAAGATCTATTGTTAGTTTTCTGAGGAACCGCCAAACTGTCCTCCACGGTGGCTGGACCATTCCACAATCCCACCAGCAGTGGATGAGGGTTCTTATTCCTCCACATCCTCTCCAACACTTATAGTCTGCTGTTTTTTTAATAGCTGCCATTCTGATGGGTGTAAGATGGTATCTCATTGTAGTTTTGGTTTGCATTTCCCTAATAGCTAGCGATGTCAAGCATTTTTTTCATGTGCTTTTTAGCCATTTGTATTTCTTCCTTGGAGAAGTGTCTTTTCAGATCACTTGCCCATTTTTTATATGGGTTGTTTGTCTTTTTATTTTCAAGGTGTAGGATTTCTTTATATATGCAGGATATTAGGATCCTATCAGATACATGGTTGCCAAATTTTTTCTCCCATTGGGTAGGCTGCCGTTTTAGTTTCTTAATAATGTCCTTTGAAGTGCAGTAGTTTTTAATTCTGAGGAGATCCCATTTATCTATTTTTTCTCTTGCTGCTCACGCTTTGGGTGTGAATTTCATGAAACCATTTCCTATTACAAGGCCCTGTAGATGCTTCCCTACATTATCTTCCAAGGTCTTTATGGTTTTGGCTCTTATATTTAGATCTTTGATCCATCTTGAGTTGATTTTTGTACAAGGTGTGAGATGGTATTCCTCTCTCATTCTTTTGGATATGGATATCCAGTTCTCCAAGCACCACTTGTTAAAGAGGCCATTCTCTCCCAACTGAGTGGGCTTGGTGGCCTTGTCGAATATCAGATGACTGTTTATATGAGGATCTATATCAGAACTCTCAATTCGGTTCCATTGGTCAGTATATCTATCCTTGTGCCAATACCATGCAGTTTTGAGCACTGTAGCTTTGCAGTATGTTTTAAAGTCAGGTAATGTGATACCTCCAACTTCATTTTTTTTTTTTCAATATGTCTTTGGCAATTCAGGGCCTCTTACCTTTCCAAATATATTTTGTACTTAGTTTTTCCAGTTCCTTAAAAAATACAGTGTTGATTTTTATTGGGATTGCATTAATCTGTAGATTAGTTTGGGTAGGATAGACATCTTGATGATATTTAGTCTTCCTATCCATGAACAGGGGATATTCTTCCATTTATTTAAGTCTTCTTTGATTTCCTTTAACAGTGTTGTGTAGTTTTCTGTATATAAGTCCTTTACGTCTTTAGTTAAATTTATTCCTAGGCATTTGATTCTTTTAGTTACTATTGTAAATGGTATTTTTTCTTGATTTCCTCCTCAGATTGCTCGTTAATGGTGTACAGAAATGCTACTGATTTTTGAGCATTGATCTTATAGCCTGCAACATTACTGAACTCCTTTATAAGTTCTAGAAGCCTTGTTGTCGATTTCTCAGGGCTTTCTATGTATAGGATCATGTCATCTGCAAATAATGAAATTTTTACCTCTTCTTTTCCAATTCGGATGCCTTTTATATCTTTTTCTTGCCTCAGTGCTCAAGCATGTACTTCTAAGACAATGTTAAATAGGAGAGGTGATAGTGGGCATCCTTGTCTTGTTCCCGATCTCAGAGGGAAGGCTTTTAGGATTTCACAATTGAAGATGATGTTAGCTTTGGGTTTTTCATATATACCCTTTATCATATTCAGAAAGTTTCCTTCTATTCCTATCTTTTACAGTGTTTTTATCAGGAAAGGATGCTGTAGTTTGTCGAATGCTTTTTCTGCATCTATAGAGATGATCATGTGATTTTTTTCTTTTAATCTGTTTATGTGGTGTATTACATTGATTGATTTTCTTATATTGAACCATCCTTGCATACCCTGGATGAAACACACTTGGTCATGGTGTATAATCCTTTTGATATGTTGTTGAATGCAATTAGCAAGTATTTTGTTGAGGATTTTAGCATCTAGGTTCATTAGAGAAATTGGTCTGTAATTTTCCTTTCTTGTGGTATCTTTGTTTGGTTTTGGTATTAGGGTAATGCTGGCATCACAGAATGAGTTAGGCAATATTCCTCCTACTTCTATTTTTTGGAAGAGCTTAAGCAGAATTGGTGTTAGCTCTTTCTGGAATGTTTGGTAGAATTCAGCTGTGAAGCCATCTGATCCTGGGCTTTTCTTAGTTGGGAGGTTTTTGATGACTGAGTCTATCTCTTTACTTGTAATTGGACTGTTGAGTTCATCAATTTCTTCTTTCATCATGTAGGCTGTTTGTGAGTTTCTAGAAACTTGTCCATTTCCTCTAAATTATTGTTCTTGTTGGCATATAACTTTCCAAAGTGTCCTCTTACAATACTCTTTATTCCTGTGGGGTCAGTAGTGATATCCCCTTGCTCATTCCTTATTTTGTGTATTTATATCTGTTCTCTCTTTTTCTTTGTTAGTCTGGCTAAGGGTTTGTGAATTTTATTGATCTCCTTGAAGAACCAGCTTTTGGTTTTGTTTATTTTTTCTAGTGCTTTCTTATTCTCTCTTTCATTTAGTTCTGCTCTAAGCTTTGTTATTTCCTTCTTTCCACTTCCTGTAGGTTTGGTTTTTTGTTGTTTTTCCAGTTCCTCCAAGTGTGCAGTTAGGTCTTCAATTTTAGCTCTTTCTTCTTTTTTAATATATGTATTTATGGCTATGAACTTCCCTCTCAGGACAGCTTTGGCTGCATCCCATAGGTTTTGATATGTTGTTTGTTGCTTTCATTAGTTTCGAGGTAGTTACTGATTTCTTTTGAGATTTCCTCCTTGACCCACTGTTTGGCTAAGAGTGTGTTGTTTAACTTCCATATCTTTGTGCCTAATCTGATTCTCTGGCCCTTCGTGATTTCGAATTTCATTCCATTGTGGTCAGAGAAATTACTTTGTATAATCTCAATCTTTCTGAATTCATTGAGAGTTGTTCTGTGGCCTAGCATGTGGTCTATCTTGGAGTATGATCCATGTGCACTCAAGAAGAATGTAAATCCTGCTGTATTTGGGTGTAGTGTTCTGTATATGTCTATTAAGTCCAGGTCCTCTAATGTATTGTTCAGAGTCTTTGTTTCTTTATTGATTCTCTGTCTGGATGTTCTCTCTAATGATGATAATGGTGTATTAAAGTCCCCCACTATAATTGTGGAGGCGTTTATTTCTCCACTTAGTTTTTCCAGAGTTTGCCTCATGTATTTTGAGGCACCCCGATTAGGTGCATAAATGTTTATGATTGTTCTCTCTTCTTGAGAGATTGCCCCTTTTACTAATACATAGTGTCCATCTTTGTCTCTTACAATAGTTTTGCATTTAAAGTCTATTTTTTCTGATATTAGGATAGCCATTCCTACCCTTTTTTTGCCTATTGTTAGCTTGTAAAATTGTTTTCCAGCCATTCACTTTCAGCCTCCTTGAATCCCTGGGGTCGAAGGTGGGTTTCTTGTAGACAGCATATAGATGGATCATATTTCTTTATCCATCCTGCCAATCTGTGTCTCTTGCCTGGTGAGTTTAATCCATTACCATTCAGTGTTATTACTTGCAACGAATTTCTTACTTCAGCCATATTTTCTTTTTGTTAATGTATGTCATATGTTGTTTTGTTTCTGTTTTTGTCTTTTAGTTGTTTTGAAACTCTCCTCCAACTCTCTCTCCCTTGTTTTTTCCTTTCAACTTGTAGAACTTCCTTTAGTATTTCTTGAAGTGCAGGCTTCTTATTGGCATACTCTCTAATTTCTGTTTATCTGTGAATATTTTGAACTCTCCATCATTTTTTAATACCAGTTTTTCTGGATAGAGAATTCGTGGCTGGAAGTTTTTTTTCTTTTAGTACTTTGACTATGTCATACCACTGTCTTCTTGCCTCCATGGTTTCAGCTGAGAAATCAGCACTTAATCTTATTGTGCTTCCCTTGTATGTGATGGTTTTCTTTTATCTTGCTGTCTTGAGTATTTTCTCTTTGCCTTGAGTATTGGACATTTTGACAAGTATATGTCTTGGAGTTGGCCTGTTGGGATTTATACTATTTGGGGTGTGTTGTGCTTCCTGGATCTGCACATCCATCTCTCTCAATAGGGTTGGGAAGTTTTCAGCCATTATTTCCTTCAACACTACTTCTGTTCCCTTTCCCTTCTCTTCTCCTTCTGGAATGCCCATAATGCATGTGTTTTGTGCATTTTGTGTTGTTGGTTAAATCCCTGAGTCCCTGCTGGATTTTTTCTATCTTTTTATCTATCTGTTCTACTATCTGTTTGATTTCAGATGTATTGTCTTCCCATCACTAATTCTTTCTTCTGCCTGTTCAAATCTGCTGTTATGTGAATCCGGCGTCTTTTTGATTTCTTGGATTGTGCCATTGACATCATCATATCCGTTATCTTTTTATGTATGTTTACAATTTCTTCAATATGTTCTCCCAGTGTCTTCTTAATATCCTTAATCTCTTCCTTCACTTCCTTAAGTTGGTCCATGATATTTGTTTGGAAAACTTTAATTAGTTGTTCAATGTTCTACATCTCTTCCTGGTTTTTTAGTTTTTCATTGGGCTGGTCCATGTCTTCCTATTTCTCAGTGTGGTTTGTAATTTTTTCTTGCCCTCTAGTCATCATTTTATCTTGATGGGTTTATTCAGTTGATTAGCTTCTCTCTCTGCTCTAGAGTTTTATTTAGTTGGTTGTTCTATGTGTGTTAAGTTTTCTCTTTGACACTTTTTCTTCTTATTTTATTTCCTTGCTTCTTTCTATGTTCCTTTGAAGGCAAAATATTAGGGCCAGAGTAATCAAAAGATGTGAGAAAGGAAGAAGGATAATAGTAATATTGATAAAAGTTAGAAGAGGGGCTATATAAGACTTAGTGAAATGAAGATTTAGCTCATGTAGGCAGTGTAGAGTAATAGGGAAAAAAGTGGAGTACCTACAATGGACTGGGATACCAAATAGAGGAATATATATATAATGATTTATAAGGCTAGAATGATGAGGAGGGAGAGAAAGAGTAAAGAAAAAGTTGAAAGGAAAAAGTTAATATTGATAAAAAAAATAAAGAAGAAGACAGAATAGATAAAATAGAAATGGACACCCTTAAATTGTGGGCTAATGAAAAAAACGTGGTATGTAAGAACCACAACAGAAAGCAAAAGGCAGAAAGATGAAGGAAGCAAAAAAGATAGCTTGGGATACAAGATAATATAGACAGAGAATGGGAAATCACTGAAGAAGAAGCACAGCAAAGAAGAGACAAGCTAGCAGCACCTAATCAAAAAAAAAGGGGGGGTGGGGTGGAAAGAGGAAAGAAAAGCAAGAGACAACAAATAAACAGAGAAAAATCAAACAACCACAAAAGCAAGCAGTCAAACAAATCTAAGGAAGAATAGTGTTCCTTCTTGGGCCCTTGGGAACCTCTCAGCCTGCTTGTATTTATCAATCAATTGTCCTGCAAGGTTCTATCTGCAGGTTTTGATGCAGATTTTAGCTATTAAACTAAATTAAAAAGAAAAATTCATTTTTTTATTTTTTAAAGTGACCGTCTTCTTTTTTTTTTTTTTTTTTTGGCGAAATAAGTGACCCAAAATATGTCCTCTTCTAGACCACCCCTTCACTGAGGGGACCCTAACTAGGCTCAAGGACACTAATCAATCACTTCCCACTTCCTGGCCTCCCCAGGGGAGCTGAAGCTCTGATGCTAGTCTGTGCAGAACAGTAAAAATGGCTGACTCTGCCCTCTCTGGAGCCAAGCCTGAGTATCACCAGGCTGTTGAGTAAATCAGGCTTCCTCAGTAAATTCGCCTCTCCCCTCAGCCTGGCGCTGCTTCAAGCCAGCTTATCTGCTCCCCAAAGCTATGAGGGGGTCCAGGCAGCCAAATAGACACCACCTTCTGTCAGAATCCTCCCACTCTTGGAGAATGCTCCCTTTCACCGGATTGCCGGGGGGGTTGTGGTGTTTCCCTGGGCAGCTAGGTAAGTCAACTTCCTCAGCAGATTCGCCACTCCCCTCAGCCTGGTCCTGCTTCAGGCAGCTATTTTGTTCCCCAAAGCTGTAAGGGGTTCCAGGCAGCAAAGTCCACAGAAAGGAAAGCCCTCTCGACCCTCCACCAGAATCCTCCCACTCTTGGAGAACGTTCCCTCTCACTGGTTTGCTGGCAGGAGTCACAGCTCAAACCAGCCTTTTTCCCTGAGGGTGGGGCTCAGCCATCTGTGTTAACCTCTACGGGCAAGGTTAAAACTTACGAATCTCCACCAAGCAATCCACACCACTGAGCTGCCTGCAGATCGATGTCCCAAGCTTCTCACTCCATGCGCTCACTGCACAGACCCCCAGGCAGAACCCTGTCCCCAGTCAGCCGTCCTCAGAGAGCTAGTCACTGAGTGCCCTCCTAAACCAACACCATCTTGCCAGTCTCCAGAGGTTTCACTTTTACTTGATTAAATTATGATTAGGGATTTGATTGGGCCACATCAGTAGGACATTGAGTCCCCACCCCCTTGGTAAGTGGGGACTCACAGAAAAAACCACATGGCAGAGGAGAGAGTTGGAGTTTTGATGCTGGAGCCCCGGGAAGTAAACACACAGGAGAAGAACACAGAGGAACAGAGATGGCTCTATAGACACAGCAGAGGCCCTGGGAAGAGAGAGAGCCTGATAGCATACAGCTGACCTTGTGGAGAAACCAAAGCAGCTGAGCCTGGAAAGAAACAAGCCCCAGGAGAGAGAAAAGACTTATCCCAGCCTACAGCTGATATTGGAAGAAGCTGAGGCCACAGATCTTCAAGAGGAAGAGGAAGGCTGAACCCTTGCAGACATCAGCAGCCATCTTGCTCCAACACGTGGCAACAGACTTTGGTAAGAGAAGTAACTTATGCTTTATGGCCTGGTAACTGTAAGCTTCTACCCCAAATAAATACCCTTTATAAAAGCCAATCGATTTCTAGTATTTTGCATCAGCACCCCTTTGCTGACTAATCCAGAGTTAAACACAATTAGAATCATGTATGTAAATTGAAACAAATATTTGCATAAAATAATCCTAATAATATCTAAGTTGTAAGACAATAAAAAAGCTAAACTAAAATTCAAGACAATAATTAATTACATGTAAGTTAGGAGGGGATGGTCAAATTTAAAGTGTTCCAAAGCCTTATAACTAAAAGTGGGGTCTATACATCATGTTCTGTGATGCAAACTCTCAGGCCACTTTAACAAGATTCCCAGGTGATTACCATGCACATTAAAGTTTGAGAACTACTAAAATGTTCTGGAATTGCTCAGGAGGAAGTGTGGTCAAAACAGTGTGCAAATGTATATTTATTTTAATTTAAAATACATGGTAAAATTTCAAAGGTAATCACCCGAAGAATAAAAGAATGTATAAATTTTTAAAATACTGAACCCTGGGTCTCACCCTCAGAAATTGTAATTTAATTGGTGAGCATTATAGAACTGACAACCAAGATGTTTGAAAGTTTCTACAGGTGATTGTAATGTACAATCAAGGTTGAAACCCACTGCTCTAAGTAATTGTGCTAACATGTCAATATCTTCTTAGTATCTGGAACTTGGTGAGTACTAAATATAAAATGAATTCTCTTGAATATGTCTTAAAGAAAAGAAGATATAATCAACTAAATAGCAAACATACATGCTGAAGAAAGAATAGGTCTTTTTGTCCTAAGAATTGCTTTAGTAATATCTTGTCATTTGATAGGAAATAGTGGGGAAATAGAAGGGAAGGAAGCTATAAGAAGTTAGTATCGTGTAGCACAGTAGAAAAATTTTTTAGAGATTTGGTGTTTCAGAGCTGAAAAGCCTTATGAATTATATAATCTAATATTCACGTTTTATGAGCTAGGAAACTGAAATTCAGTAAGTTTAAGTGGTCTGCCCACAGATACTCAGCTGACCAATGGGATATCTGAAATTAGAATTGAGGCCTTCTAGCTTCAAGTGAAGTGACCCCAGTGCATTCTGTCCTCTGCAGAAATATTTCTATATATATTTATAACTTCTAGATATAAATATTCTTTGGACAACCTGATACAATTACGTGGTTGTTCATGATATTCCTAGAATAGCAATGTCCAAAAGAATTTTCTGCAAAAATGGCAATGTTGTATAATTGCACTGTCCATTATGGTATCCAATAGCACATGTAGCTGTGGAGCACTTGAAATAGAAGGCAGGGGTAAGGAAAGGCAATGTTAGAAGAGGTAATGGCTGAAGGTTTTCCAGAACAAATAGCCACATGTAGCTAGTGACTACCATATCAGTCAGCACAGCTTTCAAGCCCTGCTCTTCAAAGTGGGATCTCAAAGCCCCGCAGTATCAGCATCACCTGGGAACTTATTAGAAATGCAGAATCTTGGGCTCCACCCCTATTGAATTAAAATCTACATTTTAATAACATCTCCCTGGTACTTTGCATGTACATTAAAGTATGAAAAGAATCAGCCTAGAAAATGTATCTCTTAATAAGGATACATTCATTGGCCTTTTGTTTGCTTGTTTTGTTTCAGGGTTTTCTCATTCTGAAAGACTAAATGAAATGACTCTGTCTTGGCCTGAGTCCAAGAAGTGTGGGACCTTAAACATATAATCTCTTGTGTCTCAGTTTCTATATATCTCAATTACAAATCTCAGTTCCATAACAAATTATGTCACAAGATTGTGCACGGGAATTTTTTAAGTACTATGCAATTATAAAATATAATTCACCAGAGGAAATAATCATAATTTGAACAGCAGAATGTTACATATGGAAGGATCGATACAACTAACATTTCATAACTAAGAACAGTAAGACCTACAAACGTCATTTCCTATTCCTAGGAAAGGATTGTGGGAAGATGATGGAGTAGAAAGCTCTTGAATTCAGCCCTTCCACCAGAACAAACATTAATCAGGGAGAAACTGACTGAAACAACTATTTTGAAACTCCAGAGGCCAGTAGATTGCTGTACAGTATCCAGGGAAGAACAAGAGGAATAGGATGATAAACTACAGTAAAGACAACTAAATCGCTCTCTCTGTGCAGCAATTACCGGTGACCATCCTCCACTCTTGCCGCAGGCCACCATGAGCTCCAGCCCCTGGCTAGGTCATTGGTGAAAGAAAGGGACATAAGAATCTTTGCCCCCATGGCCAAGGCAGGCACGGCCAATCACCAATCACAGCTTTTGAATAATGAGTTCACATTACTGAGGGCCAGGCTGTAAGGGCAGCCAGCGTTCCAACCTGCCCCAAACAAAGGCAGCAGAGGAAATTTAAAGACACTAAGCTTCTTCAGGGACTGTTAGTTGAAGGGCTGCCTTTTCTAGGCATGTCAAGAAAGCTCAGTTTGGAAAGCCATGGATGAAGTTCCTGGCACCCTTCCTGATACCCTACCCAGGGTACTTTGGAGCTGGTCTGTGCCCTCTTTGTGGGTCCCTGGCCCTGTTTCTGCTGGGAAAGACTGACTTAGGAAACTCCTATCTGGCATACCCCCCTCCCAGAATTTGCCCTATAGCCAAAAGCAGCTTAAGACAATGAAAGGAGTGTAAGAAACTGTGGAGGCAGACAGTCTGCTTTAAACACCAGGTAGAAGGAGTTCTGTCTCCTGGGAAATGGAGGGCTCATTCAAACTTCTGTTTTTGGGGAACTCCAAAACAACTAAAAATCACAAGTCCAGGATAAGACACAGGCCCAGAAAAGACAGGAAGGACCCTGCGCACTGTATTCAACTTGGGCAGATCTTCCTGATAGGAGGGCTGAGGCTCAAGAAAATCTCCATTTTATCACTAGCTGGTTCAAGAAGTAGGCCTCTCAGGGAAAAAGTCCCAGTGTTCGCATTTTAAAATATTAAACTGTACAGTGCACAACAAGAATACAAGACAAATGAAGAAACAGGAAACGATGGCCCATCCAAAGGAAGAGGATAAAATCCAGAAAACACCAACAAAGAATACAAGAATGTGAACATACCAAACAAAGACTTTTTTTAAAATGAACATAAAATTGCCCAAGGAGATGAAGGAAAATACAGAGAAGGAACTAGAGGATATCAGGAAAACAAGGAATGAGAAATATAAGAATCTTAGTTAAAGAGACAGAATTTTTTTTAAAAAGGGAATCAAAAAGAACTACAGGAATTGAAGACCACAATAACTGAAATGAAAAAAATGTCCAGGAAGGTTTCAACAGCAGACTGGAGCTGGCAGAAGAAAGAATCCACAAACTAGAAGACAAGACAATTAAAATGAGTCAGACTAAGGAACAGAAAGAAAAAAGAATTATGAAAAGCAAAAATAGCCCAAGACACCTCTGGGACACCATCAGTCATACCAATACACACATTATGGGAGTCCCAGAAAGAGAAGAGAGAAAGGGGCAGAAGGAATATTTGAAGAAATAATGACAGAGAACTTTCCAAACTTAGAAAAGATATGAATATGCACATCCAAGGAGCCCAGAGAACACCAAACAGGATAAAAATGAAGAAAAATAGACTCTGTCATCTATTGATCACACTGTTGAACACAAAGGACATAGAGTTCTGAAAGCTGCAAGAGAAAAGCAAAATGTTATGTACAAGACAGTCTCAATTAGATTGAGTGTCAATTTCAATCTAATTGAAACCATGGAGGTAAGAAGGCAGAGGGTTGAAATACTTAAAGTGCTGAAAGAAAACAGCTGCCAACCAATAATTTTATATCTGGCAAGACTTCCTTTCAAAAATGAGGGAGAGGGAAGTGAATGTAGCTCAAGTGATTGAGCTCCTGCCTACCACATGGGAGGTCCCAGGTTCAGTGCCTGGTGCCTCCTAAAGAAGATGAGCCAGATAGCGAGCTGACACGATGAGCAGGCGCGGCAAGCTGACACAACAAGATGATGCAACAAAAGACACAAGGAAAACACAATGAGAGACACAACAAAGCAAGGAGTGGAGGTGACTCAGGCGATTAGGCGCCTCCCTCACACATTGAAGGTACCAGGTTCGGTTCCCGGTGCCTCCTGAAAAGTAGACCAGCACACAACAAGCAGACACAGCAAATGCAAACAATGAGGGGGTGGGAATAAATAAATAAATAAAATAAATCTTTTTAAAAAATGAGGGAGAGATTAAGATATTCCCAGATAAACAAATGCTGAGTGAGTTCATCAGCACTAGACCTGCCCTACAAGCAATGCTAAAGGGAGTTCTTCAGTTCTTCACCCAACTCCTTCAAATGCCCCTTCAGCAAACAGACCACAACTTGCCTTTCCCAGCTGGTCTGCAATTGGCTGCGCAGTGCCTTGTGCCTGTGCTCTTCCATGAGTTCTCGTTGCCCAGCATGCACTTTCCCCTTCCTAACTGGAATTCATCACCTCACGCTTCAAGATGCTGCTCATTTTCCATCCCCGGCCCTGAGCAAAGTTAAGGAATTACTGACTCCCTGAAGCCTGACGGTAATCTGTGTCTGCTTCCATAATAGCATATATCACATGGTGTTGTAAAGTGTTTCTTTACTTTTCTCTTCTCCTCACTAAACTATGAGCTCCTTGAAGGAAGGGAAACTTCATCTAATTCATCTTTGTGGCCTCTGGGACCAACACAATATTGGCATGCAGTAGGAACTATATATACATATACAATGGGTAAAAGAGCAATGCCTGTTTTTAAAATTCAGCCAGCTCATCAGAGGCTCTCTTAGAGATTATGTGTCATTTGTGTACCTGGTGAGTAAGGAAAACAGGAGCAGGAAAAAATAAAATCAGAGAATTTGTATTTAGAAGTACCAACTTACACCAATTAGGTTTTGTGAAAAGATGGCAGACAATTCCTGGTAGTCACTGCAGTGAGCAAAGTATGAATCTCATTTGCTGTGCAGAATTCTTAAAATGTATTACATTGTAGCCATTGACAGGTCTCTGGGTAAACTGGCCAGTTGTAATTGAGAAAGAGCAGGAGCACTAGTGAAAGTGGAAGAAAGCAGAGAAAAACACACAAAGAAAGAGGGAACGTAGGTGGAAGGGAGAAGGTGAAGGGGTGAAGGTAAAGAGCTTGGATAAATAGCCAATTAAATATTTTTAAATTAAATGAATGGTAGAACCTATTAAAGATATACATATTAACAAAAGATACATATTTCTTCCCTTTTTTTAACCAACCATGAAAGGTCCTTCCTTCTCCTTCTCTTCTTGTTTCCTTTCTTGGGTTGTTCTGCTTAGAATAGGTGAAGACTATGGTTAGCCAAGTGAGAAATCACATACTCTGACATGAGTCTAACCTTCAGTGTTAGTTTTCTATTGCTGCAGAACAAATTACCACAAACTTCGTGGGTCAAAATCAAGGTATCAGGAGAGCTGCTTTCCTTTCTGGAGGCTCTAGGGAAGAATCCATTTTCTGCTCATTCAGATTGTAAATGCAATTCAGTTCCTTGAGGTTGTAGGACTGAGGTTCTTGGTTCCTTGCCAGCTGTCAGCTGAGAGCTGTTCCCAGGTTCTAGAGGCCACCTACACTCTTTGGCTATCTCAAAGCCAGCAACTGCACCAAGTCCCTCATGCTTCGAGTCTCTCCTGCTTCTTCTTCCAACCCATCTGTCTTCTTCCTGCCTTCTTTCACTTCTAAGGATGCTGTGATTACATTAGGTCCACCAAGATAGTCCAGGATAATCTCCCCATTTTAAGGTCCATAACCTTAATTCCATCTGCAAAATCCCTTTTGCCATGTAAGGTAGCATGTTCACTGGTTGCAGGGATCAGGGTGTGTGCATCTACAGGGCCATTCTCCTGCCTACCACCCCTTCCTTCACTAGACAGAGGCCATGCTATGCCTCCAAGAGAGCACCTGGCTCTGCCAGCCTGAAAGATCTTAGGCAGGAAACAAATCTCAGATGAGATTAGGGAAGTCTTTAACAGGAACTGTATGCACATGCTACCAAAGCAACTTAGGCAACATTTACATCTTCATTTTACAAAGGTTTATTGCATAACTACAGTGGAATAAAAGACTGTGGTGAGTGCTGAAATAAAAGAGGGTAAGTCCTGATCCCTGTCCCTCAAGAACTCACAGGGAAGAAGCAGACAGGACAAACCACTACAATGCAGTGCGGTGAGCATGTGTGGAGGTCTGTGTGAGAGCAGGGAGGTGGATGAGAGGCAGATAACAAAAGGGAATCAGAGGACTCTTCTAGAAGGAAGTTCATGCTGAATAATAGAGGAAGATACATCCAAAGCCTGTGAATTGTCTAGAGTGATGAAATCCAAGACACATTTGGGGGAAGCAGATGTAGCTCAAGCAATTGAGCTCCTGCCTACCACATAGGAGGTCCCAGGTTCAGTTCCTGGCGCCTCCTAAAGAAAATGAGCACACAACAAATGGACACAGAGAGCAGACAGCAAGTGCAAACAATGGGGAGGAGAGAAATTAATTAATTAATTAATTAATTAAATATTTGGGGGAAAAAAAAGACACAATTGGGGCGGCGATGGGAAATGAGCAGTAGAGGTAGGCAAGAGGCAGTTCACCAAGGATGTATAAAAGCATGTCACAGTAAGGAGTCTGGGTGGTATCCCTTAGGCAATGGGAAGCCACTCAAGGACTTTAGGCTGAGATGTGATCAGATTTTCTTTTTATAAATAACACTCAGGAAGCAGAGTGTTTCAGAAAGCGTGAAAATAATTTCTACCCCATTTACTTGGGGGGAAAGAAATCTATTCCATCATATATAAAAGTAAGCCATAGGAATTTTATTAGGAACTGGTCAGTGTGATATACTCTTTTACTCTCCATTTGTGAATACTTTGTGGTAATTGTATAGGGACAATCTGAAGGCACTTTTTTTCCTCAAACAACCTGTCATTGGAACATTCCAAGGGCATCTGGAAATTGATACAGCAGATCTCAAATTACTCTAGTACTCAAGAACACAAGCTCTCCTTTCCCCACACAATCACCTTTGCTTTCTTCAATCCACTACCTTCTCCTCCCATAAGCTAATTTTCACAGGCCCACTCAACTTCCTTCTTATATAGAATCCTAAAAATTATATCACATTTTAAATCCAGCAAAGGGCATTTTTATGTAAAGTTTTCTGAATATAAAAGTTATACAATTCATAGTCAAAAATTTGGAAAAATATAAAAAAGAAAATTGAAATTCTATAATTCCATCATCCAGAAGTAACCTGTATTAATGTTTTGATGTAAATTCCTTGGTCTCTTTTTCCTAAAAGTAGGAACATTTCTAAAAATATCATTATGCTCTATGTACTTTTTGTTACCTACTTTTTTCAATTAATGTGTTAAGGGAATTAATTTTGTGTTTAAATATTATTCTAAAACATTTTCATAATGGCAAAGAAGTCCAGTGTATGAAAGCATCATCATTTACTAGACCATAATTTAATCATCTCCTAGAATTGGCTCTTTTTCCTTTTACTTTTTTTTGAGACTATAATTAATATTATGATAAAAATCTTTTAAACATCTTTGACTTCCTCAGAATAAATAGACTGCTTTTTAATTTTTCTTTTGCTTTCATATGCATACAGAATTTAATTTTAGAAAGGCTCATTAAATAAAGTATACCTGGGGCCAACTGTTGGATACTCCTTTCTCAAGAAAAACAAAGGAAAATAATACTGCAGAAATACTGCCAAAGTTCTTTTTGGTGAAGAGGCATCAGAACATGGGCAATATCTGAAGTCCACAGGGAAGAAAAAATTTGGGAACCAGGTACCAGCAGTACGAGAGCGATACAAATGTTTATCAAGCACCTTCCTCTTTGGTACAGCCGCTCTGCTGAGCCCTGGGGATGTAGCAGTTGCAGGATAAACACAACCCTAGCCTCCTAGGGTTTACAGTCTAACTGAGTAGAAGTTCTTATAGAAACAACACTGCTGAAATGATGCTAGAACCAATGCATACAGTGCACCGTTGAATAATTTTTTCAGGGCATCTAGTATTAATTCCTCATCCTTCACAAGGATTAATCAAAGATACCCCATATCTGTACTAGTTTCTTTCATTGGGTACTTTCACCCTTATGCATCAGAGAAACTTTCGCCTTTGTTAGGACTATAATATCTTGTCTTGAATTTTGAAAAATGACTTCTTTCCCAGATAGAATGTCACTCAGCATCTATTAGCCATATCACTGAGACATTTTTAGATCCCAGTTTGCAGGATAGGGTTTGTTTTTGTTTTCTAATTGAGAAATGTATGTTTTTATTCAACTGTTTTCTTTTTAGTTTTTTTTTTTTTCCACTTATTTTATTTTTTAAAAGATACTCCTATTACATAAATATTACAGAGAATATATAGGGAATTCCCATATGCCCTGCTCCCCACACCTCCCACATTTTCCCACATTAGCAACATCTTTCATCAGTGTGGTACATTCATTGCAACTGATAAACACATTTTGGAGCATTGTCACTAAGCATGGATTATAGTTTACATTGTAGTTTACACTCTTTCCCATTCGACTCTGTAGGTTGTGGCTGGATATATAATGGTCTGTATCTGTCATTGTAATGTCGTTCAGGATGATTCCTAAGTCCCAAAAATGCTCCCTTATTACACCTGTTTTTCCCTCTCCTTAACCCCAGAATATCTATGGGTCACTGCCTCCACAACAATGGTATTTCTTCCATTGCTAGAATCACAATAAGTCTATAATAGAATACAAGAAAGTTTATTTTAGTCCATAGTTCATTTCCCAATCCTGAGGACTCTGGGATGGTGTTGCCCACTCCACTGTTAATTGAGGGGGGCTTCGACAGGATAGGGTTTTGAGGAACACAGAACTGTACATCTACTTAGTCATCATCCTCCAGTCAACTAGAATGTTGTCATTTTAGAGGTTCCCAAATTGATGTTTCTTAACATAAAACACTAATAAACTGATGGTCTACTTACCTTTTAAGACTTAAATACAACCCTTTCCCTCCCTATTTTCTCCAATATAGATACTTTTTACATTTAAAAAATCAATCTCCATCTGAAAGAAATATTTGCTTAACAAAGGGGAAGGACAAATAGTGAGAGAGGTATAAACTTTTTCTGAAGAAAGTGCTAAACTCTTTCACTATTTAATAGATAAGAGTGAATACTGCTGTTTAACTAGATCCAGCCTCTGAAATATCTAATTAAAACTGATGTGCTTATTTAGTTTCCAATTCATCACAGGTGGGCCCACATTAATGTGAAAATGAGAGTAAATTACCAGCATTTGGCAATCTCACCGAATGTCATTCACATTATTAGCTCAAACCTCAAAATGCATTTTAAAATGTGGTTCATAGGTAGGGCACTGCCTCTCCATACAAACATAAACTGTCACTGGTGGGCTTATGAAATTTTACTTTTGTGTAAGGGGCTCCCAATCACAAAATCCACCTATTCAAAATACCTTACCTGTGATCCAATAGGTGGCCGTGGAAGGAAGCAGGGCACCCTCTCTTCCAGGACATTAACGTCTCCTGGGAACAACTGTTTGGCTTCACCCAACTATCTTCTAGTTTGTAAACCAGAACTTCATTAAAAAATTCAGTTCATTTAACTTTGCAGAGGGATTTTTTTCTAGTTTTGCCCCACGGGACTAGAAAAGAAAAACAGCTTCTATTCCATCACAGCTAACGGCCATATCCCTCAGGCAACTGGGCCCTGAGGCCCTTCATCCTTTCTCTACAAAATGCAAAATCATCTTCCATATGAAGCAACTTTGAAAGGCTCTTTACAATAGTAGGATGAGATATTAAGGAAGTATATAGATTAGAATCTTCCATAACCATAGGTCCCTACTTTGTGAACAGTCACTACAATTTTCCGCTTTTTCTAAAACTTCCAAATCCATATGGAAAATAATTCCTCCCAGGAAGTAAACACACAGGAGAAGAATACAGAAGAATAGAGATGGCTCCATGGACACAGCAAAGGCCCCAAGAAGAGAGAGAGCCTGGTAGTCTACAGCTGACCTTGAGGAGAGACCAGAGCTGCTGAGCTCAGAGAGGAACAAGCCCCAGGAGAGAGACAAGACTTATCCCAGCCTACAGCTGATATTGAAGAAACTGAGACCACGGAGCCTTAAGACGAAGAGGGAGGCTGAACCCTTGTAGATGTTGGCAGCCATCTTGCTCCAACACATGACAACAGACTTTGGTGAAGGAAGTAACTTATGCTTTATGCTTCCACCCTAAATAAATAACCTTTATAAAAGCCAACAGACTTCTGGTATTTTGCATCAGCACCCCTTTGGCTGACCAATACAGAATTTGGTGCCAGAAGAACTGCCTTATGCTATAGATAACTATATTATAAACAGAGAAAATTACTTCAGGGGCACAGAAAGGGGGCCAAGAAAGCTCCTACTCTAAACATAAACTCAGACATTCCTCTACCCCCACCTTCACCCACTTTTTAAAGCCTACAGGGAAGCGGCTGTGGCTCAATCAGTAGGGCTCCCGTTTACCATATGGGGGGCCCTGGGTTCGGTTCCCGGGGCCTCCTGGTGAGGGCAGGCCTGCCCGCACGGCGTGGTTGGCTGACCCAGCGGGCGCAAGCAGCAAGGGGGGGATAAATGAATAAATAAATAAAATCTTTAAAAATAAATAAATAAATAAATAAATAAATAAAGCCTACAGTCCTAAATGGAAGTGTATTCCTTTCATTTCGATTTTGACCCCTTCAGATGGAAAATTCGGATGTCTTGGCAAAGACTGTGAATAACCAATAAATAGGTGCTATGGTGCTCAATCTCACTAGGAGTCCAGAACTACAAATTAAAACAACAATGAGATTCCCATATTCACCCACCGAACTTATAAAGGGTCACAACAGCAATAATGTGCTAGGACGGTAAGGAAGTGGACAGACCTCTTCTCACGCACTGGTGGTAAGAGTGTGAATTGCTACAAACTCTTCATAAACTTTTCAATATCTATTATAATTACATATACCCAAATCCTTTGGCCCAGCCCCTACCTTTGGGAATCCAACCAACAGAAATCAAGACACTAGTACATAAGGATATATGTAAGTAATAATAATAATAATAGATTAATAGAATTGTTAGTGATAAGGTGGGAGGGGGAAGAGTGGAATACATTGAGGACCATATATACTATGGAATATTATGCAGTTATTTTTTTAATGAGTCATCTATTACTTATTAACCTTGAGAAAGTTCCATGATGCATGGTTAAGTGAGAAAAGCAAGTTGCAAAGGATTCTAAATAAGAGGCAGTAAAATGTAGTGGCTCCGTGCATGGAATCTGACATTAGACTTCTGTAGCTTCTGCTTTGCGCAGCTTGCCCTTGGATAAGATACTTAATCTCTCTAAGGCTGTTTCCCCATCTACAAAATGGGAATGAATAAAATAGGGGTGATACACCATTCTTCTCACAGTGTCTGAGTAAATACTAACTAAAAAAGCCACAAAGTAAGCATTCAGTCAATGTTAATTCCCTTCTCCCCATGCCTCAAGAATGAATCAACTTTAGAGTGCTTCTTGACAGCTCTAGCAAGGAGAAAGCCAGAGGATCCTCAGCAAGAGCATGACTCAATAGAAATGAGCACAGTCTTGAAGTTAGAAAGACGTGATTCAAATCCCTGTTCTACTAGTTAGGAATTATATGACTTCAGATAAGTATGTGATTGCTTTGATCCTCATCCTCTTGCCTCATATGGGTTTTTGTGAGGATAAATGAGATGTAAGTATGTGTACATAGTTACATGTGCATGTATGTGTGCACATATGTGTGTGTGTGTGTTTGCCCTGCCCCAGAGGTGATATTCAAAATTTTAGCAACTGGTATTATAGAGGTGTCAACCAACTGGAATGAACACTGGTTGCTGACATATAATAGGTGTTCAATAAATTCAGCAAGTTTTAATTCCTTTCCTTCTTTCATTTTAATAAATAATTATTTTTGTGCATTTAATATTATTTCAGTACTATTCTTTTTTAATGGGAAAAGAGAATTCTGATGCTCAGTTAAGTCAAAGGCAAAGGATTTTTATGCAAAGGCAGTAGAACCAATTTTTGCTACTTTACAAATATTCCTAAGGTCACTGCTGTACACCCATCAGTAAATAGAAAAGTCAGAACAAACCAAAAGCCCTCAAGTTCTTAATAACAGTGTCACTCTAGCTATGCAGTGCCTGTAATAAGGTATCACAGAAATACTAAACAGGGAAATCCAGAGAGAGAGGAGCTATCCACTGAAATTCACAATAAAAGGTGGGCAGTGTGACCACTAGGCTTAGCAAGTCTGCTTGCCATGGAGATGGCACTGGCAGGCCGCAGGGTGGGGAGGCCACACCTTGAAACAAAGAGAGTGAACTGATAAGGAATTTGGGTCTCTGCACCTTTTCACTTCTCTGGGTTTCTTTTTCCTCATCCGTAAATAAGGGGATTCACTCCATCATCTGTAAGGACTTCTACTATTGAGCTTCTCTGAGTTCCATTTAAATGTTTCGGGTCTTCTTTGAGAATAAGTTTTTAAAAGGCTCCTATGGGGACAATGAAACTCAGCTTAACGTTGCAAAGAGAGAGTTTGGAGTCCCACACACCTGGATTTCAACCATACCCACAGTACTGAAACCATCTCTCTCCAAGAAACTGCAAGTTCTTCAGCCAGGAGGAGGGATCTTCCCTCTGCACTGACATATGTCTAAAGGAGAAAAGTAAAATAGGCTCTTGACCAAATTAAAACTATTGGAATTTGTGGTAATCTGGTGCACCAGGAATTGAATTCAGTTGCTAGAAAAAGAGGAGCACTCCATTTAAAAAAAAAAAAAAATCTAGGGCAGATACTATGGACCTAGGCTCCTTTTACCCATTTACCCAGTCACACTTAGCATGAGTTTGTCACCTCATGGTCATGCTAGAAAACCAATCATCACATCTATATTCTGCTGGGTTTTAAAACTGAAAGTCCCATGTCTCAGGGACTCCCACAATCCCAGGCAAACTGGGACACTTGGTCACCCCAAAAGGAGACAAAAACAGAAAAAAGTACTGCAGCTAGGTCTGCCCCACCCTTTTAAGGATCTTTTAAAGAAGTCCTAGCCAAACAACTTCTGCTTACATATCATTGGCCAGAACTTAGTCCCATGGAGCTCATTTATCAAGTAGGCTGAGAAATGCACATTGCCACCTGAACAGACTTATATGTCCTGGTAGGAAAAGAGAAGAAAAGAATGGATATTGAATGGGTGGTCTCTTTCACACTTAGTGAACCTGTAACGACACAGTCTGTGAAACCCCATAAAGTCCCTTGACCCTGACAGCTCTACTCTGAGCCTCTGCCCAAGGGCATTCTTAGAGTCCCATTGTTAGTATCTGCCACACACAGAAGTGATCGGGACTCAAGACTCTACAAATCAGAGCACCACTTGGTTTAGAAGAGATAGGATGGGCTATTACTCCTGAACTACCTCCATGGGCTCCAGATCCCTGTGGGCGACTGAAAGGGTCCCATGCAAAATGCCCCAGCTTGGGGTAAGGAGTGAGTTACCAGTAACACCCTGCAGTGACTGCACGTGTGGGTCTGGGATTTAAGCTCCAGCAAGCAGAAGAAGGAAGAAAGATGCACACTACCACCGGCTCTGACAGGTCCCTGATTAGGAGCTAAGCTTCTCCAATCCCATCTCCACCCAACCACAGAGTGTCGTTTTGAAGAATCATTTGTGGCAAATGAAGGGAGAGGAGATATAAGGGCAAGAAATTGGTAGAAAATAATAGGAAAGAAGAGCTACCCTTTGATGAGGGTAATAACCTTTCTAAACTAGTGTCCTACCGCATTAGATTTTCCATGAAATTATTTAAAACAGCAGGGAATCAAACATCCCCACATTGTTAACCTCTAGTGTGTGCTTACTGAAGAAAATCCAAAGGATATTTATGTGTCTCGTGCAAAGGCTGAACCTTAATGTCCCAGGCTGAAGCAATGAAGCCATGGCATCCAGCCTGCATCGCCTTTTGTCGGTAACGGGCAGCACAGCTATGCTTTTTGCCTGGTGAGCAGGCAAAGTCGTTCTTCAGCTATGGAGATAAGCAGAATGTCAGGCATCACTTTTTAGTTTTTGGCAGCTTATGCTTAAAAGGATAAGGCTTATTTGCAGTTGGCCCTCACTTTTCAGGGAGTTTTGGTTGTAAGAAACACAAAAAGTTGATACACAGAGCAGTGTGTGTTTCTGAGATTCTTTCCAAGGAGAAAACAAAATGGTATGAAAGCTTAGCTACCATAAGCTTGATATTGTTAGGATAAACCATGCTGCTCCAATCACTCATGAAAACATCCAGCCATAGCTCGTCTCATTACTTCGGAGTAAATCTCTTACAACCTGAGTCACTCTAGAAGCGCTGTGGTTAAAGATATTAAATTATAGCTAGATTTAATCATTAATTACAATAATTTTATTGTAATCACCATTTCATCATAAAAACTAGTATCATTATGACATGTTGTTCCCTGTGCAAACAGGGACTTGCATAATTCCCAAATTGCAATAGGAGATTAAAAAATGTTTGATCAAGGTTACAAAATGTAAGTTTATAGCTTTATTGTTTTCTTAAATGGAATTCAAATAAGTGATAATCAATACACAGGAAAGTTTGCTAAAACTGATTGGATTCCATGCTCCCTACATGGTAGAAAGATTTACTTTTTTGGATTTTTTGAACCGCTATGCATGTATAAATAATAGGTAGTTGTGAATTCCAAAGCTACAAATATACTGGAGGACCCTGGTGAGAGCATATTAAACAGCTGTTTACAGAGAATATGCCCCTTTAGTACCCTGAAGAAGGTATGGAATATTGAAATGTTGTCCAAATATTCAATTCTTTCAAAGAATCAATACCACTGATAACAAAAGGAAAATAGGAATGATGCTCCTGGCTAAGTGGCTTGGTCTTAATAAGCTATATCAAAAGCTATTTCCATTCCTCTCCCACTTCCCTCCTCTCCCTACCCCTCAATTCCCCTTCTTTTCCTTTCCTTTCCAGAAAATTTTCATCCAAAGCTATTAGTTAGGGCTCAGCAAGGTAGGTATGTGCACTAGAGGCCCAGAGCAGGGAGTTAGAGCCCAAATGAGGGGATAAGGGCCCCCCTGAGGAAGGGGAGCCCTTTATGGGATATCAGAGCCCAAGAGGCTTTCGAGGGCATCCAGGCAGGGGAGGTGAGGGTGGGCCAGCATGGGGTGCTGGAGCCTGTGCAAAGTCAGAAGTGCGTCCGTGAGGGTATCGGAGGCAAACACGGGGTATAGGACCCCAGGTGAGTATGTAGAGGAGGTGGGCCATCTAGAGCAGAGTGTCCCAGCTGGAGTGGCATGTGGAGCTGGACAGGGTGCAAGGGACAGAGCCTGAGAGGCTAGACAAGGGAGTCCATCTGAAGGAGTCCTGCAGGTGGCTAGGTTTGGAGTGTCAGAGCCCAAGAGGGTGAGGATAGTACCCAGCAAGACATGATACCTAGCATTAGGTATCAGAGCTGAAGCAGGGTGAGGAGGACATTTGGGAAGAGGGTCACAGCATGGGGTTTCAGGGCCAGTGGGATGAGGAGGATGTCTCTGCAAGGTTGGGGGCACCTGGCATGAAGGGAGCGGCGCAAGTGCGGTGAGGAGAGCATCCCTACATCAGGGCAGCCCATCATGGGCTACCTCACCAGAGCAGGGTGAGAGGGTGTCTAGATGGGGGGTAAGCCACCCAGCAGGAGCTAAGTGTCCACATGGAAGGGCGGCCTAGTGCACAGAAGGGAGGGCATTCATGGGGTGGGAGTGGGGGTGACAGTGGTGACCACCATGGAATGTCAGAGCACAAGTGATGTAAGAGGTTTCCAGAAGATGATATCTGAGCCCATTCAAGGTGAAGGGGTGAGGAGCAGGGTGGGGGGCAATGGTGGCAGCAACACAGCCTGGAGTTTTGGACCCCAAGTAGGATGAGGAGGGCATCCTCATGGAAAGGAGGCCTGGCACTGGCTGTCTGAGTGTGAGCTGGGCACAAATGACATCCATGTGGGAGAGGGGTGGGGGCCAGCACAGGGTGTCAAAGCTGCACCAGGACAAGAAGTGTATCCATGTGGGATGGGGTTGGTGGTGCAACAGCAGGGATAGGAGTTAAGCCACCTGCAGAGGGACTGATCAAATAGGTGAAGTGCTAAGAATAATGGGAGACGGTTTCTCACTGTCAAAGAAGAGTTAGAAATAGTGAAATGGAGAAAACAAGAATGAACCCTGTGATATTACAGTGGAACTGGAACCATTGGTCTGAACTCAGGGCTTTCAGTTTATTTAGATTGACACAGAAACACATGTAGATGTAGATGTAGATGTGATGGGTGGATATACATATATCTATTATCTAGCCTTTCCCAATGAGCCATGAGACCCCAACAGCAAAGAGCATAGCTAATGCCCAGATCTGGGTCTCTAGACACTATTTTCTGACTAAAAGAACCAAGGCTCCTTGAAGAAATGGTTGATTCCAAAGCTGGGGAAGGGAACTTATAAAATGAAGCTAGAATATCTTTTTGTGCCAGAAAGAAAGTGCTCAAAAACTGATGGAGACATGTCAAAGGACATAGCATGAGCTTGAAGGGGTTTCCACAGGCCAAATCTGAGAAAATTTGAGATTTTCAAATTTTCAAAACAAATAACAATAGTAATGAAACATTAACTCATTCAATAAAACAGGAATCCATTAGCCCATATTTCAAGTAATTAATTGGCTGATTGATTGGTTATTAATCAATGTGAAGTTAGATAAGTATCACAATATTTACATTGTCTCAAAGTACTTCCCAAAAAACAACTATTGATTACAATGGGGTGGGGAAGTAACTTAACAGAAGAGATGCCTAGCAGACACCACCTTTATCAAGTGATCAAAATGAACATTATAAGCAATGGGACAAATAAAAAATCAGGCACCATCTGACAGAATGCAATGAGAATAGTGCAGCATCACTTCTGTGATATTTCTGCCAAAGATGCAGAGCCTGAATCTAATCATGAGGAAATATCACACAAACCCAAACTGAAAAACATTTAACAAAATAACTAGCCTGTAATCTTCAAAAGCAACGTGGTCCTAAAATTCAAGGAAAGAGAAATTATTCCAGAATGAAAGAGACTCAAGGGACATGATAGCTAAATGCAATGCATGGTTCCAGACTGAATCTCTTTGCTATAAAGACTATTAGAACAACTCACAAAACTGAGAATTAAATGATAGTAATATATCAATGTTATATTCCTGAATCTAATTTTCCTGATTTGGTCATGCAGTGGAATGTCCTAGTTCATAGGAAATACCCTTTAAAGTATTTGGGGTAATGGGAGATCATGTTAGCAATTTACTCTTAAATGGTTCCAGGGAAAAAAAAGTATTTGCAATTTTTCTTTAAGTTTGAGATTTTTTCAAGAGCATTTTAAAATAAAAAGTACTTAATTCTTAGTCTGACTTTTTTCTTCACCACAGAGAATGACCTGTAAACTAAAATGGGTAGAGTAAAAAATGAATTGAATCCTGTTTTAGATGGCTAGGCTGCTCAAAGCAGATACTATGAAATGGACTGGCTTTTCACAATGGCAATTTATTAGCTTACATTTTTGAGTGTGAGAAAAATGTTCAAATCAAGGCATTATCAAAGGGATGCTTCTTCCCAAAGACTGGCTGCCAGTGATCCTTGACTGTTCTACCACATAACAAGGCACATGGTGGCGTCTGCTGGTCTCCCTTCTCTTTCAAGTTTTGTTGCTTTCAGCTTCTTGCTTCCATGGTTCATTCTATCTATCTATCTATCTATCTATCTATCTATCTATCTATCTATCTATCTCTGTATTCACTTTTGAATCCCAGTAATAGGATTAAGACCCATCCTAAATGAAGTAGGTCACACCTTAACTGAAGTAGCCTCATCATAAAGTCTTACTTACAATAGGTCCACACCCACAGGAATGGATTAAATTTAAGAACATGATTTTCTGGGGTACATAGTTCAAACCACCACAAACCCTAAGAGAGAAAAAAACCTACTGAGATAAGATCTAACCACTTTAAGAGTTTAGAGACTTCAGGCATGGTTGGATTGTATTCTAGAGCACCAAAAGAACTTTTTATATGCAACCCTAGAACCACAATTGGTAATTTTCAAGGAATTACAGAAAAGGGGAAAGAGGCTAGAGAATGGCAAAGAGGCAAGTATTCCACTATCAAAAAGAGGAAACTACCATGTCAGATCATCTCCACTAAATGTATTAGTCACAAATGGCACCATTCCTAAATGCATGGATGCCTGAATGATTCTTTAGAAAAGACAGAGGTATGCACTAAGATTTAGCAAAGGTCCATTATAAACAAATATGCCAAACTCATCTCAGTGAATAAGACAGGTAAAGCAGGGGATGTCTGGAAATGACCATGTATCCTTATTTTCAGCAGGTATATTTCACAACTCTTTATAATACAATGGTTAAAAAGATAACAGTCAACATAATAGAGTTGTCACTTAATGAGGTATCATTATGTGACTGATGCTATGCTGAGGGTTTAATCCTCATAACAACTCTAGGAGATATTATTATTCCCTAAACCATTCAGATGAAGAATATGAAGCTTAAGGAAGTAAAGTAACATGCCCAAGATCACACAGCTACTAACTGAAGGAATGGGGATTCCAACTTAGGAATCGCATCCCAAACTTCATCCTCCTAACTGCTCTTATGAACAACACAGTTAAGTATAATCATATCTAGTTGAATAATTATCCCCAAACAACCCAGAGTAATTAATGTCAATTTGGAAAGAGGTCTCTAATTTAAGCCAATTATACCAGGTGAAAATTTGAGAAATTCTATTAAGGTTTTAAATTATTTGTTAGCTGCCTCTATTGAGCAAGGTTGATAGAGTTGAGTCAAATGAGAAACAATGAAAACCTAAACAAGGGTCAGGACATAAAGGGTATGCAGGACAGGCTAGGTACAAAGAGGAATAAGACATGGTCCCTGCCCTCCAGGAGCATATAAACAGGAGTTACAAAACCAAAACACATGTGCCAGAAGCAGGGGGCAAAGAGCAAGGGAAGTTCCAAAGAGGAAGACGATCTAGTTAAAGATACCAAGAAAGCATCAGTGGAGAAGACGGCCTCACAGGTGGCCTATCAGGAATGGGTGGTGTTTTACAGATGCTCAGGAGAGAGACATATAGATTAAAAGCTTCAGCAAAGGAAAAGAGGAGAAATACATGATGCCTATTTGGGGAATAGCAAGAAATCCAAGTTCATGAAAGAATAAAATGCACAAAGTAGTACTGTAGCAGATAAAGGCAGGAAAGTAGAAAACAGATCATGCAGTAAATTTCAGTCTCAGCCATGTGCAATTTTGCTCAGGAACCACTAATAAAGTTGAATTTGGGGAAGACGAATCACTCTATAAGTGCTCGCTAAGTGGAAAATCAGCAACAATTTAGAGGCAGGATTAGAAAGGAGATAGAGTGGAAAGTGAGGAGGGAAATTTTGAGGTATAGCATGGTGTCTACTACTCACATTCCTCATTGATCTATGGACTCAAATCTGTTACAGAGAGCCAGTAAAACTAAATGGACTCTCTACTGAAATTTCTATGAACAATTCAGAACCCAAAATAAGTTGTTTCTTCACCTATATGATGGTTTTCTTATGTTATAAGTGGAAGTGTTGGTTACCTTTCAAGTGTAGCTGCTTTTGAAATATGTAGGCGCGGAGAACATACTTGGCAGCTGGTGCAATGGAACCGACCAGCCTCTATCCAGGTAAAAGAAGATTTTGGAGAGAACGCCATTCTTCATATCCTGTGAGGTAGCTTTACAGATGGCTAGGCATGGAAGGAGAGAACACCAGAGTAAGCCAGAGCAAGTCATAGAGAAAGGAAGTTGCCCTGCTGGAGTCAAGATGAGTAGGTTATGGTCCCACTTGAGATACATCTGGGAACTCTTGCATTGAGAGGAATGTGATTCCACTACATCTGTAGAGTCATCACAGCATTGGTATTCCATCCATTTATTTGTTCTGATGTCATCCCTTAATTTTATACCCAGCTATTTAAAATACTTGCTAGGAATAACACATCTAAGACACAGCACAGTAGAAAATAACTGTAACTATAGACACACACACAAACTCCCTGCCCACTCTGCATAGTTTGTATTCCTCTGAAGAACTAATTTTGCATTAATTACACAATGCTTCTAAACTTGTTTTAAACTTTCCATTTTGAAATAAGTATAGAGTAACAGAAAGTTGCAAAAATAATACAGAGAGTTCCCATGTATCCTTCACTCAGTTTTCCCCTAATGGTTATATCTTCCATAATTATGGAACAATATCAAAACTTGAAAATGGACACTCATACCATGTCTGTGTATAGTTCTATTCCATTTTGTCATGTATAAATTTGTATAACTACCATCACTATTGAGGTACAAAACTATTCATCATCACAATGATCTCCCTCATGTACCCCTTTATAATCACACTCTTCCCCTCCCTCAGACCATCTTTTAGCACTGCCAACCATTAATCTGTTCTCCCCCTTTATAATTTCATAATTTTGATAATGTTACATAAATGGAATCAAATAGTATGTAACTGACTTTTTCACTTGGCATAATGCCCTTGAGATACATTGAAGATATTACATGTGTCAATAATCCATTCCTTTTTATTGCGGAGTCATATTCTATAGGTATGGGTGCACATAGCTTGTTTAACCATTCACCTATTAAGGGACATTTTGGTTGCTTCCAGTTTTGACTATTACAAATAATAATAGTATTATTTGGTTGCTATGAATATTCATGTACAGAAGAAAGAAAAAGTACTCTCTGATGAAGAAAAACAGCTCTAAAGAACATTATTAGGTTTTATATATATAAGTTAGTACAATAAAAAGTTTTTTAAAAATAACAGGACAATTCACAAAAATTGAATATGGACTGGGGATTAGACATTAGTATTACATCAATGGGAAAACTCCTAATTTTGTCATTTCACTGTGATTATGTAAAAGAATGTTCTGATTTTTATGAAAATCACACTGAAGTATTTAGGGAAGAGAAGGCATTTTACCTCTTAGTTTCAAATAGTTCTGGAAATATATACACATACAGACACATACACACACACAAAAGAGAGGGAGAGAGAATTATAATGCAAAGATGCAAGATGTAAACAATTTATAAATCTGGATAAAGGTATACAATGGTTCTTTGTACTATCTATGTAACTCTGAAATTATATTAAATTACAAAGAAAAGTACTGTCAATATCACACTCTGCTTTTATATTTTATTTAAAGATTCTTGAAAGGTTGGAAAAGGTGCTGGATATGTGTGCAAGTATAGAGAACCTTTATCTATCCTAAATCTAAACAAGTAAAATGCAGCATTAAGATTTACTTTTCCTGCCCTCCCACCCCATTCTTTTGAGGTAGTACTGTCAAGAAAAAGAACTGATCAAAGAGATTTTTAAATTGATGTTAGGGATGTAAGACTAGTACAGGCTCGGCCACTCTATCTTTGATAACGACATCCTTATAAAGGCTGTGTAGCATAAAGACTGGCGGTATAGGCCACGAGGCCTGGGTTTGAATTCAGGCTCTGCCATTTACTAGCTGTGTGGCCTTAGGGATGTTGATTAACCTATCTGTGCTTCAGTTTCCTCATATATAAAATGGAGGTAATAATAATACCTACTTCTAGGGTTTTCATGGGGAGTAAAAGTAATTATATCTAAATGCTTAGAAAAGTGTCTGGCCTACAGTGAGTGCCATATTGAAGTTTGCTGTTATAAAATGACGGTATTAAAGGTAAGATACTGGGCAGATACAAGTGCTACAGGCTGCTTTTTCCTAGGTACCTTTTCCTTTGCCTCATACACTCTTTTTTATCAAACTCCATCCTCTTTAGGGTATTTTTATTTTCCTACTCTTTGACAAATTGTTTCTTAATCTTCAGCAGTAATATATCAATATGGAGTGACAGTTTGACAATATGGTTCTCACTTTTCATAGTATAAATTCAAAGACAAATTGTGAACAAGTCAAGTGAAACTTGTAATTCACAGCTGTGAGGTCACACTCGTGAATTATAAGCTTTTCATTATGTCAGAACTGTGAATTACAAAGAATTTTTTTCTGTATTTCCTGTCAAATAATTTATTAGCTACCCTTCTATCACAGGATTTTGCAACATGCCAGAATCAGATAATACAGGGGACTATATGTTGCATTCCCCAATAGAACAATAAGAATTCAGACATATAAAAGTAAAGTTATGAAGAAATCAGTAATGGGCTTAAACTGATCGCTGTTTAATATTTTATGGGAACACTGGACAGACATGCTGGAGACCTGGCCCTCAGTGCCCACAAACCCTACCCTACCCCTTTTCTCTGTCACCCCCTGCAGGTCTGGGGAGTTTTCACTTGTGTATAAGAAAAAATCTGTTAAGAGGGAAGCAGATAAGCAATTGGGCTCCTGTCCACCATATAGGAGGTCCAGGGTTTGATTCCTGGGGCCTCCTAGTAAAAAGCAAGCTTAGCCAAGTGGAGAGCTGGCCTACACGGAGTGCTGGCCCCTGTGGAGTGCTGGCCCATGCAGAGAGCTGACACAGCAAGATAATATAACAAAAAGAGACACAGAAAAGAGACAATAAGAGACACAGCAGGCCAGGGAGCTGAAGTGACACAAGAGATTGAGCACCTCTCTCCACTCCTGAAGGTCCTAGGATTGGTTCCCAGTGCCACCTAAAGAGAAGACAAGCAGACACAGAACACACAGAGAGCAGGCAGCGAGCACAAAACAATGCGGCGGGTGGGGTGGGGGGGCATATATAAATACTTTTTATTTTTAAAAATATATTAAGAGAAAAAAAACACTTTTGAAGTTTAGGGTCATTCCTGATGAGCAGTTAGTTTTCTCTAAATTGGAACCATCACCATCCAAACTTGAGGGAGGTATTTTAATTGCCTCCTCCTTACTATCACCATCAGTTATCATTTCTCAAACTTCACTAAGGGTGTAATTCTACCCGATTTAAAAAATTAAGAAGTTATTATTGTTAAAATGAACATCACTATTATTATTAATATTACCAAACTCTGGATAACTCTCTTAATTTGTGTAGCACTTTCAAGTCTTATTTATTATTCACGTTGACTCAAAGACGCAAGTATAGCATTCAGATATAGATGTATAGAAAGACTCAGAGAAATGACAGGGCTTATCCAAAATCATGCCACTCATAAGGGTCAAAAGCAGGAATCATATCTTCTCATTCCTAATCCAGAGATTATTTTCCACATTGCATTAAACATTCTTCCCCATGTATAAGGATGCATATTTAGTGAAGCCCTGATAAATCCTGGTGCTCCATATAGCCCAATCTGTGTTCAGTGTCACATTTGAAGAAGAGTCAAGTATACTAAACTAATTTAAAAAAGAATTCAAATCTGTACTTCCAAATCTTTAAAAAAAATACTCAGTGTGATGGTTAGGCTAATGTGTCAACTCGGCCAGGTAATTGTGTCCAGGTGTTAGGTCCAGCAAGCACTGGGCTATTTGTAATACAAGAGCATTTATAGACTTTGATCACCAGTGAGTTTACTGCATGGATGGCTGATTACATCTACATCAATCAGGGAGATTGCATCAGCAATGGGTGACCTTTTTATCCAATCAGTTGAATGCCTTAAAAGGGGAAGTGATTTCAACATTCAGAGAGAATTTCCCAGCTCATCTTTGGACTGCCAACATCTCCCAGAAACTCATCAAGGACCTTTCATCAGACTTTCATCAAAGCCCCTGCCTTTGCAGCCTGCCTGTGGAACCTGGACTTGTGCATCCCCACGGTTGCGTGAGAGACTCTTATAAAATCTCATATTATTGACAGATATCTCCTGTTGATTCTGTTTCCTGAGAGAACCCTGACTAATACATTTTGTTTCAATTTATACTGTAGAGTCACATCAACTCCTTTTTTCTCTCCTACCCTCAAAACACTCCCTGTTAACAGTCAAGATGGCATTTGCTATTTGTTCCCTTGGCCCTTTCTTCTGTTCTCTCCAATCCTGCCCCTTTCTACGTAGGTCACTGATTCTGGACCACAAGAGCCCAGGAACGAAGCACGCACAACCACAAACTCCTTGAAGTTCAGGGAGGTAGACAAGCAAAGTAGACAAAAATGAAATTATTTTTAGTAAATGGTGGTGGGATAGTGAACGCTTGTAACACTCCCACATTAATAAATCTTACCTGCATTCCTATAGTTTTTATCTTGCTATCTTGACTGGTCGGACAAGAATACTGTTATACATGCATTTAATTGTGCTAGGTAAGACCGATACTTGGCCAGCATCCCTTTCACAATTCAGAGAGTTCAACATTTGTGCAAGTCCCTGAATGTGTCACACCCTTTTTAGCTTCTAGACTAGTGCTTCCCAATCTTTTTCACATCATGATGTATTGGGAGAAACAGCAGTTGTTGCAAGGCCTGAGGGCATCAGTATCTTTGTACACCAATAACCTTTCAAGGTGCTCTAGCATATCAAGATTCATTGATAAGGGTGCTCTGTTCTATATCTTTGAACATGCTGCTTGTTCTATCTAGAATATTCTTCATCCTCTGTCTCCCTCTCAATTCTTTGTCTAGTCATCTCCCCCTCATCCTCCAGGAAACTATTTGGGTGTTTCTACTGCCAGAATGTCTCCTTACTGATCTCTAAGGCCAGGGAAGGTGATACTTCCAAATACTCCCGTAGCATTTCTCTGCTCATTCTCACCATAGCACCTCGCATTGGACTTTTTATTCAGCCATATTGCCCACTAGTCTGTAAGCATCTAGACAGCAGGAACTACAACCTATATATCTTGATATTTTAGTATGTACATGGTACCTAGCAAGTGGCTGGCACTCAATAACTATGATTTTAATGAATAGATGGACTAATAAACCCTTCTTAGATACACAGATTTGTCATTGGCAGAGTTTACAATTTTACTCCTAAGAGAGAGCTCACCTTTGATAGTTCTGGCAGGGGATTCCCATAGGGAATGAGCCAAGCCTAATCAGCTGTCAGGTACCACTCTTTTCTTTGCCTGATTCATCATTTGTAATTATGTATTTATTAGTGTGTTTATATGTTCAATATCTACCCCCCCACACTAGATTGTAGTCTCAAGTAGGGCAGTTTTGATTTGCTCATACAATATACCCATCTCTTAGAACAGGACTTGACATAGTAGAAATAAATAAATCCATGAGTAAATGAATGAACAAATTAAGTCACCCTTTCCTTAATGGCTGAGATGTGAAGAATAGAAGAACTCTTATTCATCTACAATTTGATGAGGATTCCATCCTTTTTAATACTTATACTTGAGTTTGCTTTATTAATAATGATTGGGATCAGAGTACAATACAATTCAATCTATTTCCATTTTAAATTCATGAAATGCTAGGAGACAACATAATATAGTAGGAAAAAAACAGTAGTACAAAGCGCCTGACTTCAAATCCTGGTTGGCACTTACCAGTTATAGGTTCTTGGGTGGTTTTCTTGCCTCTTTTTTATTTTATCATATGTAAAACAGGATCATGTAAGAAATAAATAAGTTAATATGTGAAAACTCTCAACACAGTGCTAATTCATAGTAGACACTCAATAAATGGTAATATTACCTAAAGGTTCCAACTTCAGCTGCCTATAAGTACAAAGGCAGCAGCATTAACACTAAATCATGATGGGTGCTTAGCACACAGTGATAGGGCCACAACCTCTTAGAAAGATCCCCTCTCTCAATTACTTCCAAAGGAAGGTACAAATGTTCCTACAAATAAGTCCTAGACATGACTGGTTACCATTGGTCATTGCTCGTTAACATCTCTCTAGACAGGCACTTCTTAAATGCTAAGCTCTGTTGGGACAGGGACTATGTATATTCTAGGAAGTTGAATTAAATTTTTTCTGTTGGCTTAAATTTCCCCTCAAGCACCAAAGCTAAGAACCATAGAATATAAGCAATGCCAGGTACTACAGAAAGGTGCCAAATATATGCACATAAGACTTGCTAAACGACAGCAAAACTGGTCTAGACACCAATACCCCATTAGCCAATATATGCAAAAAATAGAGTTCTTTGGAAGAAATGTATGGCATCATTGTGCTGTGAGCTTAGTGGAAAATGCTATGATGTTTCTTCTCTCTTCTCCATGGGAGAAAGGATGAAAATATTTCTCCTTCTTTTTTCTGAAGCCAAGCGTAGGGCATACCAAGAAAACCTGTCATGCAGATAAAAAGGTGCCTGCAACAAGGGAACAGTGGCATCTCACTCTCCAGCTGGGTAATTACTGAGACATGGAACCATGGGGGTCAATGCTACTAAGTGACCTAAGTGAAACAGGCTAAAAGAAGCCTTGGATAAAATTGATACATGACCCCCTGAACTGAGGGGCATATATAAACATAGAGACTGGTGTCTGCTTCCTCCTGGAGAACTCTGTGAAAGGCAACTCTAAAGATAAGCAATTGGAAGGAAGAGCCCAAGACAATAGAGCAATGAAAGAGGAAGCAGTGGGGCAAGCCCACAATGCCTATGTTTATTGTTGGTCGTGGCAAGAATGTATGAATTCCCTAAGTACCATAGAAGCTAGGTGGGCTTCAATCATCTTGCTGGACCCCTGACAGCCAGTAGGAGGCCAGTCAGGATGGGGAGACCCCATTAGTAAGTGGATGAAGGGTAGACCGCAGGGGACAAGAACTGCAGTGAGTTGCATGGAGTTATAAGTCCCCAGTAAAATGTGTTCAGGGAAGAATGTGATAAATGAACTTCCTCGGTGTCTCTGAAGAGACTACAGATATGTCCCACAAAACCAGCATTTTGATCTACAACTACCACAGACAAAATAAGAATATTTTTTATCCTTTTCTTCTATGCAAACTTCTTCTCCCCAGTGCATCCCAGGAGATGCAAAAGGAGGAAAAGGAGAAGGGAAGTGACTGAGGTGGGAAAAGGCAAAGCACAGTCCCTGTCCCTGAGCTTCAGGCCAAACCAGAGCTGGAGAGAATTTTTGTACTGGTTGTAAGACTGGGTTTTAAACTAGACTGGACAAAGCTTATAATCTGAAAGTGACCAGAAAGTTATGAGATTTGCTTGAAGCATTAACATGAGTTGATGAAAGCAGGATAAGGAAGTGTCAAGAGAAACATTTAGAAATAGTGATTGGAGAAACATTAACATTAATCCATTTCCTGATCAAACCATCATTGAGTTCAGTTAAGCCAATAAAGTAGTTGTGGCTGTTTGAAATTATTTATGAATTCCAAAAAGAGAGATTATGTTTGTAAACTGGTCTGTTCCTCTAGGAGTGATACCCTTTGATTGTATTTGATTCAGCTGAGATGTCTTTGATTAAATTATGTTAAGATTATGGCTTTGATTTGACCAAGTCATTAGGATGGCTCAGGGTTGAGTCCCCGCCCCTTAGAGGGCTATATAAATGGATGCAAATCAAGGAGGACAGAGAAGAAGATACACAGAGGAATAGAGAGAGCTCATAGACACAGAAGAGGAGGGAACTTGTCAGCTATGAGCCTGCGGCCCTGGGAAGAGAGACAAGCCATTTGCCTATAGTTTACAGCTAACCTTGTAAAGAGAACAGAGTATCTGAGTCCATAAAGAAATGTGCCCTCCAGCCTACAGCTGAGATCAGAAGAAGCTGGACCCACAGTGCCTTAAGAGGAAGAGGAAGGCTGAACTCTTGCAGATGACACCCACCATCTTGCTTCAACACAATGCAACAGACTTTGGATGAAGACATAACTTTGAGTTTGACTCCTTAGAGCCTGGTAACTGTAAGCTTCTATCCCAAATAAATACCCTTTATAAAAGCCAACAGAATTTTGGTACTTTGCATCAGCACCCCTTTGGTTGACTAATACAGTAGCCATAAGTATTACAGCTTCATCTTGCTAGCTGAGTCGAAATCTTAAGATTTGTTTATAACTGACTGGCATGCTTTTGAAAAAGATTGCAAAATAAATCTTAATTTATGGTAAGAATGGACATATATTTGTGCCAAATTTGCCATACAAGTCCCCATTCCATGCTTCCACCTCTTCCCCTCCACCAACCATGTTATCATCATAATCCTTTCTTTCTTCTACATATACTCCAAGGTGGATGCCCAAATCCTTTAAGACCTAACTCAATGCTGTCTAATGCAGGAAAACTCCCTGATGTCAAGCTTGGCGTCTGTTTCCTGATCTGCTGTAACACCTAAGTGTACTTCTTTCTACTGTGGATTATTTTTATATGTTGTCTCAACTTTTAAGAAAGGAGAAGGAAAGGAAATGGGGAGAGGAAAAGAGGTACTGATACTTGAAGACATTAAGGACCGTCAGTCAAACCACCAGTGCTAACCGGCATCCCCTGTGTTGACAATATTATGATACTCAATATGGGGGATGCAAGTAACATTTAAGACACAGTCACTATCTTCAGTAGGTATCATGGGGGAGGGGATAGTATTACAATGTTGGTAGGCATGATTTATAAAGAATGTAGGGACACCAAGTTAATTGAGCTTCCTCTAAAATGTAAAGTCAATGTGCATACCTAATTCGTGGGAGAATTGAAGTGGTTAAATATATGTTATAGCATATGATCCAACTTAGTATTTTTAAACTGGACAGTGTTGACTTTAAAGTGTTTCTCTCCTAGTTTTCAAAATAGTCAATGCTGAAATAGCACCCATCAAATGTGTCCCGTGACTGTTATAACAAGCTTGTCCTAGAAACGAGAAAACTAATTGTAGAGTCTGTTTTTCTCTTTTCTATAAATATATTCTAAACAAAGGGTTATGTGTTTAATTAAATAAATATTAATATATTCCTTGAAAATAAATATCTTTCATAAGATCTCACCATCTTAGCACCTCTACAATAGCCAGAGAAATGAAAGATTTAATCTTTTTCCAAAACATGAATTTTCAGTGATGCTGGAATTTCTGGAAAGCAGTCACTGAACACCAGGAAGTTGAAAGAATATCTTTCACCCTAAGGACTTGACTGAGTCTTCTAATGAGAAAGTTATAAACACTTATGTGTGTGTATTTAGTGGTAATGATCTTTTGACCAGTGAAATTACAGTCATTTCTTTTCTAAATGCTGAGATTAACCAACCTTCAAGAAAATTGCAAGAGTTTAATTAGAATCACAGAACCAATCCCATTATAAAGACAAGTAATTTTGAGACAGCTAGATGGATACCTAGAATCCTAAATAGGAATATTTTATCACTGGATTTGCTTGTCACTTTAGAGCTGAAATTAGATCAAAGAAATCACTTTACAATCTCTTTCCTGTGACCCTTCACCATATTTTGACAATGAATGGAAAAGATATAAGGCAAACCATGGTCTAAAATTTTGGAATATGAGTTCTAGAGTCAAACCAACAGGGGTTCAAATCATAGCTCTGCCACTCCCTGGTTATATGACCTTGAGAGTTAATTGCTCCAAGTCTCAGTTTTCTAACTTATAAAATGGTGATAATGACTGTACTACATTATAATAATGTTATGAAAATTAAATGAAGTAAGACATGAATTGCCTGGCATATAATAAGTTTTCAGCAAATGTTAGCTACTTATTATTCATCATATATTATTGTTTTTTTTTATTAATTATGTTACCTATTATTTATTATAGTATATATTATATAGTATTCCTTATTATTTATTATTCCTAGTGTCATTCATTATCCCTGATCTAGGCTACCTTTCTTTATCCATTCTTCCCACCCCCTCCCCAACTCTACTCCATCCACACTTTGTGACTCAAGCCAGTAAAAGATCCATGTGGATAAGGATCAGGTGAAGTTGTTGTGGTGAAGGAAAGCAAAATGTAGGTCAAGAGATAACTTCAGTGGAATTCTATGGAAAAACAAAGATATGCATTATGTTGTCCACCCTTTTACCCAGCCACAAAACTGCAATACACATGCTCTCAAAAAAGTTTCAAGAAATTTAAATTAGGAAATTAAGTCACTCAATAAACTTGAGTTAAGTGTCTACTGTATGCTAGCCACAAATAAGACTGATACTGTCTCTGCCCTCATGGAGCTTATATTCTAGTAAGTGACACAAGCTTTAAACAAGTAATTACTTCCTGAGAAGTGTGATGAAATTTTACAAAGAAGAAGAAAGATGTGCTTAAAAAAAAAGAGCGCTAAAGGAGAAATTGACTGGATATGGGGGTCAGAGAAATCTTTGAAGAAGTGATGTTTGGACCAAAACCCTGGGGATTGAACTGTCAGTAACTTGGGGTCTGAGGAAGTTAGGCTTGGCAGGGCAAACAGCATGTGTACATGCACTGAGTCTGGGAGAATTGTGATGCATTTGAAATCGGAAAGAAGACCTATGTAGGAGACATTGAGGGTGAAAGAAAGAGTGATGGGAAATGAGGACAGTGACGTAGCAGGGGCCACATCATACAAGACTTCTAGATTGTCTGTCATCAGGACAATTAATGCAGAGTTGTTTCTGTGCTCAAAAATACCAGCCTAATGCAGCTTCAAACTAAGGTAACTTAATATGAGGAAAGCTTGGGAATGGAACGTTGGTATTGGATATAATTAGGAATTTGTTCATTTGAAATAAAAGAAAAAGGGATATCCTAATTTTTTTATATGTTAAGTAAAGGTCCAGATTCTTTAAGGAAGGGAAATGAAAAATCTTATAAATTACTTTAAGGTAGAAAGAAGAGAAAATGGCAAGAAAAAGTGCTGAAAGACAATTTTCTATGGATTTCTCATACTGCTGAATATATTGCAAGTGAGGCATTGAACCTCCCCCCATTGTTTTGGAGCATGTTTTCAAGGCTGTTTGTACAGATAACACCCTTTGAAGACAAAAATAGGGTCTCCTTCCTGAGCAAAGGGCAGGTATGTTTACTATCTATCAGAAAATATTAGGGTTCCCTAATCTCAGGGTGTCTCTCTTGTATTGTGACCCATTGCCTTTCAGACATCATCTGGCCCTCTTCATCTTCTCCTGTGGCAAGTGGGACTCAGAATACACAGTGACAGAAAGAGACAGAGACAGAAACAGGGCATGCCCAATTTAAGAGGCAAGTCAATATAACACTGTAACTAATAGCACAGACTTTGGTGCCAGGCTGCACAGATTGAATACCAGTCATTGCTCTTATTAAAGGCTAACTGTTATCATTCAGATTATAGATAAGAGGAATATTTCCCAATTTTTTTGTATAGGAACAGCATAACCTTAGCACAAAACCTGATAAGGACATTACAATAAAGGAAAGTTACAGATTAACACCTCTCATGAACACAGATGCAAAAATTCTGATGAAAATACTAGTAAATACTAGTAAATCGAATCAAGATATATGTAAAACAGGATAATTCATGATGATAAAATTTGATTTACTCTAGAAATATAAAATTGGCTTAACATTTTATGAAAACAATTGATATAATTCATGGTAACGAAATAAAGGGACAAATTATAAAATCCTCCAAATAGATGCTGAAAGAACATTGATACAGTGTTATTTCTCTTCATGATAAAAGCTCTTACAAAACTAGGAATGGAAGAGAACTTCAGATGATACAGGTTACATTTAGAAAAATCTACGAGCACCATAATTAGTAGTGAAATGTTAAAAGCTTTCTCTTTGAGACTTGATGTGACACAAGGTTATCTGCTACCAACCGCTTCAAGAAAATGTTAAGAGATCCTAGCCAGCACAAAAAGGGCAAGAAAAATAATTCAAAGTCACAAAATTATAAAGGAAGATACAAGGATAGGAATAAAAATTCCAAAAGAATCCACAACAAACTTAAAATTAGGAAGTGAATTTAACAAAGTTGGTGGATACAAGGTCAACCTAAGAAATTAATTGCACCTCTATATAGGAGAAACAAATAATTCAAAAAAGAATATATATTTTTTAAATGCCGCACAATGTCACCAAAAATGCCAAACACCTAAGAAGAAATCTTAGTGAAAATGTTTGCTAGCCTACACCAAAATCTTTAAAACACAACTGAGAAAAACTGCAAATCTAAACGAATGAAAGAATTCACCCAAGCTCATGCTTTGAGGGACAATGTAAAGATGTCAATCTCTCCAAATTGGTCTATAGATTTCATTGAAACTACAATTAAAAATCCATGTTCTGGGGGGATTGTGGAAATACGGTATCAGACTAACAGGCAGAACTCAATGCTCTCACAAAAACAACAGATAAAGAGCCAAAAGCCGTCTGAGGGACCTGCTTTGGGGGTCAGCAGACCAGGACAGTGTTACACAACTACCAAGAAGGTGAGGGACAGAGAGACAAAGAAGTTGAAACAACAAACATGGTTATAAGCCTCAGCGGTGGCCAGGAAGGGCTCCCCTCCCACATCTCCAAGAGAATAAACTGGGGTAAAACCACTGGCTCACTGCCGCTGACCGAGAGGGGAACAGACATCTTCCTCCCTGTCAGCTGTTTCAAGGGAAAAGGGAGGGAGAGTCAGGGGGATTTACTTCAGTGAATTAGGCCAGCAGAGACTGCTTTGAATCTCCATTCTGGAGATTCAACACAGGAACACAGGAAAGCCGAGACTGAAACACCTTCATGAAAAGGTGCACTTATGATTGCCATCTGCTGGCCAGTCTTGAAATTGCATGGACAAACTTGTTTATGGTACACTCTGTATCCTAACCCATGGGAGAAAATCTGCATATTATTAGTGAGTCCCTGGCCCGATTTTGATAACTTAAAGTGAGCAATTTGAAAGACTTAGAATGAATTGAACCAAATATCAAAGAAGAGCTGTGAAAAAAAACAATAGGTAAGAGAGAGAAATTGGCCATCAGAGTAAATTCACCAACATATTCAATGGCCGAGCCAAAGGAACTAACCAAATATCCTGAAGAGACAAGATTTGAGACAATTAATCAGGGATAATCAAACAACTCTCTTAAATCACTTCAAAATTTTTAAAGAAAATATGACTAAAGAAATAAAAGATATTAAGAAGACATTGGGATAGCGTAACAAACAATTTGAAAGCCTGCAAAGAAAAGTAACTGAACTTATGAGAATATGAATGCTGTGTTACCAAAAGACCAGAATTATAAGACATACTAAAGGGAGTGCTGCAGACTGAAAGGAAAAAACAAGGGCGAGAAATTTAGAGAAGAGTTTAGAAATGAAGATTATTAGGAAAGGTAAGAAGAAACATAATAGAGCAGTATGACAACAGAGAGCCAAAAGACAAAATGGATGAAATACGCATGCTTTTACAATAATAACATTGAATATCAATGGCTTGAACTCCCCAATCAAAAGACATAGATTGATAGACTGGATAAATAAAATATGAAATATCTATATGATGTCTACAAGAGACCCACCTCAGATGTAAGGACACAACCAGGTTGAAAGTGAAAGGTTGGAAAAAGATATGGCATGCAAATAGTAACCAAAAAAGAGCTGGAGCAGCAATACTAATATCAGACAAAATAGATTTCAAATGCAAAACTGTTATAAAGGATGAAGAAGATCATTATATATTAATAAAAGAGGCAATTCACCAAGAAGAATAACTGTACTAAATATTGATGCACCTAACCTCAGTGCCCCAAGACACATGAGGCACACACTGGCAAAACTAAAGGGAGAAATAGATGTCTCTACAATAATAGTTGGAGGCTTCAATACATCACTCTCAATATTGTATAGAACATATGGACAGATAGTAAATAAAGAAACAGAAAGCTTGAATAATATAAGAAATGAACTAGACCTAACAGATATCTATAGAGCATTGCACCCCAAAACAGCAAGATATACTTTCTTTTCAAGTGCTCATGGATCATTCTCCAAGATAGAACATATGTTGGGTCACAAGACAAGTCTCAATAAATTCAAAACGTTTGAAATTATGTAAAACACTTTCTCTAATTATAAAGGAATTAAGCTGGAAAACAATAATGGATGGAAAAGGGTGGAAATCATAAATATATGGAGAATAAACAACACACTCTTAAATATTCAGTGGGTCAAAGAAGAAATTGCAAGAGAATTCAGTAAATATCTTAAGATGAAAGAAATTGAAAATACAACATATCAAAACTTATGGGACATTGCAAAGGCGGTACTGAGAGGGAAATTTATAGCCCTCGATGCTTACATTAAAAAAAAAAAAGAAAGAAAGAAAGAGCAAAATTGAAGATCTAACTGCACAGCTGGAGGAAATAGAAAAAGAACAGCAGACTAACCCCAAACCAAGCTGAAGGAGAGAAATAGTAAAGATCAGAGAAGAGATAAATGAAATCAAGAACAACAACAACAAAAAAATAGAATCAACAAAACCAAAAGTTGGTTCTTTGAGAAGATCAACAAAATTGACAAACCCTTAGCTAGACTGACAAAGAAAAACAGAGAGAAGAAGCAAATAAATAAAATCAGAAATGAGAAGGGAGACATTACCACTGATCCCACAGAAATAATAGAGATCATAAGAGGATACTATGAACAACTGTATGCCAAAAAACTAGACAATGTAGAGGAGATGGACAAATTCCTAGAAACAAATAAACCACCTACATTGACCCTAGAAGAAACAGAAGACATCAACAAACCAATCACAATTGAAGAGATTGAAACAGTCATCAAAAACCTACCAAAGATGAAAAGCCCAGGACCAGATGGCTTCACAGGTGAATTTTACCAATCATTCAAAGATGATCTAATACCAATCTTGCTCCAGCTCTTCCAAAAAATTGAACAGGAAGGAATGCTACCAAACTCATTCTATAAAACCATGACCCTAATACCAAAGCTAGATAGATACTACCAAAAAAAGAAAGTTATGGACCAATATCTCTAATTAATATAGATGCAAAACTCTTCAACAAAATACATGCAAACAGAATCCAAAAGCACATTAAAAGAATTATTATACTACAATCAAGTGGGTTTCATCCCAGATGTGCAAGGGTGGCTCAACACAAGAAAATCAATTAATGTAATAAACCACATTGATAAATTGAAGAAGAAAAATCACATTATCCTCTCCATTGATGCAGAAAAGGCATTTGACAAAATACAGAACCCTTTCTTGATAAAAACACTCCAAAAGATAGGGATAGAAGGAAGCTTTCTCAAAATTGTAAAGTGCATACATGAAAAACCTATAGCTAGCATTGTACTCAATGGTGAAGACTGAAGCTTTCCTGCTGAGATCAGGAACAAGACAAGGATGCCCACAGTCACCATTATTATTCAATATTGTACTAGAAGTTCTAACTAGAGCAACTGGGCTAGACAAAGAAATAAAAGGCACCAAAATAGGAAAGGAAGAAATAAAACTTTCACTATTCACTGATGATATGATCCTATATCTAGAATTTCCTGAAAAGTCCACAACAAAGCTAACAGAACTAATAGACAAGTTCAGCAAAGTGGTGAGATACAAGATTAATATGCAAAAATCAATAGCATTTCTATACAATACTGACATGCAATCCAATGAGGAAATCAGAAAAAAAAATTCCATTTACAATAGCACCTAAAACAATCAAATATTTAGGAATAAACGTATCCAAGTACATAAAGGACCTGTATTCAGAAAACTACAAAACATCGCTAAAAGAAACTGAAGACAAATTAATGGAAGGACATTCCGTGCTCATGGATTGGAAGACTAAATATCAGAAAGATGTCAATTCTACCCAGATTGATTTACAGATTCAATGCAATCCCAATAAAAATCCCAACAGCCTTTTTTGCAGAAGTGGAAAACTAAAATTTATTTGAAAGGTAAGCATCCCCAAATACCCGAAAACATCTTAAAAAAGAACGAAGTTGGAGGACTCTCACTTCTGGAGTTTAAAACATATTACCTAGCTACAGTGGTAAAAATAAATAAATAAATAAATAAAGCATGGCACTGGCATAAAGACAGACACATTGACCAATGGAACTGTATAGAGAACTCAGAAATAGACCCTCACACTTACAGTCAAGCGATTATTGACAAGGTGGTCAAGCCCTTCCAGCTATGCCAGAACAGTCTACATAACAAATGGTGTTGAGAGACCTGGATATCCATATCCAAAAGAAAGAAAGAAGACCCCTATCACATACCTTATAGAAAAATTAACTCAAAATGGATCAAGGACCTAAATATAACAGCAATAAGCATAAAACTCCTAGAAGAAAATGTAGGAAAACATCTTTAAGATGTTACGGTAGGCAATAGTTTCTTAAACCTTACACCCAAAGCACGAGCAACAAAGAAAAAATAAATAAGTGGGACCTCCTCAAAATTCAACACTTGTGTACCTGAAAGGACTTTGTCAGAAGGGTGAAAAGGCAACCAACACAATGGGAGAAAATATTTGGCAATCACATATCCGATAAGGGTTTAATATCCATGATATACAAGAGATCATACAACTCAACAATAAAAAGACAAACTACTCAATTAAAAAATGGGCAAAAGACTTGAAAAGACAATTGTCCAAAGAAGAAATACAAATGGCAAAGAAATGCATGAAAAAATGTTCAACATCACTAGTGATTAGGGAAATGCAAATCAAAACTACAATGAAATATCATTTCACACCTATTAAACTGGCCACTATTAAAAAGTCGGAAAACTGTAAATGTTGGAGAGGATGTGGAGAGATAGGAACTCTTATTCACTGTTGGTGGGAATGTAGAATGGTACAGCCACTGTGAAGGACTGTTTGGCAGTTCCTAAGGAAGTTGAATATATTCTTGCCATGTGACCCAGCAATACCCTTACTAAGTATATATCCAGAAGAGCTGAGAGAAGTGACATGAACAGACATCTGCACAGTGATGTTCATAGCAGCATTATTCACAATTGCCCAAAGATGGAAACAATCCAGATGTCCTTCAACTGATGAATGGATTAACAAATTGTGTTTTATATACATGATGGAATACTATGCAGCTGTAAGAAGAAATGAAGTTTTGAAGCCTATGACAACATGGATGTACTTAGAGGACATTATATTGAGTGAAGCAAGCCAGACACAGAAGGACAAATACTATATGGTTGCACTATTATTAACGAAATATATTGTGCAAACTCATGGAGTTAATAATTAGAATATAGGTCACCAGAAAATAGAAAGAGGGTAGAGAATGGAAAGCTGAGGGTAAATCTGTGCAGAATTGGTAAAAAGGTTGTTTGGAAATCTTTGGAAATGAATAGAAATGGTGAAAGCATATCATGGTGTTTTTAGCTGGCAGAACTATTATATGTGTATGACAGTGGTTGAAAGGGAAAGTCTAAGGTCACGCATATTACTAGAAGGAACGCTAAAAACTGTAACATGGGACTGTTTAAGATAGTAAGACCTCATGTAAAACACGAATATGGGTGATATTGCATATATAAGACTGTTTTTACAAAGCATAAATACAAAAATATTAGAGAGAAAGAAAAAGAATAGCAGCTATGTACAGCAAGGGAAGCATAGAAAGATTGAAAGGTGATGACTTTTGTTTGTTTTTTGTTTATTATTATTATTTTTGGAATAATGAAGTGCTCTAAGAATGACTGAAGTACTGAATACACAAATATGTGATTATATTGAATACCATTGATTTTACACTTTGGATGGATTTATGCTTTATTAATATGTATCCATAAAACTGATTTGATAAAAAAAAAAAAAAAATCCATGTCCTTTGGTGAAAATTGACAAATTTTCCAATGAAAGGACTTCTGCTTGTGGAAATAAGGAGTACACATACTTTTCCCTATTCCATTAGCTACGTACAAGGAAAAACCCTGGACATTATATATAAAACAAAATTAGAAGACCTATAAAATGAAGAGAAGAAGGCAGAGTGGCTGGAGATTTTGAGATCCAAAAAACAACACAGCAGTAATTTTCCTGGGTTTACTTTTTGCCTCAAATATCCTAGACTGAGTGCTAGAGAAGCCAGCAACTCAGAAAAGCCAAAAGGTACAGACAAGAAAAAAAAAAAAAAAAAAAAAAAAGCGCTAAGCAAAACCTGCTCTCTAGTCAAAGGACAATGACAGGGACAGCTAAGCAAGACAGAAAACTGTTAGACAATAACTGTTCTACTACAACAAACACCACAGAAAAAAACTGGACCATCCACAATCCCACCAGCAAAGGCCAAGTGAAGAGCCAGGCTTCCACCATTTTCACATTGTAACAAGATTCACAAACTGCCCTCCAGGAAGGAGATATGTTATAACCTTCCATTTATGTGGGAAACTAGACTTTCATCTCTGCTGAGCAAGAATGAGCCCTCCACCACTGTTTGTGGAGATGGCATGGGAAGCCTGGACCTCCATCCCCACCTGGCAGTAATGAGTCAACTCACTCCATTCTCCTTTCCCCAAAAGACATAGCAATCCTAAACATGTATGTACCAAACAACAGAGCTGCAAAATATGTGAAGAAAATTCACAGAAGTGAATGAGGAAATAGACAAATTTACAATTCTAGTTGGGGCCTATAATTCAACACTCCTCTCTCAACAATCAGACAGAAAATCAGCAAGGATATAGAAGAATACAATAGCACCATCAACCAACAGGATCTAATTGACATTTACAGAATGTTCTCTCCCACAACAAAGGAACACATATTTATTTCAAGTTTCCACAAAGCATATACCAAAAGAGACCATGTGGCAGTTTAAGATTATTTTATGAATCCCAAAAAGAGAAAGATTATGTTTGTAAACTAATCTATTCCTCTGGGTGTGATATCCTTTGATGGCACTGAATTCCATTGAGGAGGCTTTGATTAGATTACTTGATGAGATTGCTTTAGGGCTTTTGATTGGACAACAGTGATGCATGACTCAGGTTGAGTCCTCACCCCCTTGCTGGGTCTGATATAAACAGACTTACAGACAGAGAGAGGAAAAAAGGAATTATCATGTTTGATTCTGCCATGTGAGAGAAAAGACTCCAGTTCTGCCCACAGCTGAGCTGCAAGGAAAGAAGCCCTAAGAGACAAGCCCTATGACAAGTGAGAGAGGACTAGAGGCTTGCTTAAGCATGAAGCCCCCGAGAAGCTGGGCCAGCTCAAGAGAAGACAAACCTTATGACTGATAGCTTGAAGCTGAAATTGGAAAGAAAGTAGAAAAGCTTAGCCTGGGAAAGGAAGCCCAGAGGGGAATGCAGAGACCAGGCAGCTTACTTTGATAAGAAAATACCTCTTACGGTATCTGGAGTCAGACTTTTCATGGCCTTGGAACAGTAAACTTTTACCCCAAATAAATCCCCATTATAAAAGCCAACAGATTTCTGGTACTCTGCATGGTCACCCCTTTGGCAAACTAAAACAGACCATATCCTGGGCCACAAAAGAAACCTCATCAAATGTAAAAGAATTGAAATCATAGAGCGTATGTTCTCCCACCACAATGGAGTCAAACTAGAAATCAATAACAGAAAGGTAACAGGAAAATCTCCAAATGCTTGGAAACTAAACAACACATTTATATATAATCCATGACACAAAAAGGACATCTCAAGGGAAATAAAAATAATGCACTGGAATGAATGAAAATAAGATATACAACATATATTTTCTGGGATGTAGCTAAACAAATGCTGAGAGGGAAATTTATAAACATATACATTAAATGTATACATTAAAGAGGAAAAGTCTCAAATAAATAGTATAAATAGATGAAACAAATAAATCTAAACAAATAAAAGAAGAAAAGTCTCAAATAAATAATGTAAGTTCCCACCTCAAAAACCTAGAAAGAGAAGAGCTAGATAAATCAAAAACAAGCAGGAAGAAGGAAATAAAAAGGACAGGAATCAATGAAATTGAAAACAGAAAAACAACATAGAACATCAACTAAGCAAAAAGTCAGTTCTTTGAAAAGCTCACCAAAATGACAAACTTCTAGCAAAAATGACAGAGAGAGAAAGAGAGAGAAAAGGACATGAAAATTACCAATATCAGGAATAAAACATGGACTATCACACAAACCTTGCATAAATCAAAAGGACAATGAAAGAATAGTGCAAGCAACTCCATATACATAAATTTGACAACTTAGATGAAATGGACCAAATCCTTGAAAAGCAAAAACTACCAAAACTCACTCAATAAGAAATTGATTATTCAAATATCCCTATAACTATTAAGGAAATTGAATTCATAATTTTAAAACTCCCCAAAACAAATGTCCAGACCCAGAATAGTTTCACTAGAGAATTCTACCAAATGTTTAAGAACAATTAAACCAATTCTACATAATCTCTTCCAAAACAAAGAAGAGAACATTTCCCAATTCATTTTATGAAGCTAGTATTTAATCTTATATCAAAACAAAATACAGCACAAAAACTATAAATCTACAGACAAATATCCCTCATGAATATAGATTCAAGGAAAAAAAACTTTACAAAATATTGCCAAATAGAATTCAGCAATATATCAAGGAGTTATACACCATGATCAAGTAGCATTCATTCCAGTTATGCAAACTGATTCAATATTTGAAAAGGAATCAGTATCAAACACCTATATATTAACAGATTAAAGAAGAAAATCTCATGATCATATCATTGATGCAGAAAAAAAGCATTTGACAACATTCAATACCCATTTATGATTTTTAAATCCCCAAAAATATGAATACAGGGCAACTTCCTCAACTTGATAAAGAACATCTATAAAACAGCTACAGCTAACAATATACTTAATCAAGATCAATACAAGGCAATGGTGTCTGCTCACACCCCTCTTATTCAACATTGCACTAGAATTTTAGCCAGTGCAATGTGTCAAGAAAAAAAAGTCCTACTGATTGGAAAGGATGAAATAAAGCTGTCCCTATTTGCAGATGACATGATTGTCTAGGAAGGAAAAAAAACAAACAATCTACAAAAAGCTCCTAGAATTAATAAGTGAGTTCCACGAGTTCATAAGATACAAGATCAACATTAAAAAATCAATTGTATTACTATATACCAGCAACATATGGAAATCAAACTTAAAAATATAATCAATTGCTCAAAAAATTAATTACTTAGGCATGAATCTAACAAAATATGTACAGGACTTTTAAAACACTAATGAAAGAAATCAAAGAAGATCTATATAAATGAAGATAACCTGGATTGTTCCATGAAAAGTTCATAGATTGAAAGATTCAATATAATAAGGATGCCAATTCTATCTAAATTGATATACAGGTTTAATACAATTCCTATCAAAATACCACCAAGACACACAAAGGGAGACAAACAGACACAGAAAAATGCACAGCAAATGGACAAAGCAAGCACAAGCAGCAAGGGGTGGGGGGGATAAAATAATAAAATAAATAAATAAATAAAAATAAAAATAAAGAAATCTCATGATTTGTCAAAAAAAAATCCCACCAAGATTTTTTGTAGATATAGGCATTATTCTAAAATACATAAGCAAAGACAAAGAAACTCAAATAGCTAGAATAATTTTGTAAAAGAAGAATAAAGTGGAAAGAAATCACTTTACCTGATTCCAAGCAACAGTAATCAAGACTATACAGCACTTTCAGTGAGATAAAATACACAGATCAGTTAAACAGAATAGAGAACCTAGAAATAGACCCACACAAGTACAGTCAACTAATTTTTTACAAAGGTGCAAAAGCAACTCGATTTGTTTTCAACCAATGATCCTGATGAAAGAAGAAAAAGGTTCCGGTGCAATTGGAAATTCATAGGCAAATAAATACATCTTTAGATTGAAGGGAAATATCAGATGGAAACTTGGATCTATAGAAAGGAATAAAACATACATATATATAAATATGTGGATAAATATAAAGGCTTATATTTTTTTTCTTCTCTTAATTTTCTTAAGGACAATATATTGCTTAAACCAGAAATAATAATATAAAATATGGATGCTGAAAACATATGTAAAACAAAGTATACTGTTGAAGGTTCTCACATTTTACATGACGTAATTCAATATTAATTCTAACTAGACTGCAGTAAGTTAAAACTAATTGTAATTCCTAAAGCAGTCATAAATAAGTAAAAAATGAATAAATAAATAAACAAGCTAAAAAACCTATAGAAGATATTAAAAAATGGAATTCCAAAAATTATTTGATTAATCCAAAAGAAGGCAGCAAAAGAGCAACAGAGAAACAAATACTAGATAGAACAAATCTAAAACAAATAGTAAGATGGTAGGCATAAACTAAACCATATCAATAGTACATTCAATATAAATGAACTAAATACTTCAATTAAGAGGAAGAGGTGGTCAGAATGGCTTAAAAAACAAGACCTAACTATATGCTGTATACAAGAAACAACTTCAGCAAATAGGTTGAGTGTTTGAAAAAACGGAAAACAATGTACAGTGAAAACAATAAATTGATATGGCTGGATTAATATCAATATGGACTTTGAAACATTAAATATTTCCAGGGACAAATAGGAATATTTCATAATAAATGAAGAAGGCTCAATTCATCAGAAAGCCATTATAATCCTAGATATATATGCACCTAAAAACATATAGAGCAAATATTTAAAAACTAAAAGGAGGAAGAGACAAGTCCACAATCATAATTAGATATTTTAATGTTCCTCTCAGTAATTCACAAAACAAATAGATTTTAAAAGTCAATAAGGATATAGAAGATCTGAAATAACACTATCAACCAACTTTCCCTAATATCCAGCAATATCCAAGTTCAGAATTTACAGTTTTTCAAATGCAGATTGGAATATTCACCAAACAGACTATAAGCTGAATGCTAAAATGACCCAATTATTTTTAAAAGATTAAAATATTAAGGTGTTTGCTCTTGGAATAAGCTAAATTAAATAAAAAAATTAATAACAACAAGTTATCTTTTAAAAATACCCAAATAAGTAGAAATCAAGCAATATACTTCTGAACAACCATTAGTCCTAAGAAAAAATCATAAGGGAAATTAGAAACTATTTCTAATTGAATAATAATATAAGCAATATCAAAATCTGTGGGATGCAGCAAAATCATGCTTATGAGAAATTTATAAGTTTACATGCTTTTATTAGAAAAATGTCACTGAGAACAAATTATAACAAAAACCATTTAAATTGAAAGATATAATACTTCATGGTGTGGAAGAGTTGGTTTTATTAAAATATCATCCTTGCCCCCAATTGATCTGTAGTTCAACACAATCCAAATAAAAACTTGAGCAGGATTTTTGAAATTTTATCCAAGAAAAATGAAAATATACCACAAAATTCCTTGTACATAAATGCTCATAGCAAATTTATTCATAATAGCCAAATTTAGAAAGCTAAATATCCATCCATAGGTGAATAAATAAACATACTTTAGTGTATTTATAAAACAGAGATGTAGCTAAAGTGGTTGAGCACCTACTTCCCATGTATGAGGTCCCAGGTTTGATCCCCGGTACCTCCTAAAAACAAGACAAACAAATGAGAAAACCAACTCCCATTGGGGAGCAGATGTAGCTCAGTGGTTGAGCACCTGCTTCTCATGTATGAGATCCCCATGCCTCCTAAAGAAACAAGGAAGACGAACAGACTCAGAAAGTGAAAAACAACAAGGGGGTGGAGAAAAATAAATAAATAAAATAAATCTTTTTAAAAAGCCACTATATTGAGAAAAAGAAATCAGAGCACAAAAAAGTACATATTGTACAATTCCATGTGGTAGAAGAAATCAGAACATTGTTTCCCTAAAGTGGTAATGACTGCAAAGAACAGAAGGGAACTTTCCATCAGGTTGAAAATGTCCATTATGTTGACTGAAATTGTGATTACAAATGTGTTTACTTTCACTGAATCTCATCAGGCTGTATTTAAATTTTGTGTGTTTTATTATATGTAAATTATACCTCAATAAAGTTGATTTTTAAAATAACAGAACTATTGGTTTACTTAGTGCTATTTGTAAGACTGTTAATTACATCACAAATGTTAGATAGACTGAAGAGAAAAATATACCTAGGCATCCCTTCAACCAATATTTATTGAACAACATCTATGTGTATCCCACAAAGCAGAGCAGTGACATGATTAGATTAGCTTTTTGAAAAGATCCTTCTGACAGCCTTGTGGAGAATGGACTGGAAGGGGCCCAAAAGGGATGCAAAGGGACCACATTGGATTATAGGAGGGCTGGAGTACACATGGAGAGAAGTTCATGGGAGATGTGGTGGTAGCTGGGACCAGGGTGAAGAGAACTGGGCAAATTTAAGAGAAAATTATGGGATGAAATGGATAGGACTTGATAACAAATTAAATATTAAGTGTGAAAATGGGGACGCTGTCAAGGCAAACAGGTCCTTGGTCAGGGCCACAAGGTATGCAGTGGTGGCATTTTCCAAGGGAGGAAAACAAAAAAGGAAGGCCAGGTTTTCTGGGGAAAGGGCAATCATGACTTTGTTTTGGGATGTCTTCAGTTTGAGGTACCATTGAGATACCTAAATGGAAATATCAAGTAAAAAGCAATATGAGATCCTTATGATCCCTGGTGTAAAATTGGTATTTGGATAGGCATTTGAAAAAATTAGAAAAGATTATAGAATTTTTTAAAATGCCTGAGCCTTGAGAAATTCTAGCATTTAATGGACACATGTAGCAAAAGATTTACCTACAAAAGATAATTAAGAAGTGTGGCCTAGGAGGTCAAGAAAGAGCAGGAGAGCGGTGTCATGCCAAAGGGAAAAAGTTTCAAGAAGGAGGATCAACAGTATCTGGAATGCAGACAGCCCAAATAAGTTGAAGACTGAGATGTGTTCATTGCATTTAATAGCATGGATGTCCCTGATTATTTTTACAAGAGTTAGTTTTTTCAGTGAAGTGATAGAAACAAAACCAAGACTGAGTGGATTGAGGACTATACTTTAAACTCTAGGGGGTGTTATATCCAGGGCAAGTCAAAATTGTATTGCTTTTTATTAAAAAAACAGTTGAATTTAAGATCATAACCTATCATTTAAAATATATTATGAGACTCATAGCAAAGCAAAGTTCTGTAGAGCTTGAGCATCAGTATAAGTAACATTTTATAACTGTGGTCATGGGATGAACCATGAGACTAATATATCACTCTGTCCTATTAACTCTGTTGCCTAAAGTAGACTTTGCTGTTATTGGGGTTTTTTTTTGTTTGTTTGTTTGTTTCTTTGTTTTAAAGAAGTTTTAGATTACAGAAAACTTACATTGAAAATGTAAGGGGTTCACATATATTCCATCCCTCCCCTCCCACAATTTCCCACTTTAACAACATCTTTCATTAGTGTGGTACATTTGTTACAATTGATGAACACCTATTGAAGCATTGCTACTAACCATGGTCTATGGTTTACACTTTGCACCACACAATTTTATAGGTTTTGACAAAATGTGTAATGGCCTGTTCCATAATTGCAATGTTATGCAGAACAATTGCAATATCCAAAAAAATGCCCCATGTTACACCTATTCTTCCCTTTCCCTCCCCCTCAGAACCTCTGGTGACCACTGTCTTTATATCAATGTTACAAGTTCTTCCATTACTAGAATAATAATAAGTCTACTTTGGTCCATAGTTGCTTTCTCCCCTTATGTTTGTTCATTCCTCAGTGTTGAGAATTTGGGGATGGTTATGCCCACACTGCTTCCAATTGGGAGGGGTGCCTAGACTCCATGGGGCAGATGGATGGAATTGTCTTGCTTGCAGTTGTAGATACTCTCTGTTTTGGGGATGGGTGTTGTTCATCATCATCCTTTTGTTAGTTGTCCTGGGCAAGTCCAATGAATTGGAGAGGAGGTCGTGGCTGCAACTCTGCTGAGGTTCAGGGCTCAACTGGCATATGAACAGACCGAAGATTTAAGTCTCTGGGACATATATTTAATGGGTATAGTGCTGATTATAGGTAAAAATAAAAGAGGCAGAAGAATCATGTGTAAGAAAATTATAAATGAGTCTAACTCTGATACATTGGGGAGATAGGTTACCATATATTACAAGGTAAGGCCCACCATCAGGGTGCCAGATGTCCTGGGTTGTCTGCCCTGCCTATAATGTCCTGATGTCTCTAGCGCCCTCAGGAGCACCCCTACTTGAAGCACTGTTTACTGTGGCAGTCAGTGAGAGCCTCCTGAGACGTGCATAAGCATAACCTCTGAAATGACCTCCAGACTCACTTTGAAATCTCTTAGCCATAAAAACTCATTTGTATTTAATATTTCACTTTCAGTCAAGGACTTTTTCCAGTTGCATTGTTAGTTGGTGCTTGGTAATAATCCCTCAGTGCCAGGGAGGCCCATCCCCAGAGTCATGTCCCATGCCGGGGGGAAAGCAGTGAGCTTATATGCTGAGTTTATCTTAGAGAGGGGCCACATTTGAGTAACAAGTCAGTTTTCAGGATGTAACTCTTAGGCAATATATATTACTAGGCTAAGTTTCAATTTTACAAGAATAAGGTTAATAAGTACAAACATTAATATCAAGGGCCTGGTGTATTGGTCCATCCTCTTTTGTTAGGCACTGCCTATGTACTCTAGAGATTCTTGCCATTCTATCAGAGAATGTAGCAGGACTCTCCAGGATGGAAATTTAATATTTTGTTGGTTATTGTGTCAGTCTCCACCCACTCAGATAACACCTGATGACCACGTGATCACATCCATGTTCCATAGAGGCATGACCCAAGTGCATCCTTCCCCACACCTCCCCCCACCACCAACACACTGCACAAGTGACCCTCCCCTGCCATAGCTGTAACTTTTCTGTAATCCAAAAGCTTTCCCAAAACAAAGCCAAAAACTTTTTTTTTTGCATTGTGCCTTTCATCACTGTAAGATCTGTTATCTTTTATGTATATTGACAATTTCTTCTGTACGTTCCCCTAGAGTCTTTTTTTTTTTTTTTCCACTTTATTTTCAAAGAAGCTTTAGGTTACAGAAAAGTCACATAGAAAATACGGGGGATTCCCATATACCCCACCCCCTCCATCCTCACATTTTCCCCTATTAATAACATCTTACCTGAGTATGGCACATTTGTTACAATTGATGAACAAATATTGAAGCATTGCTACTAATCATGGCCAATGCTTTATATCTTGGTTTACACTTTTCACAATACATTTTTATAGGTTTTGACAAAATGTATAATGACTTGTATCCATCATTGCAAAATCATGCAGAACAATTCCAATGCCCTAAAAATGCTTTATGTTCTAACTATTCTTCTCTCCTCCTCCCCTCAGAACCTCTGGTAACTACTAAGTTTCAATTTTTCAAGAATAAGGTTCAGAGTTACATCCATTAATACTGAGGGCTTGATATACTGGTCTTTTTTCTTTTTTTAGGCACTCCCTATGTACTTGAGAGATTCTTGCCCCTTTATTTGAGTATGTAGCAGGACTCCCAAGGAAGGGAGTTTAATATTTTCTTTGTTTATTGTGTGGGTCTCCACCCACTGAGATAACACCCTCCCACCGTTTCTGGAGGAGGAGCACAGCCTGTCATTCCCTACTCCGCCATCTTGGATCTCCTGCTGTTGTTTTGATTAATTCAAAAAATAATTGACTGCATAGTGCATCTCTTCAAAGGATTTTTACAGAACTTTTCTCATACAAATGTGACAACAACCATATTGCTATGGGATGGCCTGAGAAATCTTTGTATCAGACACCTCTTAAGAAATGCTTCAAATCCACCCAGCTCCAGCTTTTGCTCCAGACTCTGCCAGAGTGCATGGTTCCACCCAGCTTTGACCAGCCTTGACCGGTGCAATCTAATGGTGCTTTGCCTCTGTCCTCCAGCTTGTAATTCTTCCTTGGCAAGTGGAAGTTTCTGAGATGATCCAGAGAACCCATTTGGTATTCAGGGATGTACAACCAGGACCACAGAGGGCACTCTTGGGTAATAAGGGACAAGAGCTGACAGAGAAATGCCCCCTTTTCCTTCCTTAGGGGTACAGTTCCTAACACTCTTAGAAAGTCCCAAAGAATTGAGTACCATCATCCATGCAGTGATTACTCAATAGCACCTTCCGGTACTGGCTTTCCCTTTTTCCTTCTTCCTCACTCCTGTCCCCCATCACATTCAAAATACCCATGCACAAGCTCTGCTTTCAAGGGAAGTCTGGCTAAGACAATGCTCTAGTTCAGAAACAACAAATGAAGGACCTCCGACAAAGCAGAAAGGGAAACCAACATTCCACAAACACTCACTCTAAGGTCAGACCCTGTGCTGAGTACTTCACACTTGCTATTTCACCGAATCCTCACAAAAAATATGAACTGGGTCAACTGGGAACCAGATCCAAGTTATTCAAAGTTATGCAGCTTGGAAACAATAGGCCAGGGTACAAATACAATCAGGTTTCTCTGACTTAAAGTTTATACTCTCTTGTTTACCATGCTGCCTCCAATGATATCTAACTTTGATCATGGTCATTGATATATTTTTACAAAGTTAATTGTCACAATAAATAATAAGATGGTAGCTATCATGCATTGAGTGTCGACTTGTGCCAGGCATTTCATACTCACTGTAACCTTACAAGCTATCATCATCTCCATTGTACTCAATTGAAAATAGAGGCTTGCTGAGGTTAACATCTACCAGGAGCCCTACTAGTAAAATGATAACAAATATTTGTGCTGATTCTGTGTGCCTAACATCTGTAATTTTATTTAATGCTCACATCCACCCTAAGAACCTATGATATACATTCTCGGTGACAGTCACATTACAGAGACAGCTTTTCCAAAGCCAAAGATGCCTTTTCCACTCATATGTTGCTTCTCATTACAGGATAGGAGGAAAGAGGGAGAAAAAAGTCCAAAGAATGATCCGGTGTGATCACTTCCTATAACAGCTGTGTTGAAAAAAGATTTTTCACAGAGCTTTGAACAGAGCAATAGTCATACCAATAAGTGCCTAATAAACACATGACTAAGGCAGGATTTCTTAACTTCAGCATTGATGATATTTTGGGCTGGATAAGTCTTTGCTATGGGGGGAGGGGCTGTCCTCTGCACTATGGGATGTTTAGCAGCTTCCCTGGCCTGTGCCTACTAAATGCCCTTTCCATTGTGACCATGAGAAATGTGTTCAGACTTTAGCAAAATTGCCCCCCATTGAGAATCACTGGTTTATGGTATTTTAACTAAATCTTTTTAATTCTGTTGTTGGATATCAGGGCAATGGTTCTCAAAAGAATGCCCACTTTTTGGAATTCAATTTTGGATATATGAATGGGGTTTTCATCCAGTACTACCATCTTCTCCTCTCCTATTCTTATTCTCTCCCTTCTACTGTTTTGTCTACTACTCCCAGGGATACCACTCACTCAAAAAGAGCTGAGTGGCTGAAGAGACCGTAGTCCTGGGCTACCAGCCCCTCTTCTCTCTTATCAGGTATTTCTTATTTGATTCAAGCTCTTTGTCTATCCCTGATTAGCATACTATCTCAAGACTAAGAACAAAACCTATGTAATTGGCTCTGCTTCTAAATGACAAGCACGCCATGTTAAGAACATTGTTTCTATATTTACAAATCCAATGAAGACATGATTGAAAGTGTCACGCTCCCCGTGTAGGAACAATATTCCCATAATCAAACATCCAAGGCAAATTGTATGATTATTTGTATTATCTAGGATTTCAAGGCTATGTTCAGGGCAGAGAAGCCAAGTAGAAATATGCCAACTTATTCAGCAGCCTCCTTTCTCCTTCATACACAAGGAGAACTATCATTTATGTTTATTTTGTCCAAAATTTTGACTTGAATTCTCCTAAACATTCTAAATTTAAGGATCATAAATATATATGACTGAGTCAAAACTATGAATAAGAGATATGACTAACCTTAAAAAGATCTAAAAGGTTTTAAAATATTTTCCTGAACCATCAGTCCTTCTTGGCATACATCATGCAAATAGTATACTATATACACGATATAGAAGCCTGCAAACATTTATGGATGTATACTTTCTTGGAGTTTGGCCAAATAAAATGTCCTTCTACAAAGTTCTTCTCCTATAAATAACTTCTATAAAGTTCCATGATATTCCTAGTACGTCTTTTTTAAAAAGTCATTCAGGTGGAATTAAAATAAAACTCTAAGGTGACATAAAAAATTAGGCCAATATTGAAATTTATCCAAATAAGGAATATTTTATTTTTATTTTTAAATTTAGAGGCATAATTTTTTATTCTTAGAGCCAACCTTCCCAAAACCATTCATTTCAAAATATGTGTTTAAAATTTGGTGAACCATGCAGCAGGTATCTGGGCACTCCCTAATATAATAGGTTTTACTGGATTCTCAACCCTGTGAAAGCAAGAAAAGCGTGCTTTCCAGTTTACAAAATTCTAATATATGCAAAAGAAGAGATAATTGCATAAGTTAAAGAACTGTGACTTAACAAAAGATAAAAAGGTAAAACGTTAATTAAACTTTAGATCTTCATTCTTTCATTCCAATACCATTTCTAAAACATGGGGCTAAAATAAAAACAATTTCCATTAGGCACATACACAATGGTATATCACAGTGGTAACTTCACTTATGAAAGTAACAATGTATATACACCAATTCCATCAAATAAATAAATACCTATAAAGTTTCTTGTGCTAAATGAAAATTTAATTTTGTACTAAATGAAAATCTATTTCTTACAAAATTATTGTGAAAAGCAATAAAATTATACATGCAAAATACTTTATAAACCATTGCATGCTATATAAAATGTGGTATTTACATTTGTGCAATTTTCCACAAATATCTCTGGGTATCAGCTTAGTGAAATATTTTCAAATATACCATCTCCCTGCTGGCCCCCTCCCTGCTTTGCCTCACTTTTCCCAATATTCATGGGAATATCTCAAATCCAGGATATGTACCGTACCACAAAGTTATGCTATATTAAGAAGCTAAAAAACAGAAAATATTCAGCTACAAATCAGTGAGCAGATCATAAGTAAGCACCCAATTAACTCACCTGCAATGACATTTTGTTCCATTTCATGAGTTAGAAGTGAAACCATGGGCTGCCCTAGCATGATGCATTCTGCCCTTCAGCTTTCCTGGATTTCCTTGCAGGTCCTGTCTTGAAGGCAGCAAGCCCCCAGCTAAATAGCTATCCTCTTCTCTTCTCAACACTGTCCCATGGGACTATGATAGCTACACTTTCCACTTTCTGGGAAACTGCACACTTTTGGTGTCATTCATTCTAACCACTCTACTCCTAAGGCATGAATATAATAGGTCTAAAAACTCTTCAGGCGTTGTCAATGCCAAGGAGGAATGAGCATTAATTCCCTTTTCTTATTGCTTTCACTCTTTTGTCTAAAAGTTTATTTCCCTTCTCTACTGGATCTTTCTGTTAACTGAGCAAGTGGGCTCATTGCCCGATATGCACAACAGTCAATACCACAACACCAAGATTTCAAGAAAAGTTTTATTTCAAGGCAGCCAAGCAAGGAGACAGGAGCAAGCTCAGATCTGCCTCCCTGAGCTAAAAAGGCTTATGACTTTTAAATGGTTTGGAGGTTTGGAGGGGGATGGCTTAAAGAGGTGGGATGAGGTGATGTAGGGATGATGTGATATGAAGTAGGGTTGGGGCAGGATTTAGTTGAGCATGCATGGTGGAAAATCACGCTTGGTCATACATCACATGATCAAAAATGGCAGCCTTAGTATGATGAGGGGTGTGATTTTTAGTATTATAATTAGCTATAGATAACTTGAGGTCAAGGTTTTCTTTCTCTGCGTATGCTCCAGTCTTCTGATTAGGTTGGAACTAGTCTTGACTGGCTCTGTAAGGGAAGAAAAAACAGGAACTTGACTTTCCATGAAGCAAGTCTCTCATAATAAACAGGAGGTGGGTTTCCTAAGAAAAGAAAAATGGAAACTTTTGCAAGCAAGTATGGTAGGAATTCTCAGAAAGTAGGCTAGCTACAGAGGTTTTATTTCAAAGTCCTTTTTGCCCATTACTCCCAGATAGCCTCCTTACCCTTTCCCAAATTATAACCCAATATTGCAATATTGCTACAAATGTTAATAACTATAGTAACTAGGATTTTCAGCCCTTACTCTATACCAGGCATATGACAAATGTTCTACATGTATAACTCATTTGATCTTCATAACAACTGGATGAAGTAGAGTATAAGATATGGGCTCAAAGCAAGGAACCTGGTGAGTGGGAGAGCCAACGATTGAAAGCAGGCAGCGTAAACCAAAGTCCATGCTTTGACCAATGCACTGCCCTGCCAGCATTTGTGAAGGAAAAGTGAGGCATGCGAAAGGGCAGAATTTCAGAAAGAATGAAGTATGAGTTCCAAAAGGTTCTTTCTCTTCTTAAGGAATATTGAGTTTTATAGCACCAGCCTATGAAACTCAGGAGAAATACCTGAGAAACAGAGGCAAGGAAGAAGGCAGTAGTGGGGGAGGCAATTAGGGTAGATTTTCAAGCCTCATCCAATGAAACTGGAATTTCTGCTGAGCTGGAAATCAAAAGCAATGCTTTTCACTGACAGTGTTTTTAATACTTTCAAGCAAGGTGAGCTATAGAAGAAATAAAAGACAGGGAAAGGGGGTGGATGTGTCTCAAATGATTGGGCGTCCGTCTCCCATATGGAGGGACCTGGGTTCAATCCCTGGGACTTCCTGGTAAAAATAAAGAAAAATATAGAAGGCGCACGGGCCACCAGGCCCCGTGCATGGGTGCACCGTCAGACCCCATGAGTGGGTGCGCCACCAGGCCTTGTGCACGGGTGCGCCGCCAGGCCCTGCGAGCAGGTGTGCCATCAGGCCCCGCCAAGCCACGCGGCAAGATGATGACATAACGGGAGAGTAACACAAGGGAGAGCCGAGACAAGACATGCAAAAAAAAACAGGAAAAAGGTGGCGCAGGTGGTAGGATGCCTCTCTCCCATATCGGAGGTTGCCAGGATCAAATCCCGGTGAAGACAGGAGGAGAAGGATGAGAAGAGAGGACAGGAAGCAGCCACAGAGAATTGCCCAGCGAATGGACACAAAAACAGCAAAAAATGGGTAGTGGGGGGTAAAAATGGATAAAAGCAAATAAATCTTAAAAAAAATAATTAAAAAGATAGGGAAAATATTATTTCTTCCCAAGATAGAAGCAAAATAGAATATCTGAATAGAGTGAGAATAGTGAATAAGCAAATATAAGGCATAGTGCATTGAATGAAATCCATGAGGCAAGAACTTAGATTTTGGCGATTACCTTAGTAAACACAACTTTTGAAGAAAAAAACATAGAAAGGTGACCAGAAAACTCCACAGTTTTTCCTTCCCCCACAAATTGCAGAACTGTTAAATTTCATGACAGAAGTCTCCAGTATATTGCTTTTTTCTGAATTAGGTTAAGTTTTAAAGCCCATTGAAAATTTCAGTAGTATGAAATTTTTTTAATTGTATACTCTCTTTTCTGTCTCCTGAAAAAACTTCAGCTTGCCCCATCTATATCAAAATGTCCTCAACCAAAAGCAATAATAAACCATGAAGAAGCAAAGAAAATTTTCCCACTGAAACATAGAAGGTCAACCACAAAAGACAATGTGAAATAACAACTGTGCATTGCAAACAAGGCTGATTTCCCAAAGGCTACAAAGGATCAGTGATGGATTATCTTCAAATGACAAGCATGCACAATTTGCTGATCTAAAGATGTATGGGCAAATCAAGCAATATAACTTACTTATAAATGGCAAGCCATATTTGTGCCATCTGAGAACTGAGATAATTAATAATGAGGCCACAGAAAACTTAGGGTAGATGGTGATCCTCTCACTAAGCATCTCTCCAATCCTAAACCTGTCTAGAAAACTAGCTAAGGAAATAGGACTGCATTCCCTCTTCTCCACTAATGTATATCCTTTAATATCTTCAAAATCTAACCAAACATTCATTTCCTTCAAAGAAATCTTCCCTGAATAACCATGACTCTTTCCAAAGCCCCTTCAACATTTTTGTGTTTATCTGCGCTGTATTAATGAATAATGTCAACCTAATGCTAAGTACGTGAGTGTCTTGTGTGCTGCAAATATACTGCAAAAGTTTTTGTTGTAAGCTAACAAAATGCAGGCTTATTCCTCCCCTAGATCACTTACTGTGAACTTATTGAGAATTTCATTTGCATTTCGTGCCAAATAACATGCTAAATGCCTTCTGTGTGTTAATTCATTTGATCTTCATAAACATTAAATGAGGCACTGTACTAGCTACATTTCAAAACCTGGTAATAGAAGAGACACCCAAAAAAGTCTCTCAAACTCATCCCTTATTTTTCATTTTCTCTGCCACCATTATAGTGCCTAAGAGTGGGCTGTGCCAAGCAGAATGTCAAAAATTGTTATTTTAACTTAATTCAACCAGGATTTATTGAAAGTTTTCCATATGAAAGGAATTGCAATACACACTCTAGAGCAGCGGGTCTCAGCCTGGGGTGGATTTTCACCCAGGGGACATTTGGCAATGTATGGAGACATTTATGGTTATCACAACTAAGGAGAAGGTGGCATCTAGAGGGTAAAGGCCAGAGATACTACCAAGCATGCTGCCATGTACAGGACAGGACTGTACAGGACAGTCCTCTCCAACATGTCAATAATGGACAGGTTGAGAAGCCCTGCTATAGGGCATGAACTCAGAAATGAATTTTACAACCATATAGAATGGTTCTGTGAGGACAAAAACTGTGACAATCTTATTCATAGTGGAATCTCCAGACCAGGTCTAGTGTCTGACACATAATAGGAACTCAGCAAATATTTCTTACATTAGTGCATAAAGTGAACTAAATAAGGTAAATATACATGTGATTTATAAAGAGAATGTGAAAAAAAGGAAGGCCCCATAAGAAGAGTATAAATAAAGTACTTTGGGACTTCAAAGTACAAGGAATAATATCCAATTGAGCAGAGAGAGAAATACTCTGCAGTAGGCAGCATCTGAGGTAGAAGGTAGAGAGGTAGCATTTCAAGAGTAAAGATGAGTTAGATAATCATGCGAAACTAGAGAACAACTTGAGGAAAACACTAGGAATGGGTGAGGAGCAGTCTGGTAGGGGTGGTGTGTAGGGTATAAGCAGGAAAGTGATGAGAAATAAGCTTGGAGATAAAGATTGGGGCTTGAGGTTGTAATAGGCCACAAAGACCAAGATAAGTTTGAATTTGGCATATAATGAGGAGCTGGTTTCAGCTAAACTTAGCTATGATTAATAAGAAAGCAAATTCAGAAAGAATTAGAGTGGGAAAAAATAAGTGGCAGGTAGATTTATTAGTAGTCTTTTACAGTAGTGCAACTGAGATGTAATGAGGTAGCACTAGGAGTTGGGTTTACAAAATATTTGAAAGACTAAATCCATAAATCCACATTTCTTGGCAAATGACTATATGGAATGAACACATGGAATGAATAAGTGAAAACTGATTCCTGTTTTGATTCTAATGGAAAGAGAAGACTTAGTTTGAAAAGCTTTGGGATGGGGGATTGAGAATTATTTTTGGACATAATGAGGTGCAAATGAGAGATGTTAAACAGCTGTTGGACATTTTAATCTGGAGCACAGTATAAAAACAGGGCTAAAGACAAAGAATTGCAAAGAATCTAGGTGTTAATGATTGCGCTTGAGCACTTAAACAGGGAAAAGAGTTGAGTAAGAAGCACAAGGCCAGAAGTTTGGGGGACTATTTTATTTAGTTAGCAAAAGAAAAGGAGGGAAGCAAAGAATGAAGATGAAAGGAAATCAGGAAGAAAATCAAAAGAGTGCTAAGTTAGAAAAGACAAGAGGTGAGAGTTTGAAGAAAGTAGAAATGGTCAGATGTGAAATGCTACGGGGAATCTGGAAAAGATGAAATCTGAAAACAGGTCATTGACTTTGTAATTGAGAGATAGTTAACAGCTTTGAGTGATCAGTTTATCAGTTTATAATCAGGACATGAGGTAAATTACAGGGGCACAAAGAGTTGATGAAAAAGTGGTAAGGCCTGTTATGACCGAGATATTAAGATAATTTTGTAATGTACAGATTCTTAACCTTTCTTTGCTTTGGAGTTCCTACTCCATTGCATCCGCATGACAAATTTTGAATGTGACCAATAATCAAAAAGATAATTCACTGGGGGGAAAAAAAACCAATTACCTAAAAAGAAAACCAATGTCCAAATTATATAAACAAGTTACCTTCCAAATATTAGTTTAAGTGACCTGGCATTCAAAACTGCTTGTTCTTGTAGGAAAAAAAAAAAAACAAAAAAAACAACTTACAAACTGTAATTAAACTTCTAGGCCTAGGTATTCTTCCAAACTTATTTAAACCATAATGAACTAAAACCAGAGTTTTGTTTCAAATATATATCTAGAATATTATTTAGAGCATTATTTTCAAAACAAAGATATAATGAGTTTTCAATCCTTCTCTTTGGCATTTATTACTCCAAAATCAATTTTGGAGGTTAAGAATAGGTATTTTGGGGACATCAATTGTTTTTGCGTTAAAGAAGCCAACCCTCTACACGGGCCTAAGGGAAATTATTTTTACTGTATTTGCCCAAGAAGTTAATTCTCTAGCCCAATCCCTTCTGGACATACTAAAAGAGGCTACAAGAGATTGTAGCCAAGGTCTCCCCTTTCCCAACAGTGCTCCTCCCTTTTGTATGTAGTCAGTCATAAGTCTTAAGCATAAGTTAAGGAATACTTATATCACATGCCCTAGCCCGGGGGAATAGTAATTCATTGAATAAATATTTATTAAGTGCTAAAAGTAAGGGTGGTCTTTCCCTGCAGGCTAGCTGACCAGAGAAAAAAACTGGCTTTCTGCACAATTTAGTGGAAACTGGCTGTGGCTCTCTGCTTAAGACAATCATTCCTGGTGAAACACAAGGCATGGACCACAACCCCCAATAATGTCCCAGAAATGACTCCTGCTTTCCCATTCATGAAGGTTGATGTGGCAAGTCCTGTCATTGCCTTGTGACCGTATAAAGCTGCGACCACGGGACCTGAACCAGAGCCACATCTTAGCAGAGAAGGGGCTGGTATTACCCCAAACACAAAACTGAGCCATCAGGACAGGGCTGGAGCCAAGGTTCTGGGACTCTGAAATGCCTTTGTATCCAGGGAAGGAACTAATGTCTACCTAATCATGCAGCTTAAAAGGTCATAACCCAAGGGTCAGGGACTCTCTCCCAGAGTCTAACAACTGCATTGTTAAATCTCTGATAAGGCCCTGGAATGCAACGAGCAACAGGGGACCTGTTATTGCTCCTCTCTCCATAAGTTTTCCCCATAAACACTGCTCCACCAAGCCTGGTATATGGTTGCTTGGCCATTTGCCCTTCATGCACAATCACCAACAATAAATCAGGCACTGGACACACAGAAGTGAAAGTCCCTGCCCTCAAGCTTATGTTCTCCTGGGGAGAGAGAAGACAAGGAACAAATAATGCACCAAGTAGCCATGGGTGATATAAAGGAATAATAAAACAGTGGAAGGAGATAGACCTATCATGGGGGTATAGAGGGTAGTCAGTGATGAGCTCTCTTCTAAGGTGGCATCTCAGCAATGACCTGAAGGAAGTGAGAGCTTGAGCTATGTATAAATCTAGGGGGAAAGCATCCTTGGCAAAGAGAACTGAGTTCAAAGTCCTCGAGGCAGGAGAATATTTGGTATGTTGGAAAAAGAGCAAAGAGCTCTTCCTGTGCCTGGAGATTAAAAAGCAGGGAAGCACGGTGGCAGAGGATGTCATTCATTCCATGGTCAAGGCTTTGGATTTCACTCTGCTTCTGGTGGAAAGCCAAAGGAAGTAGCTGACTCAAATTTCAGAAAGATCTTCAGGCTTCCTATGGAAAAGAGATTGAGGGGGAGAGCTTGTATGACAAAATGGTGAAACAGGGAAGCAGTTAGGAGTGACTGCAATAATCTCAGCAAGAGATTTTGGTGGCTTGGAGTAGGATGGGTGGCAATAGAATTCATAAGAAGAGGTTAGATTTGGGAAATATGTTAAAAGCAGATCTGACAGGATTTGCTCATGAATTTGATGTGGAGTGCAAAAAGGGAAGCAAAGAATGACCCAAGCAATTGGAAGACATTTATTGACACAGGGAAAACTGCAGGATAATCAAGTTTGTGAGGGCAAATTGAGATCAGGTTGGGATATGCTAAGTAGTTTAAACTGTCTATTAAAACAAAAAGAGATGCTAAATAGAAGACTGCATATATGAGCCTGGCATTCAAAAAAGTCATCCAAACTGAGGTATAAGCTTTGGGAGTCACCAGCACATAGACAGTATGTAAGGGCACAGGTATAATCGCCAAGGATTGCTGTGCATGAACTGGGGTCTGCAACCTCTGCAGATTGCCAAGATTCCTTCAGAAGGTCCACATGGTCAAAACTGATTTCATAATAATATTAAGATAATATTTGTCTTTTTCACTCCTATCACAAATGTACGGTGGAGTGTGTAGGGAGTACATGACATGTGATATGGCACTAGATTGAATGCAGAAGCAGATATGAGGATGCAACTGTCTTCTATTAAGCCAGATATTGAAGATATTTGCAAAAATGTGAAACTATTCCACTCTTCACTAACTCTTTTTTTTGTCTTGGGAAATATAGTTATTCTTTTAAAAAATGTTGTTGTGTTAACACATAATGAGTTTATTATTGTTATTTTAAAACAAACTAAGAAATATTTTTTAAATTTCTGTTTTAATTTCTAATACAGTATGTATCAATATATATAACCCACATAAAAGCTCATTAGGATCCTCAATAATTCTTAAGACTATAAAGAGGTCTTAAGAACAAAGAGCTTGAGACTTGATGACCAAGGAAGTAAGTAATAAATGGGAAAGAAAAGAAGCTTTAGAAATGAGATAAGATGGATGAGGAGAAACCAGCAAAGAGAGTGAGAAGGAACCACCAATGAGTTTGGAGGCAAACCAAGAGAAGTATCCCAGAAGCCAAGTGAGAAGAGTCTTGCAAGTAGGGAGTGATAAACTGCTTCACATGCTATTGTAGACTGAGTAAAATGAGAACTGATTCTTAGATTAGACAATACACTGTCAGCAGTGACCTTGATAAGAATATTTTGTTAAAATGGTGAAGACAAAATCCTGACTTAGAGAGAATCCAAGAGATAATGGGAGGACAGGAAATGGAGATAAGAAGTATAATCAACTTTTAATTAATTTAGTTTAAAAAGAGGGGATATAATGTCAAGAGTGGTAGTGGTGGTGGTTTCCAAATGAGAGCTAAAATAGTATGTTTATATAATAATAGTAGTGATCCAGAAGTGAGGGGGGAAATTAATGATGCAAGAGAGAGGAGATATGATTACAGAAGTCATGTCTTCGAGTAGGCAAGAGAGGATGGGATCCAGTGCATTAAAAAGTATGAAGAACTCTTTCATATTATAGGCCAGAAGGAAGAGGATATTGGTACAAATGCAAGTAGGTTGGTAGATTTGGGAGTGGGGGTATGTGGAAGTTCTTTGCCCTTTGCTTCTATTTTCTCAGTGAGTATGCGATGTAAGGTGATATAATAAAGGGAGAGGTGATGTTGGAGGTATGAGGAAAGAGGAGACAGTATCACCTAATCACCTATGAGAGCAAGAGAATGACTTGACTAGAGAAATGTAAGAGGATGGCAGGGTGGGGCTCAGGGCCACTCGAGCTTAGTGATCATATATTAAAGTGAGACCAGGAAGCAGGGTTGTATGTTTTCCCATGTCATACTCAGCTAGTGTCATTCAATGATGAGCACACCATTATCTCACAATTCTTCTCAACCCTAAACTGAGTTCTGAGATTTGGAATGATTATTTTTGGTCTATGTTGGACCAATAGAATTCATGATTCTTTACCTTTCTTTCTATTCTTTATCTTTTAAAGAAACCAACATTCAGCGCTTGAAAAATGATGACCACATTTAGGTAGTGAAGCTGTGTCTCTCCTCTTAAAAACTGAATTAATAAAAAACAGAATCTAAGTTCTATTAACAGATGCTCAATAAATTCTGAATAGAATAAAATGCTAAGAGCCCTGTTTAACTAGGACTTCCACCGCCACCAAATCAAACCAATGCAAACATAAATGATGCATCATCAATACTATTATTTTTAATAATTATGCCCTAATTAAGTCATTTGTTCTCTTTTCTGGGTGTTGTGTGCAGCAGTGATGATAATTATAACCACAAAGGTTATATTTATAGGCTCTCAGCTTCCAGTCATCCAGTTTATTACCATAATTGACAGTTTTCACTAGAAGCACATTTTTTAAGAGTAATCTGAATGCTATAAGGCCTATGTCTCAGAAAAAGAAAATGTGCCTAATCTTTCCTCATCTTTCCACTGTCAACTATGATTATATATTTGAGTCTTTTCATAATCATCTGAATGTGGACCTAATAATGATCTTTACATCACAGTGCTAGAGGTAATCAGAGCCTTTGTCAACTTCAAACACAAACACAACCTAAGGGCCTCTTGTACTATAGGATTGTTTGATCTGTATACACTGGCCATGTCAGAAGTATGAAGTATTCTCTATTAAGCCCCAGTAGATGAGAATGTGGTATTGTTTCTGGAAAGAATTCTCTCTGTTAAAAACTAGCAAGGACAATTATCATATATTGCTTATGATCTACTGTTCATAGAGGTCCATTTACTATGGCTTCTCAAGACTTAGTTGTTGGTGTTATCGGAGACGGTGTCCAGATGTCTAGGTTCTTGGCTTTGTCACAAGAAAGAATTCAAGGATGAGCCATAAATCAATTAAACAAGAGAGGATTTATTGGGGGGTAAGGCAAGAACAGAAGTACACCTTCAGAGAGATGAAGGCGGGCATTTTCAAGAGACAAAATGCGAAGTTCTGTCCTTGGGTCCCCTGTTTTATGGAGGTACAGGACTCCAATATCTGTGCTGATAAGAAAGGGCTTAGGGTGCAGGGACTCAGGGTTGTGGGGTGTCTAGGGGTGTGGGGGGTGCTGTCCAGTGGCAATTGGCTTCTGGCTGCTGTCCATGACCTCTGCAGGACGTGTTGACCGGCGGTGATTAGCTTCTCACTGTCCACAAGGTGTGGGGTAACCAGAAAACTAGATGGGTGGGTGGTGATGCCCCTCTCACCCCTTTCTTCTTTGCTGGCTGCCTTCTGATAGCACAGTCTTTGGTTGTATGTGCTGCAAGCTGCAGGGGGTGTGTGCTTGTAAGTTGCCCCTTCCTAACTTGCCTGTGTGACTCAGCAGGCTAATGCTAGTAAACAACCAATGTCTCAGTTTCTCTTACTAGGCTTATTAGGTTTTCTGCCCCTTTCCTCCTCAGGTCCCTATTCTATCCTGCCTTATTGGCACTCTGTACTTCTTCCCTTCTGCTTATTTGATTTTATAATAATCATTAATAATATCAAGTGCTCAACATAGAGTCATTTTCTATACTCAATTCAGCAGAAACCACCATTTATCAGGGATGCAATGAGCATTTGTCATTTCCTAACTATCCAGCATCTCTGGAACAAACTCCCTATATTTGGAGATTTTCCCACCATGTGAGATTTGCCTTCCCAAGGTAGAAGCCAGAAAATGCATTTTCCTTGCTGCTAGGATGCTGAGTTAGTCAGGGTTATCCAGAGAAACAGAACTGACAGGATATAGATGTACATGTAAATATTAAGAGACTGGTTATAGGAATAGGCTCATTCAACTGTAAGAACTGGCAAGTTCAAATTTGGTAGGGCAAGCCCCAAGTTGGAAACTCCAGTGAAGGTGAAGTTGAACTCACCTGGAGGAGCTGGCTGGCTGAAGTAGAGTAATTCTATTCTGGACTTCTGAAATCCTCGGTTATGGCTTTAAGACCTATAATTGATTGGATAAGGAGACTTCCCTCACTGTCAGGGGCAATCTCCTTTTGTTAATTGTAGATGCAATGAGCCTTAAATACAATCAACTAACAATAGATCCATCTATGAAATACCCTCACAGTAACAATCAAGCATCTAAGAATCTGAATATGTTGGTGAATGTACTCTGATGGCCAATTTCTCTGTCTTGCCTAGTGTTTTTTGTTTGTTTGTTTCACAGCTCTTCTTTGATTTTTGGTTCAACTTATTCTGAATCTTTAAAATTGCCCAGCTTAAGTTATCAAAATTGGGCCAGGGACTCACTAATGGGGTACAGATTTTCTCCCAGGATATGAAGTTAAGAGAGACCTAAAAGTAGTTTTTCTCTGCAGTTTCCCGGCTGGCCAGCAGATGATGCTTGTTGGCAAACCCTTCCACAGAGGTGTTTCTTTTAACCTCCACTTGGCAGTGTTTCTGGTCTGTGCAGAACCAAGATTCAAAGCGGGATCTGCTGACCAACTTCACTAAAGTAAAACCACTCTCCTGCCTCTATTGTACCTTCCCTTTTCCTGGAGGAAAGACATCCATTCCCCTCTCAGTTGGCTGCAGTGGGCCATGGGTTTTATCTAATGAGAATCTCTACCCCTCCCTTTAAGTGGTGTTAGGATGGTCTATCGAGGCACAAGGCCATGCTGAGCTTCTCACTTTTCAAAAGGAGATGTCAAAGACATTGATCCTACCCAGCTTGACTTTGATTTAAGAATGCATTTCTCATGTATCTGTATCTGTATCTGTAGCATACAATAACTATACTCCCATTACTTGATTATATTGCCATGCAATATCTATCAAAAGTTATGCAAGTTTTGGATCGTCTAAAGAGTATGCAGCCCAACAATTCCTCAACATCTTATAATACTCACCCCTGCATTAAGCCAGAGGAGCAGAGCTGTGTCCTTAGAACTTATAGATCTCTGTTCCCTTACTGAAGTTATTTGTAGATGAGTGAGATGCCTTCTGCATTAATAATGCATTGGACTTGGTTCTATTTTATTACCCCAGGTTTGTTTTTATATTTTTCTCATGCCACTCTTTTGTGTTACTCTGTTATATTTCATAAATTCTTGCAAACTACCTTCTTAAAGACTTCTTTGGAATAAGACAAGGTATAAACAGACAAACAAGTTCCTTTCTTTTTCCTTTTCACAGCCTCACTCACATACGGCCCAACTCAAAGTATGCCTAAATTACTATATAAAACACCTCCTGGCTAATTTCCCTGCCTCTATTTTCATCTTCTTCAAATGCTGGATTCATCTTCTTCAATATTGTTTTCGTCACTTTCCCCAGCTGCTCAAAAAGCCGCAGTTGCTTGGTAATGTCACTGTAGTAGACATGCTCTTCAGGCTTACATTCAGAACCCTTCATCAATTGCCTACACACTTCCAATTTTATCTCTCGTCCTCGTTAACAAGGTGCTTCTGCTCAGGGTAAGTCAAAATGATTGCCGTTCTCTACTTGCAGTTTGCAATTGTGCAAAGCCCAACTCCAGTGACTACTATCTGTATTACCTTTAGAAAACTGTTTAACCTTTCTCACCTTCAGTTTCTTCAATAATAAACAGGAATAATACTTCACATGGTTTTTGTGAGAAGAGATAATGTATTAATTTACCTTGATTAAATGAATGAATGAATGAATAAAAATGCCTATATTCTAAAGTACCTGGCACATAGTTGGCATCCAATAAAAACGTGCTTATGACTATATTCTTTGCTTCTGCTCCTACTATTTGCACAATCCTGAAAAGCTCTCCTCCCTCCTCAGCCAATAATTCCTAAAGAGCAGGCATCTTAAGTGTTTACAGGCACTTAAGCCACACAATTGGAACTTTGAAGCCTGGCACACTCCACTTGCAACTGTCTGGCTTTGGGCAAGTTACATTAACAGCCTCCTCTGTGGTCCTTCCTGACTCTCTGAAGAAGTGGACCCAGAAGCACAGGTAAGGATGTCTAAGACATGACTGATACATCTTCTCAAGACAATCAGTTCATCATCTTCTACTACTGTTTTCTTCATATTAAAAACCAATAAATATTTTGTTTTGTTTTGCTTGAGATAAGATAGTTGGTTTGTTCCTTTTATCCTGGGTATCTAGGAAAGGTAACTATTAGGACAGAACAACCAATACATTGGACTCCAGCAATAAGATTTCATTTTCTTGCTGTTAGTAAGCTGAGAAAAAGCCCTAGCAGCAACTATATCCCTTCTTCAGAGGGCCCCAGACTAAAATAAAAGGATGGTAATAAAAAATAACCCCTGATTAAATAAAACCTTTACTTAATCATAATTCCTTATTCCCAAACCATTCTGGTTAAATTTCTTTCTGGTAAAATTTCTTGAACCATATGTAAACATTTTGAATTACTTTTGTGTATTTAAATGTTGAGCTTGGTACTGAGCAGGCATTTTATATTTAACTTTTGACTGAATACAGGTTTCGTCTTCTCTAAAAATGTATAACTCAAGTCACAAAGGGTACTTTCTCTCTGTTAGAGCACACTTGGAAAGATTTTTCTAATTCATCAGACTCAAAAACAATTTATGGGACAAACAAATTTTGTATTGGCATGGCCTTCGTTTACAAATCGTAGTAGTTCTAATACTATGTCTTTCTATAGCTCCTAATATCTTTAAACATTAAATTCCTGCTTGTCATTGATACTACCAAAATCCCATAGCAGCACTTCATCACCCTACCACATCTTACCTCATCCCAGACTCCAAACAACATTAAACCCAACATGAAATTAAGAGAGTAATAGAATTCAATTTGCTCTAGGCTCTTTCCTTAACTCTCCTTTGTCTACTCTGATTTCTTTTGCTCTGTGAATCTGTGCTTATTTCCAGGGCTCACTTGGAAAATGAATGAATGAATGAATAAAAATGCCCCTAAACATAGCACTAAGCAAAAGGAGTGTTAATCATCACTGTACCATTTTCCATTCTCTTCCCGAAACTCAAAAACATTAGTACATACCAATAGGCTAGTGACCGCTTTTCCTTTAGCATATTTGCATTTTCCTTCCAGGCAGCAAAGGAAAAATATTTTAAAGTAGGACTCAACAATTCAACAGTAAAAGCCCTCACAAGGGGCAGACAAGCTCAGCATCAAACTCTTAATACTGTCAGAGATTGCTGATCTCTCTTCACCCGCAGGATTAAACTCAAAAAGGAACTGCAGCCCAGATCACCTTCACCAGCTATAGAACCAAAGCTGAACATTTCAAAATTCATGACTTGTTTGTCCTTGGGTGAGGTGAGATAACCAGAGATGGAAGCACTGCCTATTGGGTTCCTTCCATTTCATTGTTTATGCTTTTAATTACATCCCAATTAAAAGAAAAACTCCAAGTCTAGGGCACAGATTTGACTTTTAAAAACCAGATGTCTGAAGCTTTGGGTCCTCCTTTTAAATTAACATAGGTAAACAAAGTTATCTCCGTGTTAATAAAGGAAACCATTTCCTCTCTCCCTTTGTGTTCCTTTTGGAGACTTTGAGTAAATGAAGGCCTCACTTTGTCCATTCTGCACATTTGCCAAGGAAAGAACCCATGCCAATTCAGCCAGTTCCTTTACGGGAAATGACATTACGGCAGCCGGGATTGGATCTCTCCTAAGCTCCACATATTGTTGAGGCAGCTCAGAGAATGCGGTCAGATGAGTCAGATGGTGCCCACAGCTGCTCGCAGCCTGTGTGAACTGCTCTGACCTCCTGTGTGTACCATTTTCTCTAGACTTTCCCCCAGAAAATCCCCCCTTCCCGTACCCTCCCTCCCTTCTTCCTTCCGTCCCCTACTGCCCACAGTAAGGAGATTTGCTTATAGAGAACCCGCAAGTCCTTGTCAGGATGAAAATAATAAGCTTCCGAGGAGCAAACTAATGGAAAAGGAAATGGGGTATATTTTGCAGTTTTTCTCGGTAGAATAGGAATTTTTTCCTTTAAAACATGAGCATTCTTTTTTTTTTGAAAGTGCGGACTCCAGTTCTATGATTAGCACCAAGAACTGGAGAGTTTCCATCAGAGGGAACCGCTGATTTCAAGGCAGCTTTGTCTCTTATTTGGTAAACCTGGTAATCAAGCACTTGAGAAGGTTCAATCATAGCATGGAAAAGCAATTCAGTTGATGCTGCATAGACTTCAGAGAAAGCAAGCAAGCATGCTTTACATTTTTTAGTTTTAAGAAGCATGGCTATTTGCTTTTTTGCCCATTTTTTGAATGTCCCAATCCACTAATTATATTTTATTTTGTTTTGTTCTTTGTTTATTTGTTTTTTTTCCTTCTCTTTTTTTTTCTTTTTTTTTCCCCTGAGTTTCCTTATGTTTGCCTCTTGCATGTACGCTTATCACACTTGTTTCTTTTTCCTAGTAAGTGTATTTGATTATTTTATGGACTAAATGTTCATGGAGGATTTGGATCACAGAAGGGTTACAATGGGTACTGCGGGGGATTATTGGGG
>JAKSZT010054487.1:13816479-13862206 GCA_026826555.1 Tolypeutes matacus
AATGGCCATCCCAGGGAATGGAGAGGGCCTGCATCTGCAGGCAGGATCATCCCACCCACCATATCCATGGGATATAAGCCCTCTCTCACTTGGAGTTGGAGTGGACATCACCATCCCAGTCGCCTCTGGATTGGGGGAAGAACTATGGACTAGAGTGGACTTGATGGTATTCTCTTGCTCACATATGGTGATTCTTGCAATGCAAGAAATTATAACAATGAGGTGGAGCCAGTGGCCACTTGACAGTTTTTTGGGTAGGGAGGGGATGAGCAGTTGAAATACAGGGGCTTCTTTGGGAGTTGGAGGTTGTCCTGAGTACTGTTGTGGCAATGGATGTAGGCCATTTTAAATCAGCACACACCACTCAGAACTGAGTGGGAGAGAGTGTGGTCTACAGTGTGAACTGTGGTCTATGGTTGGTGGCAAGGCTCCAGGATGTGTAAGTTCATTGAGGGTGGTGGGCCACACTGTGGGAGATATTTGTGTGGGATGTGATGGGAGGTGTGGGAGGTGGGCAACATGGGAATCCCAGTGGGTTCCGTGTAATATTTGGGTAATCTAAGCACCTCTTAAAATATATGTATATTTTATATAAAATATATATATATATATATATAAACAACATTTTTGTAAGCAAATACACATATATGCATATATATTTATATATCATTTTGCAAATGTTTGTAGGTATTGTGAGAATTTTGATTTTTACCCATAATAAAAAAAAAAAAAAAAGAAACATGGCTAGCAACAAAGATGGGGAGTGGGATGTAGGTGAGGTTAACTTATACATAGTTATTTTATACCGTGCCATCTTGCAGCAGATTTTCTGAGGACTTTGTGTGGGTTTGTTAGGAAAGTAAAATTTGGGTCAGAATATCTTGACAGCATTCTTTGCATTATTGTTGTTGGTTTTTTTTTAGCCTTCAATTTAGGCAAATCATATTCAAGTATCATTGCTAATTTTCAAAACAATGACACAAGCAAACATTGACTAAAAAGGCATAATATATTGTAATTTCTTCTTGCTTTTCCCTTATTTATCAGTTTAGCATTAGAAAAGGGATGAAAATTGATGTGTATAATATCATTCTTATTTTATCAGGAAGATGATTATTAAGCCTGACCTTTTTTTTTTTTCCAAAAAAGAAATTTTTTTAAGTGGACACAAGATTTTTCCATATTTATTTAGATGGCATGGTTGTCAATTTTAGGGTTGAAAGGAAATTGAGAGTGTCATAAAATATACTGAAGTACAGAATCAGGATTCAAAATTATTTCAATATAGTAAAATTATGGGGAAAATATAACATGATTATAGCATTTATCATAAATGTAAAGATTGGCACTTGGGGCTCAAAAATAACAATTGACAAGGAAGAATGAGGTAGCTATGGCTAAATAGCAACATTTGGGGGAAATGACCAAATAAATGTGGTTGAGCTCAAATCCAGTGCAAAGAAGGTTGCCAAAAACACTAACACATCATAGACTGCCTTCTAATGCCAAAACAAGGCAAACAAGATTCCTGCTCTCCAAACCACAGGCCAGGCCCCATCTGGAGTAGTGAGCCATTAACGGGGGCCCACACATACCCGATGAGTTGTTCTTAAAATGTGAGCAGTCAAAAAACCCTTAATAAACTGATAAAAGTTATGAACCTTCTCTCCTGAAAAACGTGTAAACAGACAATTTTGTACAGCATTTTTAGTTGTTCACAGAGCCCTTGAAGTTTCTGTGAACAACAGGTCCAGACTCCAATTACCCATGGATCCCATATTAGGGATTCCTGATCTAGAACATATCCAGAGCAACTAGAGATGTAAGTGTTCTAGAAGTGAAGTTCCTTAGCCTAATATAATAAAGTCTTACAAGACACATGACTGTGATCTTCACTGATGTTGTCCAGTGAAAAAAAGATTTGACATTCAGTGTGGTTCTGAAAAGCAAAACCAGGACTAGTGAGTAAAAGAAACATGAAGGTAAATTTCAATTCATTATAAGAAAGGATTTTTTAACAACTGGATTCTGACATTGGTCCCCAAGCAGAAGGTAGACAATTATCAAAATTGTTTTGCAGAGGTACAGCATCTTAGGTTTGAGGGTGGGACAAGGTCATGCCAACTCCAAGACTGTCAGAGAGTTTCTGGGAGGATCATTCCTCTACCTCCAGGCAGGAAAAACAGCTGCAAAACAAGACTTTCTTCCAGACTTGGATATCATAGAAGGGAAATATCATGTCTAATTTATTCATGTCTTATAGTTTAAAGGATAATTAACAAGTAACTTCTATGTCTCAGTAAAGAATGAGCCAGACTCGTTCCTTACACTCATGGAGTCTCCAGTCTATGAGGCATCATCTCCCACAACTGTGTAGTCATCCAACCAATTTTTGTTGATAACAACAAAAGATGAAAACCCTTATGGAGTGAAAAGTACCGAAGTAGAAGTAGGAACAATTTTTAAAGCTGATAAGTATTAATAGCATTTATAAAGCTAAGTCTTAGAGTAATTGGGAATGGTGTGGATTTGATAACCATATTGTACAAAAGGCTCTATAGGCATGCTAGCTGAACCTCTGCCATAAAGACAGGATTCCTGAATCTGCGAGGTTCCTCTGAAGTAGATCCCATCTATTTCTACATGGTACTTCAAATTTCTTCCTTTCAATTTTATTAACAGAGCTCACAACAATGGCAGAGACTTTTGTAGATAGGAGAATCTAGACCTGAATTCCATTTGGAAATTAAATCTGCCCCTTGCACAGATTACTTTCTAATACCAGCAAGACACTTTTTCTAATCCTGTCTTTCCTGAAAAAGAGAGAGGAAATGAAGTTATTTGCAAACATTTATAAAGTACATTATAATATTAAAAAACACAAGAAAAAATAAGTGTTGGAGAGGATGGAGAGAAATTGGAACCCTTGAATATTGCTGGTGGGAATGTAAAATAGTACAGCAGCTGTGGAAAGTGGTTTGGCAGTTCCTCAAAAAGTAAAACATGAAATTACCATATGGTCCAGCAATTTCACTCCTAGGTGTGAAAACAGGGACTCAAACAGATATTTGTGTACACATCATAGCAATACTATTGACAATAGTCAAAAGATGGAAGCAACCCAAATGTCCATCAATTGATGAATGGATAAATAAATGTGGTATTTTCCATACAATGGAATATCATACTGCCATCAAAAGGAAGGAAATACTGATATATTATAAAATGAGGATGAACCTCGAAAACATTATGCTAAGTCAAAACATACTCAAAAGGTCACATATGGTTTGATTCCTTTTATATGAAATATCCAGAACTGATAAATCCATAGAGACAGAAACCAGATTACTGTTTACCAGGCACTGGGGGCAAGGGGAGATGGGACAGCTTAAAGGGTATGGAGTTTCCCTTTGGGGTTGTAAAAATGTCTTGGAGAGACTAGATAGAGGTGATGGTTGCACAACATTGTGACTGCACTAAATGCCACTGAAATGGACGCTTTAAAATGGATAATGGTTAATTTTATGTTATGTGAACTTTACCTCAATAAAAAACACTTAAAACAAGGAAATATAGCAACATGTTAATAATTTTTAAAAGAAAAAAGTATACATTTTTTAAAGTGTCATATTAATCAACAAATAAGTACCAAAGGTAGAGAGGGGCTAGATAAAGGATCAGTCCCAACAAGAAAGATAGTTCAAGGAGGAGTAACAATGACAATGAAACAGCTTTATATTGTCAATAAAGTTTCACATGCATACCTTGAGTTGATCTCCACCTTAACACTGGAAAATAGGACAGGCAGGTAATAGTATAATATTCTCATTTTACAGATGAGGGAACTGAAGCTCAAGTCACCAACTGGATGTGGAATCAAGCAAAATGGGGTCTTATGTGCTTATTCATAAATATGAACATTATGGTCCTGGACTTCACATACCAGGTACCATATGGAAAATGGCACATGCAGCAAGGCTCGGTGGTCATACTGAAATCTCTGCTTTGCTCAATTCCGCTTAAACCCAGCTGAGCCAGCCGGCCCCAAAGGGGCAGTCACTGACCTTAACCAAAACATACTGCTTTATATACTGTCATAAAATCGTGGGGTGGGGGTCAGTTCAATTGTTTCTGGTAAATATCAGCCAAATATCTCAATTTTTTTTACATAGCCATTCAACTAACTGAATTTTTCCTGAGTATCAGCCTCCTACACATACATAATAGTCATAATAACATTAGCTGAGATTTATCCAGTGCTTACTACATGCCAGACACCATGCTAAGCAGCTTCTGTGAATATTTTCAGAATATCCTCACAACAATCCTATGAGGTAAATACTATTGTCTTACCCAGTTTGGAGATGAGGAAACTGAGACCAAAGAAGTTAAGCATTGTCTTAGTTTCCCTTCAGCTATGATGGACTGACACCCAACAAGAACTTACTGGTTCACCATTTCAGAAGTTGGCAGGCTTCCTCCCGGGGTCATAGCATGCTGGGCTGGCCCTCGGGTTTCTTGGCTTCCCGGTCACACAGGAGACATTCTTTCCTTTCTCGTCCAGGTTCCCTTGACTTCTGTTTTCCTGCTTCTTTCTGGCTTCCCTCTGTTCCCCAGCTTCCAGCTTCTCCCCTGGCTCCTTCAGGGGCTTTCTCATTATAAAGCCTCCAGGAATAGGAGGAACTCATTATGATTCAGTTAGCCAATCGTTATATAAAAACACCATCACCAAATGTCCTATTCACAATGGGTTCACACTCAATGTATGCCCCGGGGTACATTACTCAATCTATCACAAGTCACACCCAGCATGAAGTGGTGACCCCACATCTGCCTGCTCCCAACCTAATCACTATGCTATTGTGCCTCCCTGGTGCAATAAGCTAACCAAGCTCTCTTCCTTCAGGAAACAGCCAGGCCAATTCCATGAGCATTGGCTACCAGGTTATACGCACGGCCAACGACAAAGTAGAGTGCTATTTTATTTAGTCAGAGTTCACGTGTTTTGTTAAGATACTAACCTTTTAAGTTTTCAGTCTTCGTTTTCATTTTCCCTAAGGTCTGTGAAAGAAGGGCCTCAATATAGCCGCACCACCTGTCATCTTCTTCTATCAATCTTGGCTTTTGAACCTTCTATGTTAGAGTTTATATTCTAAATACCTTACTCCTCAGAATTGTCAAATTTTGTTATTTGGCACCATGACTCCTGCTTTATTCAAATGCCATTCATAAACAGACAGGTATGAACAAAGTTGGGGGTGCTTCACAACTTCAGCTCTAATGAATTAGTAAAACCCACCTTATTGAACATTAGCTTTCAAAGAAACTCTATGTTGTACAATCTCTGGTGCTGTAGAGACTCAGTGATAGAAGCCATGATGTAAATGAGAGACATAACATACCTGGTCTCTCTCTGAAACACCATTATTTTCTGACGAGCAAGATCATGCTTAATAAACTTTCCCCCTTCTTTTCCTACCACCTCACTTTTTCCCCTTATGTTCTTAGGCTTTTAGACCCCAAGAGTTACCCTCCTTTTCCTCTCTGACATTTTAGACTAGAGAATCCTAGATATCCACCAGAGAATTGCATTTTGTGCTCACTGGACAAAAAAGCAGGTAAATTATTACCAGAACCATTATGAGTTAATAGGATATAAAATATTCAGGTCATGCAGTACAGTCTCCTCTGATATGAGCTTTGTGCTATGGAACTCCAATTTTGTTTTAAAGAATAGTGACAACCCCAGCTTAAACAGAAGGGAGGCAATGCCTTCTCTTCCCTGACCCCAGAACGAGCACATTTCTGGTACACTAACCCACCATTCAGTTCTTGCACTAATGTGCCCCACAAATAAACTCAGTGAACATCAAGCTGGGAAATGAACACTGGCACAGTCCTAGTAAATTCTCTTAAACTGGTCCCTGCTGGGAGCAAGATGCCTCAAAGTGCATTTATCATATATCAAAATGGTACTTCTAAAAGTTGCCGTGGTATGCGTAAAAAAAATCTTCTAATAAATATATCTGATAAATCATGATGATAGCCACCATATTTCTTTGTTTAATTCTCAGTTTTCTTGTAAGACCTTCTTGAAGTTTGGTTGTAATGGATCATTACGTCCATAATGTGCTCAATGTTGGAGTGAATTTTGAACAGTTTTTAGGCTGCATACTGTTTTCTTCCAGATAATTTACTGGATTAAAATTAGCAGTGTGAAAAGCTGTAGAGAAATCTAAATGCCTGCCAAATCAAAGAAATAATCACATTTTTATGAATATTTAATATCATAGTCATGGCAAATAAGGCAAGTAATTAGTACTTACCATAAATTTGCAAAGTATTATTTTATGTAAATGTTACATTCTACTAGTTTGATATGAATTATTCATTATATAACCAGACACTGACACAAACCAGTAAACATTTAAATCTATGTGCTATTAGTTTACTTACCTTCAATGATTTGGGGCAGAATATTTTTTTCATGAATTCACATTTACCCCCTTCCCTCAAAAAGGGTCAAAAGACAAGGAATAGAATGCAATTTAAAGCCAACTATGATATATTCAATAGTATTGAAATGTAAGATACAAATGTGAAATGTGTAGTTCCCTCATGTGTACAGAGGAAGAAGCTTCCAGCTATGCCTCTGCCTCCTCATCTATCACGTGGATTGTTAATAAAAAGCAGTTAAGAGTGATGTTTAGAAAAATAAATGCATTGAAGAAAAAGCATTGTATGTTACAGTTACCTTTCCAGAACTCTTGCTCAGTCCAGACAGACGAGTCAAGGAGATGCAGGATCTCTTCCGGACACTGAAACGGAATAGCATCTCCTTGGGAGAAGAAGGGTGGGCCTCTAAGTAAGCCCATTGCCAGCCTGCTGGGATAGGCTTTCCCTTCCCATCATTTTTTTTTTCCTGAAAGTTCTACTGTCCCTGCCCTGACTTTCAAAAATTAGTTGTACTCTGAATAAATCCCAGAAGTATGACACCAGAGAGGACCAAGCTAAAGGTGCCCTCCCCTACGGTGGCTCTCCTGAAAGGAATGCAATTTCCAGCGCCTACCTTCTATGTCTGCACAACTCACTTCCTGTCCTCCTGTAGATCTTTGCTCAAATGTTACCTTCTTAGGAAGGCTTCCTTGATGTTCTCACTTGAACCTGTACCACTTCCCCATACCTCAGCCTTCTCTATCCCCCTTTCCTGTTTTATTTTTCTTCATAGGACACACCCTATGACATACTATATATATTACTTATTTTATTTTCTGTCTCCACCTAGGAGATACTAGGCTCCCTGAAGGCAGAGATTGTGCTTCATTTTGTTCACCCCGGTGCCTAGAACAGTGTCTGAGACATAGGAGGCACTCAACAAATGTTTGTTGAAAAAATGAAAGAAGAAGGCATTCTATATAGGACGTACTTAGGGGAGACAGTATGGCTGGAGGGAGCTGCTGATTATCCTGAATCTGACTCATTGTTTTCAATTAGATTATGTGTAACACAAAAATAAAAATGGTTAGTTTTCTAGAGATTTTTTTAATTCACACTAGTCATAACGTTCATAAGGTATTGAGAAATAAAATTAAAATTTCCAGTGGCTGAGGCTAGAAAGGGGAGGTAGGGTACAGGCAGGACTACAGTGCCTCGAAAGCCCATCTTGCTCTAATTTAAAGTTATTCCATTGCAGGAAATTCCTGAGAAGTTAGGATACCTCTAGAACAAAGGTTCTCAAAATGACAAAGGGATGTTTGGAGGGGAAGGGACATAAATACCACCTAGAGAACATTTTAAATTCTGGGGTGGGAGGCTAGGGTGAGACAGCGTAGTTTGTTTAGTTCTGTTGAAAGGCAAAAGCCAGAATCAGAGTCCCAACATCTCCTCCATAGTCAAATTGCACAAGCCTTCCCACCCATGTGTCTTTGAGTAATAGATAAAAATCTCTTACTCGGTCCTCTGTTTCACTGAAGTGTCTGAAACTCACACACACAATTAGCCAGCAAGATTCTTAATCCTTCTGGTGAAGAATACCTGTGAAAGATATAACCTGCCCTAAACACACGTCTTCCTTAATGCAGAAGGAGACTCTGAGGACTAAGCCAAAGCCAATCCATTCATGGGGCAGTGAAGAAAAGAAGGAAGTAATTAATGTGCTCTGGGCATTGGTCCACTTGCATTTTCCATGTGGTCAGTTTCAGACCTTGCCTATTTATTTAAGGAGCTAACAGGACATTTGAAGGAGCTAACAAGACATGGTTGCCAAATGGCCCATCCCAGGTCTACAACTACTTAACTGGAACATTTAACTTCCAAGAAACCAGTAGGTGGACAAGTCAAGGAGTACAGAGACAAAATGGCATCTCATTTCATGGACAGAAATGCATTAAATGGAAATTTCTTTTGAGTTGATGAAAGGGGCAAAGAACATTCAGTTATAAGAACATTCAGCACTGTTCTTATAAAACTTGCCCCTTTGCCCTGATATTCTCATGCCCACAGAAACAGATCATGTTCAATGGGCAAGATTATTTTTAAATAAATAAATTATATGAAATGGCATAGAATTAGGTGGAGTTGAGTGAAGAGGAGGATATGTAAACTCTGGAATACCCAGTTTTGCAAAAAGTTTCTTTTCAGAATTCCAATCGCTCTTCATTCTTCTTTCAATCCTTCTAAGAAAACCAGCTGTGACATTAGATTTCTTGGATTCAAATCCAAACTCCATCACCTGAAATCAATAGACTTTAAGCAAGTTACTAAAACTCCATAAAGTGAGAGTAATAGCATCCCCACCTCACACAGGGCTGTTGTGAGAAGCTGATGTCTCATCTGCATAAAGCACTCAGCCTCACTCCTGAAATCAAGTGAAAGTGCCATAACTGTGAACTGCATTAAATTATTGTTGTGGTTGATCTTACTACTTTGTTTGACAGAGCTGCTGTGACCAATAGCACACCCTGTTTGGCTTAAACAACAGGAATTTATTGGATCTCAGTTTTGGAGGCTAGAAGTCCAACATCAAGGTATTGGCAGGGCTTGATTTCTCCCACCATCTAGCCTCCCAGCCATCCTCCATCACATGGCCATCTCTCTGTTCCTGGGTCTGCTCCTCTGATTTCTCCTGACTTCTGGATTCCACTCATTTCTGACTTCTGCCTCTATGTCCAATTTCCTTTGCTTATGAGAACTACAGTCACATGGATTAAGGCTCATACTGATTCAATTTGGTCTCATCTAAATAGGATCTTCTAAGATTTTATTCACAAATCAATCCACACTTTAATTAAAGAAAAAAAAAAACATTTTCAAAGGTCCTATTTACAAATGGGTTCATACCTACAGGAATATGGATTAAGACTTGAACATGTCTTTTGTGGTGTGCATGATTCAATCCCCAACACATACTATTCAACTTTGCTGCTGAAGAAGACAGTGCTACTGGAGAAAGGAATCAAAAATGCTCAATAATTCTTCTGTCTGCATCTTGAAGCTGTGTTATAGGATTCCTCACAATATTGTCTATCTTAGAAACAAGCAATAGAAGGTCTCTACTTTGAGAAAGGCTTTTTTCCAGTGATCGTCATTCAAATGGGCATATAATTAAAGAGGAAGCAGAATAAAAACTTTAAATTTTAAGTTGTTCAACTAAGAATCCATAGATATTCACACATCTATATGAACATAAAACCTAGATTTTTAAACTCAAACTTTGATTTAATGTAACCAGATGTTATGTATATATATATATATATATATATACCATATTTTCAAACTTTTTTAGGGTGCTAGCATGTATACAACTCAAAATTTCCCATTTTCACTACTTTTAACTGTAAAATTCAGTGCTATTAATTACATTCATAATGTTATGCTACCATCACACCATTCATTGCCTAAACTTTTTCGTCATCCAAAATGGAAACTCTGTACCAATTAAGCAATATGAAATAAGTCGTTTGACCTTAATTTCAGCAGAGGCCCCAAGACAATAAATATCACATTTCAAAGTGAGATGCAGAGCTACCATTCAGAACAAACATGGGACTTGCTTAAGAACTGGCATTTAACACTTAGCTGACTACCCCTCCCCAGCCTAAAAAAGACTGGGGAGGCAGAAAAAGGAGTTGGAGATTAGAAGAGGACTTGTTGGAGAGAACTGTTGTATGCTGTGAGTCCCAACCCTTCCCAAGGTAAAGTGAGTTGGGGAATAGGTCAGTGCCTCTCTCCCTTCCACTGTAAACAAGGGTCTTTGATGGGATTGCTCTGAGAGTTGACCTACATCCTCTGGAGCTTTGGGCTGGGGTCCAACTCTGGGAGATCCAAAGGGAGGAAAATTACTATCCAGTCACTCTGGCAGAGAAGGAAAGATGGCTAAATCAGGGCCTGTCCGTGCTCCCAGCATTAAATGGGGTGGAGGATGCCTGAGTCCTCTCAGGTGTTATGTATGAGAAAACAGCACAGGGGTAACTTAGGACCACCTGGATAGATAAGGTGACCCCAACAGGGAGTGCACCACTGGGCTCACAAGGCTGAGGAAGGAGACACAAATGACTAGTCAATGGAGACTCCTTCACAGGTAAGAAAACTTCAGCAATTCTGGGGAGTGGGGGGAGCAGCTGGAGTGTAATCCATGAATGTGTAGTTTTACAAATCTGCCAAATCCAGGGACCACCCATGGCAATGGTGGGACCTTCCTGGCTCTTTTCTCCTCTTTCACATCACCCTTGACTATAGTGCTGGAGAACTGGATGCTCTGCATGGGGCAAATGAGAAGAGCCCATCGGCCCCTGCAAGCCTGCAAGAGGAGAGCATGCAACAGATCCCAGCTGAAGGAGAAGGTTTAGCTTTAAGTGAAAGCAGATGTTTATGTATTACCCTAGCTTGGACTGATTAAGTACTAAATTGAAACTGATATATTACTAAAGATAACCAGAAGACCTTTTGTAATCTGGAAGGTAACCAGGAAAGTCAGGAGGCCTGCTCTAAAGGCAGGAGAAGAACAAGCAGTGGGGAGAAAGGAATAAAGTTCTTTTATGAGCACACCTCATGAGCCGCTCTTAATAACATTATTAAACCATATCCTTACCGAGCTCATTCAATCAGGTCTTCAATGTGCTTTGCATACACTGGTAAGCATGAGCACCTGCCCTTCTACTTAAAGTGGCACCAAAGAGGGAAGCTGGGAACACAAGAGCCGCACAATTCTACATATATCAGCCTCACCCCCCTGAGACTTCTAGAACATTGCGGGGAGGAGAGTATGCCACAGTGAAGTGATGTCACAACATCAACATCTTCTGTGAATGTGTCCTTTCTAGTCCAAACCCTAATGTGCAGCCCCGAGCTAAACAGGAAATTGATGACAGGAATGCCTATTGTCTGTTTCCAATCAAGTGGCCCAGCAAGATCTAAAAGTGTCCCCCAAACAATTCCATCGGACAATTTTCCTTCCCAAAAACATTATTTTTTTACAGCAAACTAAAAGGCCCCTCCCTCAAAGATAAGCAGACTCTATAGTTGTCATGGCAGGGGAATCAGTGATTCTCAGTGATAGTCTTGGGTTCTACCCCACCCCCGGCCCAGCCAAGGCTTGTTTCTAGCAATGAAAGAGATGATGTTGTCAAATTTAGAACGGAATTGAAAAAGTGTAATTTCTAAACCTAGAATAAAACTTGAAACATTTGGAATTTGTATTTCATTTGGCTCTGGAAAATATGAGTTTGAAGCTGCTGCAGATTTTGTGATCTTTTACTCTGGGGAGTCTTAGAGCCCGGGTAGGAAACTTTATTATACTATTGGTATTGTATGGAGGCTGGGATGTTCTGAAATACCTGAAATGCATGGACTATAAAGGCTTTGTGGAAATCATTTAATCCTCTCCCATGAAGGCTGAAAAATTGTTAGGTGAAGAAATTGTTCGCCTCGGGAACAATTACTCTCCATAGCCAGCAATTCCTCCTTTCCATGCCAGAACAAAAATTCCACTTTTTGCCTGTGTAGAGTTAACAGCAGGAATGGTTCTAATTCTTTTATCTACCCTGAAAGGACACACACAGACATACACACACACACACACACACACACACCATGAAAAGCCCACGTCTGAAGAAGGTCTAACAAACACAATGGGCAGGAGAGCTGGAACAAGTAGCTGTGTGCTCTTCTTGGCTTGAAGAGTTTGGTCTGTGCCACAGGCTACAAGAGGAAGTGCACTGTGGAGTTGACGGGTAAGATACAGTAAGCACCCATCAGAAGTCAGCTCACAAAACCCAGCCTTTGACAACACACTGGGCTGCTCAGTGGGAAAGATCAAAATTGCCAGCTGGCCTAGCAACAAGGAAAACCACATCCAGGAAGCTCAGCTTCCTCTTTCCTTCAGAAAGGGGACAGCCCCTTTTGATTTCAGGTTGGCATGCAGAAAGGATGAGAAAGGGAGGCAATAATTGCTAATGATCAAAAGATTGTGAAGAAGAAAATAAAATAGTCATAGTCACTCAGTTAATCATGCTCCTTCTGGACCATCGTCAATACAAAGTGGATATAAAAGATAACTCCAGGACCAGAGAATATCAGAGGAGGAAACAGGAGTCTACCCACACAGACAAAAAGATGGGGCTCATGTAAATGTTTGCCTTTCATTTATTTTAAGCAAACATTTCCTTCTACGTAACAGACTCATCCTGCTCAGCAACTTCCACCTGGTGTTCTTCAGACCAGATGGAAGTGTAAATTATTTAAATACATGATCTTCCATTAGCTGTTGAGTTTAAGTGCCTAAAAAAAAAATTTTAAGTGCTTTCCAGGATTCTAGAAAGTATTTGCAATAGTAGAGATAAACATATTTTCAAGACCCAAATCTTAATGACAGCAATTTTTAAGTTTTAACATATAGTCAGCATCAGCATCTATAAGTAATTATGACTTTTGTAAAAGGTTGTTTGTGCTGTAAAAGTAAAATTAGAGCTAATGAGCTAATTAAGGTTTTTATTTTCCCCTCCACATGATATTATTCCATAAAACCCAAGCATCGTGTTCATCATGACACATTGAAGGGCTATAATGACCCATCTTGAATTGTTTCTCCCTTTCAAGCACTTTCAAGCATGTCATTTTCTTCAAGAATATGTTTTTAAGTAAAAAACGTTAAGGCACTTAACATATGAGTTTAATTCGTTTCCTGGCAGGAAATGGTGTTAGCACTTGTGATTAGAATAGCCATTGTCTCCATGTGTTCACATGGTGTGCAATGGATAGACTCATGGTGGACCTCCACAACTGTTATTCCTCACCTGGTTATAGAATTATACAGGGGATATGTGACAGTTAACTATTCCAAATTTCAGAAAATTGAAAAGGCTGTAGAATTCAGCTAGATAAAAGCTTCTCAAAATGATCATGTTAAAATACAGATTCTGATTCTGTGGGTCTGGGGTGGGTTCTGAGAGTCTACATTTCTTCACAAGCTTTCAGATGTTGATGTTGCTGCTCTGGAGCTGCTCTGTGGCTTGGAGTTACAAGACCCTAATTGTTAGAGATTCCCTTCTCAGCCCTTCAGGAGATGCCACTTCTTGGGAAATTAAATGCAGAAAAGACATCAGATCTCACCAGATAAGCAAAAGTCACTTCTTTGCCCTTAGTGTAAATGTAAGTAATTTTTACATCTAGCTCTCAACCAGATATCAAAATAAGGGTTATAGCATTGTGCAGTTGTATTAGTTAGCCAAAGGGGTGCTGATGCAAAATACCAGAAATCTGTTGGCTTTTATAAAGGGTATTTGTCTGGGGTAGAAGCTTGCAGTTACCAGGCCATAAAGCATAAGTTACTTCCCTCACCAAAGTCTATAGCCACGTGTTGGAGCAAGATGGCTGCTGACATCTGCGAGGATTCAGGCTTCCTGGGTTCCTCTCTTCCCGGGGCTTGCTTATTTCTGGTCTCAGCTCCTCTGCTATCTCCACAAGGCCAGCTCTAGACTATCAGGCAAACGACTCTCCCGGGGCCTTCTCTCCTTCCTCACGACCAAGCTCCTCTGTGTGCTTACTTCCCCGGGCTCCAACATTAAAACTCAGCATCAGAACTCCAACATCAAAACTTCAACTAACTCCTCTGCTCTGCCATGTAGTTTTATCTCTGAGTCCTACTTATGTGGCCCAATCAAAGCCCTAATCATAACTTAATCATGCCCAGAGTAACAGACCAGTTTACAAGCATAATCCATATCTGTTTTTGGAATTCATAAATAATGTCAAACTGCTACAGCAGTGTAGTCATTTTCAAACTTATTTTAGTCCAAGGAACACTTTGCTCGAAGACATTTTGCTCAGCAGTCTAGTCTGTAAAGAACATAAAAGTGGGACTGAACATAACTGTGGGAAAGTGGATGTGTGCATGCACACGAGTATATGGACTCTCGCTCAGCCTCTCTCACCTGAATCCCAACTCTCCCAACTCTACCTATGGACCCCCAGTCCCCCAGCATGAAAATCCTCAATTTCGGCATAATGAGCCTAAAAACAACTGGACCAGAAATTCTAGTTCCACCACTGACTAAACTTTGATAAGTATCTCTTTGGTTCTTGACATTAGTATCCTTGTTTGCGTTTTTAAAAAGTTTTGATGCCACACTGCTCAAAGTGGTCCCAACCACACATATCTACTTTGCCCCCTTGACTCAATAGTGCACTGCAGTATGTCTACATTCAAAGTTTTCTTTCAAGTTTCACTTCACGTTTTCTCACATGACCTTCATTTTTCTTAATAGCCCTTTGACAGTGAATACTTGATATCTTTTCTTCTTTTTTCATTCTGTCCATGTGTGACAGCTTGATATTATTCATGAGATCAAAAAAGAGATATAGATTGTTTGTAAACTGGTCTGTTCCCTGGGTTTGATACCCTTTGATTTAAATTAAAAGGTTTTAAGTTTACTTAATTAAGTCAATTCAGAGCCTTTGATTCTACCACCTCAGTAGGGAATGGCTCAGGGTTGAGTCCTCACACCTTTGGGATATATATATATAATGGATACTCAACCAAGAAGACACACAGAAGAAGACACAGGAAGAAAGAGAGCTCCATAGACACGGCAGGGGAGACTTTGATCCTGTGGCCCCAGGAAGAGAGATGAGCCATTTGCCTGATAGTTTGCAGCTGAAGAGAACAGAGCAGCTGAGCTGAGGAAGCCTGGAAAGAAACAAACCCAATGCCAGCCTACAGCTGAGATCAGAAGAAGCTGGGCCGACAGTGTCTTAAGAGGAAGAAGGAAGGAGAGACCAGGCTTGCCATCTTACTTCAACACATGGCAAATGACTTGGGTGAGAGAGTACCTCTTATGGTACATTAAGTTGGACTCTTTATGGCCTTGTAACTGTATGCTTTTACCCCAAATAAATACCTTTTATAAAAACCAGCAGATTTCTGTTAGTTTACATCAGCACCTCTTTGGCTGACTAATACACCATGTTTTTCTTCATTTCCATAACTTATCTGATATGGTTTTAATTTCCTATTTGAGTTCTCCACTTTATTTTTCTCCTCTAATCTGTGGTGGATGGCTGAAGGGAAACCATGTCTTTGGTGTTCTAATAATCTACCTTACCATCCACTATCCATCACCTTCTATCCCAGAATCAGAGAATTTCAGAACGAGCAGGGGTCATGGAGCCCTTCTACTCTATCTTCTCATCTGAGGTTTCTGATTTAAAAGAAGTGTAGTTACTAGACTTAGCTCTTAAGAATGTCTGCCTTTTTTTTTCAAGCCAATTGCTACAATTAATGGGACCAATTTAAAAATACACAAATACACTTTCGTTACATATTTGAGATATGAAAGGTTTATAAACAGCACACTTCTTTCCCTAACCAAGTTCAGAATTGAGAGACCCACAGAGGCAGGAAGATGGAAGTAAAACATCACCTTTGTTCCTAATAAAGCTGTTGGAGAATTTTTCTCAGATGGGAGGACTAAATGGGCCTGCTAATGATGCAACAGAATTAAAATTATGCCCTCTGTCAAAAGAAGTGGTGGAGTGCTGGAATGGAAGGCCTCCCTGCTTCAATATTCTCCTCACCCACCTCCAGACACTAGGATAGAAACAGTGCTGCTAAGATTTCTACATACCTAAGAGCAGACAAGAACTTATGCTCTCTGCAAGCCCGGGGAAATTGAGACTAAGACTGAAAAATTAACATGCCCAATTCCTTCTCTCAAACTCACCAATCAGATGGCTCTTGCCCTGCTCCATCTTCCCCTCTTCAGGAAGAGTGAGTATCAGTAGCAAGAGAGGCAAGAAGTGGTAGGATGTCACTTCATAAGGAATCATGAGGAGTGGAGAATAAGCATTTCTCCCAAACATGGACGTTTACATGAATGATTTAATATAATTAATCAATTATCTCCTTATGTATAGGTGTATTCTCTGGCATTGACATAAAGGGATCTATCATGCTTGCCATTAGTTTTTCAGTCTCCAATCTTAACTAGCACAGATTTATCATACAAGGCATTATGCCAATTTCTGTGAGGATTATAAAGTACAAGACACTGTGCCCCTGAGATATTTAAAAATCTAGTTGGAGATAATGGCTTTGAATAAGTTAAATAACAATTAAATATTTTATTAGCAATTTAAGACAATAATATGGAAGAGGTCACAGGTCAGTACATAATTAATTTCCTTGTTAATTTAAAATACAATAAGTAAAAAAGAATTCAGAAGAGTAAGAAATCTTGATAGGCTAGAGTAGATGACAATGTTCTACTGAAGAGATATCATCTGAGTCTTCAGAAATGGATTTGGGGAAGCAGATGCAGCTCAACCAGTTGGGTGCCCACCTACCACATGGGAGGTCCTGGGTTCAGGTCCCAGTGCCTCCTAAAGAAGATGAGTAGATGCTGCAGCTGCCCCAATGAGCTAGACTCTGCATCTGCCCTAACAAGCTAGATGCCACAAGCCAGGAAACGCTGCAGCCCACAGGGAGTGGATGTAGCTCAGGCTAGTGGGCACTCGCCTCCCATGTGGGAGGTCCCAGGTTCAGTTCTTGGTGCCTCCTGGAGAAGATGAGCAGACACAGCAAGCAAAACAATGAGCAGACAGATGAGGGAACCATGGGGGGAGGGGCTAAATAAAAATAAAATAAATGTCTTTAAAAAAAAAAAAAAGAAATGGATTTGGAGAGATAAATAAGAGAGAAAAGATAATAGTAAGAAGATGGAAGAACCAGAGGAAAAGTCATCAACTACAGAGGGGTGTTTTATAGGAATAAGCTTGGAAGGCAATATAAGAAGTTGATACTGGAATGCCAGTGTTCAAATATGCTTGACAAATTGTACAATTTCCCTGAGCCTCAGTGGCTCCAAATGTAAAATAAGTATTTCCATTACTACCTCAAGGTTTTAGTGAGTATTAAGTGGGACAAATATATGAAAAGCAACAAGAACATAGTAAGCACCCAATGAATATTAGTTATTTTATTATTATCATTGTTATATTTAGTAGTTTCTGGAGCATTTGCTGATAAAACTTGCTTCATAAGGAAGTAAATTAGAGCAACCTACTCAGCCTTTCCTAAATGCCACTCTTAAAAAAAACTTTTTATTATACAAATTTTCAAAAATTTACAAAAATATTAGTATAATAAACCAATATCTACCCAACCTCACCCCCCAAGATTCAATAATTATCAACTCATAGCCAACCTTAGAGTTTTATCTAAACTCCATCCAGATTATCAAGAATGATAATAAGAACAATGGAAGGAAACATAGTGATTATGCTTAAATTTATTATTTCATATGATGCAAAACCAAAAATACCCTCAGTGATCACCTATGGAGAGTGCTTGTGAACCAATTTATTATTTTGAAAATCAAGCTTTATCTTATCTTTTTATTTAATCATATTTTTGGGTTTGATAATGGTATTATGGTTATATTTTTCAAGAAGAATACATACTGAAAAATTAAGAATGGAATGGACATGAAGTTTGGGATTTTTTTCCAAAATAATCTGGATGGAGTTTAGAAAAATTGCCCTATTGTTCTCCAGTGGGAGCCTCTTCAAGTTGACCCTGGAGTCCTTTGGACACATCCCTAGCAGTTTTTGATAGTTTCTGTGTTCTTTAGTATGATTAGATGTTACAGGTTCATCTTGAATATATCCTGCTCCAGATCTGCCATTTCTCTGAGGAACCCTGGTTCCTTCTGAAAGGAAGTGACATTAAGAGATGAGAATCTTGGCATTGCATTTACTTATTACTACAAGGTTGGCCCTTGTTTCCAGGCCTTTTCAGTGAATAGAATGAGGAAGCATGTTGATGGTTTGTTGTTTTAAGGTAAGTACATCATGAAATCAAATTTATGTTTCTGATTTAAACTCAGTACCATGGGGCTTTTAACTCATTCTCATTTATTTTACATCTTAGGTCCTATCTCCCAAGCCAAAATCCTGGTTCCCCAAAACACAAACTTAATTATTCAATTACTTCATACACACAATATACATTCAACATTACTAAAATAATAATTCCAACACTGCCATCTATATGATTACTAAAAGCAGTTTAAGATTTTTGTTGGCTTTTTTTTTTTCCCAATTCTTTTTTCTTTAGGAAGTACCCCATGAGGGAAATGTGGTCAAAGTACTGTGTTCTAAAGTCACTTGAAATAGTTCCTCTCTGTATTCTTTGGCACAAACGAAACATACTAGTAATTCATTTATTTCAGTGTGCTTTTAATTTCTGTAATTTTACATTTTAATTTTGTTTTATAATTATGTAATTATTGACATGACTCCAAAGTCATATCTACAAAACAAAGTCTAATCAAAGAAACAGTTTCTACCAATTCTCTATTGATGAAAATTTGAGTTTTTTGCTAGCCTTCTGCTATTATAAATAGTATGACAAATAGCCTTTAGGATGCCTCTTTTTATATTTTTGCAAGTATCTTTTTTCGTAAGCTCCTAGAAATGGGATTGCTGAGTCAAAAGGTAAAGCATTTTTAATACTGCTAAATACTGCCAAATTCCACTCCAAAAAGGTTTTACCATTTTGCATTCACATCGACCAAGTATGGGCGAGCCTATTTGCACACAGACTCACCAACAGAGTACATGATCAAACTTCTGAAATTTTTTCAATTTCATAGGTAATAAATGGTTTCTCAGCATTGTTTATATGTGCATTTCTCTTATTATGAGCAAAAACATCACTCTTCTAGAGGAATGCAAAATGAAGCATACATTTACTAATAGTCTTCCCTCCCTCCTTGCTCAGACTATAAGCACTAACCTGTCTCAAATGTCCCTTTTCATCTTTTAATGTTCAATATCAAACACATTTCAGATCAAAAATCACATTTGTGATATTATTGTAAAAGTTCTAAGAAGTCATCTCACCTCATCAAAACTCTATTAAGCTTACTTTTAAAAATACTAAAATCAAGCACAGCAAGTGATTTCAGGGAGTATACCAAAAGGAACCAGACAAGGAACTTCTTTCTTAATAAACTGACTCTCTAGAAAGTAATGTAGAAAACTATAAATAAGTATATAAAACTCCATGTAACTATGGAAAACTATATGGGAGACACTAATACAAGCATGCATACACAAACACACACCCATCCGCACACAATGAAATAAGGCATTATAAATAGAGTTGAAAATGATCAGGAAGGAACAATTGATTCAGAGGATTGTCTCAAAATTTTAAGACACATTTCTTTGAGTTAATACACAACTCTTATAAGCATAAATATAAATATATCTGGAAATGGTATAACACTTGGCTATATAGCCATTCTAAGTTTACTCAAATATTGTCCTTTTCAAGGTCAACTGAAATTCATTGTCCTTCTAGATTATAAATCTCCCTAGGAAGAAAAAGACTGAATGTGGTGTTACAATGAGAGCATTTGGCAATCATGGAGTGCATGTGGCTTAAGCAATTGGGTGCCTGCCTCCCACATGGGAGTTTCTAGGTTCGGTTCCCAGTGCCTCCTAAAGAAGATGAGCAGATGCCGCAACCAGCAGATGCCGCAACCAGCAGAGGACACAACAAGCAGGGAGCAGAAGTGGCTCAAGTGGTTGGGCAATCGCCTCCCACATGGGAGGTCCTGAGTTCAGTTCCAGGTGCCTCCTAAATAAAAAAAGAAGACAAGCAGACAACTAGCAGACAGATGAGGGAGACGTTTGGGGCGGGGGGGGGGGCAGGCAGTGAGAGGAGGAATAAATATAAATAAATAAATAAATAAAATTTTTAAAATAAATTAACAGGAGAATTAGAAGATGAGGTGGATTAGAAAGGCTATATAATATTGTGGCTAAGAGCTAGGGCTCTGGAGTCATAACAGACTGTGTTTGAATTCTGACTCTGCCACTAACTATAATTCAGGGCAAGTTGTTTAACCAGTCTGAGATTTGGCTTTTTCTCACAAATAAATAGTAATGATAATAATAACTATCCCATAGATTGCTATGATGGTTAATTGAAAAAAATGACAAATGCTAGCTCTGACATCTGCTTCCATGTAGGATAGAATAGTCTATAGAAGTCAAATTTTCCCACTGAGAACAACTGAAAAGTCTTGATAGAAAAAAAATGTTGAGAGGGAGAAACTACAGAAGGTGAACTGCTGTTTTAGTTATTTTATTCCTGGAATAAAAGAAGGAGGTATTTGTTGATTATGATGGCAGTATGGGGGACTGAGAATATGGGCTTGTCTGAGTAGGGGCCCAATTTTGGGAGTCAGAGAAACCAGTAGATACTTTGGTAGTCCTAGGATCTAGAAAGAAAGAAAAATGGAAACAGGAAGTACCAAGATCTTGGTGAGAAGTAAAAGATTGAGAATGGATTTTTACACAGGCACCATTTTTCCCCTCAAGACATATGCTAAGTTTGGAAACTGCATGAATCAAGAGTTATTCAGAAAGTCATTAAGAAGCAGAGCAGTATCTTGCACAGCCTATCCGTGTGGAGAAGTGAAGATTAGAATCCAGGAACTACTAGAGATAGGGACTTTGATGAAAACACCTGGTTCTCAATGAACAGTCCTATAGGTCTCTGCCATAGAAGTGATGCAAACTAGCAAACCACAACCAGGGTTCCAGCTCAGCATCTGATTGAGTTAAAGTGATTAGGCCTCAATATATCTACCTAGGAAAGGAAAGACTGAACTTTCCTGGAAGTTGATAGCATCAGGAGTTCCTATATTATTTTTATACACAACATCTGCCATTAAAAAAAAAAAAAAAAAAAAACTACCAAATTCTATATGACCAGAAATGCTCTCAAGAAAGCAAACAGACAACAGAAACAGACCCATGGTTGATTTAATAAAACAGAGAAAAAAGATGGAGAAAATAGATTTAAAAGGAAAATTTTACCAAAGAGTTGGAATCTATACAAAAGCATCAAATATAAATTCTAAAAGAAAAATATATAATAACTGAATATAAGGACTCAATATATGAATGCAACAGTAAAATAGACATACCTGACAGGAGTACAGGTCAATAAAAAATATTCAGAATGATACATAAAGAAAAAAGTTTTAAAATGTAGAAAAGAGCTAAGCAACATGTGGAATAGAGTAAAAAGTTTAATATGAATTTAGTTGGAGTTCCATAAGGACAGCAGAGAGACAATGGGATAGAAGGGATATTTGAAAAGATAATGACTAAAAATTTTCTAAAATTGATTTTTTTAAAAAACCATCAAGTGGCAGAATCAAGAAGCTGCAAATCGCAGAGTAAATGCAAAGCAAACTATACCTAGGCCCATCAGAGTAAGACTGTTGATGTTAAGTAATGAAAAGCAAAGAGAAAACATATTGCCTATAAGAGAGCCACAATAAGACTAACAATTGATTTCATAAAAGGAACAGTGGATGCCAGAAGACAGTGGAATGATATATTTAAATTGCTTAAAGAAAATAACTGACAACCTACAATTTCATAGCCAGTGAAAATACTACTCCTTTAAAATATGAAAACCAATAAATATGGCTTCAGGTAAACAAAGACTGAGTAGATTCACCACCAGAAGATTCATCCTAAAAGAAATATTAAAGAGAGTACTTAAGGAAGAAGGAAAGTTATCTCACATGGAATACAGAAATGTAAGAAAGAATGAAGAACACCAAAAATGGTCAATATGTCAGTAAATCTAAGCAAATAGTGACTATTCAAAACAATAATAATAATAATGAAGTGTTAAAATGTGTTTAGAATTAAAATGCATGATGAGATTAACACAAAAGATAATAGGAGTTAAATGGATTTAAAGTGTTCTAAGGTTCTAACATTATTGTGGATTTGATAAAAGTATTAGACTGAATACTTTTGTATTAGACTGAATAATTTAAGAATTCATGTTATAATCTCCATTAAGGCAATCACTAAAAAGAATAATGACAAGATGTATAACTAATATTAGAAGAGAAATAGGCTGTAATAAAAAAATATTTGCTTCATCCTAAAGGAAGGTAAGAAATGAGAGAAAATGACACATAAAAACATGTGGGTCAAATAGAAAACAAATAGTAAGAGGGTAGATATAAACCCAAAGAGATAAGTAATTACAGTAAATGCAAATGGACTAACTATACCAATTAAAAGAGAGTTAGAATGGATTTTTTAGAGAACTATATGTTTACAAAGACATATATCTCAAATATAAAATTCTTAGTATGGTGCCTGGTATACTATGTCCTGAAGAGGGAACTGGTGGTGGAAGTCATTAGTAATGCGATTGTGAATGCAATTATCAGTTACCTGAAGAACTAGGATGAAGACTGTTCAGATGAAGCACAAAAGGGAATGTGGCTAGTTCACAATTTTGCCAATTATTGTTCCAAAGAATAGATAGTAAAAGTCCTTTCTTTGAAGGCATAATATAAATCAAAACCAAATGTTAAATGCTTCGCTTAACAAAAAAAAAAAAAAAAAGGTCCTTATTAAGAGATGCTTTTAGATCAAGGGAAATTTACACTGTGTTCAAACCACTGACTTACACATAATGAGAATTTGGAGAGAGTTCTTTATCCCATGCTGACCATTTACAGATTTTAATTAGTTCATCAGAAGAAGGAGATTTTTTTATATTTAGCTAGACATTAAAGTACTCAGAGACCAGAAAGGTGAGATTTCAAACTAAGATGCTCCTCCAGGTATTTGAGGCCTATTTTATAAATTAGTATCAGTGCTTCAAAGGTAATCTATATGAATCAGTAAATAGTCTTTCCCTGATGCAAATCTAACTTTCATTACAAAAATTTTCTACTTTGTCCTCAAGAAATTTTAAAATTTTTTCATTTTGAAAAAATTCAAACTAGAAACAACTTACAGAAAAGTTTCGTGATCTAACAATAAGCTTTCATATGCCCTTCGTGTTGATTCACCAATTTTGTCACATTTGCTTTATATTATTCTCTCTACACACATACATATCATGCATGTGGCAATTACTATTCTGCTGAGCCTGTAGAGAAAAAATTACAGATATCATTTCTTCTTATCCTTATATTCTTCCATTTGTATCTCCTAAGATCAAAGACATTCTTATATAACCACAATGCAGCTATCAAATTTGGAAAATTTAAACTTGATACAATACTGCTAAATAACAGAGTTCATATTTAAATTTCTCCTGTTGTCCCAGTCATGTCCCTTAGCAATTTTTTTATTCCAGATCTCAGATCAGTCTTTTTGTAGATAAATCAACTATTTAACCTTAAAAGTGCATTGAAAATGTTAGAAAGCTGAGAGCTACATAGATGATCGGGCTGCTATGAAAGGCTTAGCGTCAGCACTTGGTGATCCGTGCGCCCCCTGCTGGTAAGACCCTGATGTGATGGGAACACAGAAAAGCCACAATGACCCTGGCTCCACTAAGTGCCTGCTGTGCCACCTTGGCCAAATGTTTTAATCTTTCTGTGGCTCAGTTTCATAATCTGTAGAATGAAATCGGATTGAATGACCTATTAAAGTTAACACTACCTAACATTATAGAAACCACTCTGTGTTAACAGCTGTTGCTGCTGATGTTGTCAGCATCATTTTTACTATAAATGTTATCATCGTCATCATCACCATCAATGCTCTGGTAAGTTTCACATCTGTGTCTTCAACTGTAAAGCTACATGATTCAGATCTGAAAAGTGAGAAAAAATTACTGTTGCCTAAAACATGCCGTGACACAATAATAATCATGTCTAAGTTAACTCCTGGAATTCCTAACTTTGTTTCCTCATGCCTTCCTATTTGAATCACACCTGGACAAAGGCAACCCTACCTCCTGTGACCCTAGTGATATAATTCCTGAGCCCAGCAGTTTATCTCACACTTCCTTGCCTTACATATAGACTATTCTTCCTGCTTGGAAGGCCTCATCTGGATCCCTTGGAAAATTCCTGTTCATTTTTTGAAATCCATATCCTTTGTCATGTCTTCAGGGAAGACTTTCCTGACTCCTCTTCCTTCCTGATCATTTTTATTCCCTCTTCTACCCAACCTCTTTATAGTACATGACTTGTTACAAGCCTACTAATTTCCTCATTCATCTTCACCCCTACTAGACCATGCATTCTGGAGGGCAGAAAACAAGTTTTATTTATTTTTGTATCCCCAGTGCCTACAACAGTGCCCAACATTAGCAGATGCTGCAAAAATACTTTCTGAATGAATGAAATGAATGCACCATGGTTTACTTCTTTGTTCCTTTATCAAAGATGCTATATTATTGACGGATGATTCACTTGTTGTTAACATAGATACTGGTTCTTTTTCTTCTGTACTAATTAGACTTATTACATACAGGACCACACAGTCACCATAAGATTTCAGTCTCTTGTTTGTTCATTTTTAATGAAAATTTGATCTTTCCAGTTACTGACCAATCACCTGTTACTGACATATAACCAGGTGATTGTTAATTCCATGTGTCAGCTTGGCTAGGTTATGGTGTCCAGCTGTTTTGTTAAACAAGCACTGGCCAGATTGTTTCTGTGAGGGTATTTAAATCATTAGTCAGTTGATTGCATCTATGGCTGATTATTTCTACAATCAACCAAGGAGATTGCCTTCAGCAATGAGAGGAATCTCCTTAGTCAGTTGAAGGCCTTAAGAGGAGAAGCAACAATTTCAGCAGTAAGAAAGAAGAATTCTTATCTCTACTCTAGACAGCCAGCCTCTCCTGGGGAATTCATCGTCACCCTCAAGTTTCCAACTTGTGGCCTGTCCTATGGAATTCAGACTTGCCAATCCCCACAGCTGCATGAGACAATTCCTATAATAATCCTCTTATGCATACATATATATATCCTGCCAGTTCTGTTTACCTGGAGAACTCTGACTCATACAAACCAAGTACATTCTAAAACTAATTATATTGTTGAGGGCACAAGAGTGATAAGAAGGTATTCTCATCAAAATTATAAAACAGATGATCATGTATCAGGCAAATAAAAATAGAGGTCAAAATTAATATTTGGGGGAAGCAGATGTGGCTCAAGTAATTGAGCTCCTGCCTACCACATGGGAGGTCCCAGGTTCAGTTCCTGGTGCCTTCTAAAGAAGATGAGCAAAACAGCAAGCTGATGTGACAGGCTGGCGTGTCGAGCTGACGCAACAAGGTAATACAACAAGAGGCACAAGGAGGAAGACATAATGAGAGACAGAACAAATAGGGAACAGAGGTGGCTCATGCAATTAGGTACCTCCCTCCCACATAGGAAGTCCCAGGTTCAGTTCCCAGTTCCTCTTAAAAAGAAGACAAGCACACAACTAACAGACACAGCAAGTGCAAACAGCAAGGGGGTAGGGAGAAATAAATAAATAAAATAAATCTTTTTTAAAAATTAGTATTTAGGGTATATTAAGTAGGCTTCAGACTTTAAATGACTTTTCCTTCCCTACCATTTTCAAACAATCAGAAAAGGTGTTGAAGAAGAGGGAACAGAAGAGGAGAAAAAGATATTACAGTTTCGTAATAAAAGCTGGACCTCTAAAAACACAAACATCATTTAGAGGGGAGCAGTCTCTGACTATGTATGACCAAAGAGAAAAGAAAAGCTAAATATTGGCTCCATCTTCCCTAATATCTTCTGGATCTGGATTCCATCAACTCATTCATTGAATGACTCTTACCAATTCTCTCATCAGTTCCATCACATATTTTATCTTACTCTTTGTTCACACCAAACCTGCAGCATCAACATTATCCCATTTTTACTAAGAAAACTAAGGTGTAGAGACACTCCCTGACTTGCACACAGCCACAGAAGTAGTGTAGCATTTTGTTGACTCTGTCGACTTTGGTCATAAGACTCACCATTAGTTTATGTTCCACTAAGAAAGAAAAAATGCTGTAAGTTAAACTATGGCAACATACAAAGATTTCATTGATTGTAAAATGCATTGTAAAATTCCAGACAGGTTAAAAAATGTATCTTCAAATCAATGAAAGAAGTGGTAGAACTGGGACTTGAACACAGGTCTGTCATCTTTTAGCTCAGGGAAAATTCTGCTCCCCAAATGCCAAAGTCAAATATTCAGGGCTAGAACATCTAGGCAGTTTGATGTTAAGTAGCGCTGATGCCTAAGGTTGCTTTGAAGATACAATGATATTTCTGACCGTCCACTCAGGCCAGAAAGTTTAGGGTTTGCCTCCCTGGGAGGCAATGAACATTCTGAGCCTAACTATTGAAAGGCCTGGAAGAGGACATAGAAAGAGGCAATGGGCCTGCAATAATTGCCTGACATTATCTTCCCTATTTCCATTTCCTCCACAACATGACAGAGCTAGAGGCCACTGAACTTGCACCTGAGAGTCTATGGAAAGGTCCAGTGACATACCCAGGATTGCAAAGCATCAGGGACAGAAAAACTAAATTGATACGTGGAGTTTCTCACTCCCAGCACTGTGCTTAGTCCACTTTGGCATGCTGCTTTCCCTTCACAACTGTGATTCTTACTGAATAATTGAAGCCCAGGCTTTGTCCATATCAGGGATATTACTGTTTGATTTTGTGGTCCCAAAGGGATAGCTGAAAACAGCTGATGCCTCTGCTGGTACTGAGATTGCTACAGAATGTGGGAATTTCTCTAGTTTCCTGTTGGAAAAAAGCACCAAGCATTGCACTGGAAGTGGGGGCTTCTTAGATGCTTTAAAAAAAAAAAAAGTATATGGTAGAAGGTGGGTAAGGCAAGAGGTTAGTGAAAAGCTTTTCTTCAAGGAAAAATTACATCTGAACAATAAATTTAAAAAAAAAAAAAAAGATTATAATTGGAATAAACCCAGCCACTAAGGAATTGAAATAATACAGAATAAGTTCCTGCTAATGAAAAGATGTGAATTTTAATAGGCACATCAGACCAGGTAATGCTGCTCACACAAATGAACTATGAAACATGCTCCATTCCGCAAGCAAAAGAAAAAACAAATCACAAAGAGGGACTTACAAAAGATAGCATCTTCAAATATAAACCCCCAAATGTGAATTCATAAATGATGCAGGCTGTCTGTAGAGCTATCATATGAATCGGGTCTGTGATCTCAGCCTAATAATTCCCGCAGGCCCCAGCACGGAGAGCACTGTCCTGTCCAACAACAGAGCTTGCGTTGTTTACAAACTCCCTTCCAAAAAGTGTGGGAGTGATTTCTCACAGGAATCCTATAGCTCAAATACGGATGATTTTGTTATATCCAAAATAAACATGGGCTTCAGGTCATCAAAATTCCCTGATTGAAGCAAAAGAACGTAAACAAAACATCCCCCGTATTCGGTGGTAAAGAACCTGCAGGGTAACAGGCTGACTTCTGAGATTTGGCCTTTCAAGACCCAAACTTATAAAAGGGAACAAAAAGCAGAGTTTTAAACCCTATGTTGCAAAACCACTCACTCACAGTCCCCTTTTTTTCCCCGTTATCTCAACACCATAGTTGAAATACGTAACTACACACAAACGTTGCCTATCCAACATAAAAAGGAATCTTTAATTTGTCTTTAAAAAGATAGTTGCAGAGTGAATGTAGCTCAAGCGGTTGAGCGCCTGCTTCCCACATGGAAGGTCCCGGGTTTGGTACTCGGTGCTTCCTAAAACAACAACAACAACAAGCAAACAAATGAAAAGGCCAACTCAGGGGAGCCTATATGACTCAGTGGTTGAGCGCCAGCTTCCCACATACGAGGTCCTGGGTTCAATCCCAGGCCCTGGTACCTTAAAAATTTTAAATAAAAATAAAAAGAGGGAAGCAGCTGTGGCTCAATTGGTTGGGTTCCCATTTACCATATGCGAGGCCTCAGGTTTGATTCCTGGGGCCTCCTGGTGAAGGCAAGCCATCCCACACAGTGTGGTGAGCTGACGGCCCAAAGCTGGTGCACCAAGATGACGCAACAAAGGGAGACAAGCAGACACAGAGAAATGCAGGGCAGATGGACACAGAGAGTACAAGCAGCAAGGGGGTGATAAGAAAAATAAAAATAAATCTTTAAAAAAAATAAAAAGATAGTTACTATATAGAGTTAGTAACAGAAGAATTATTAAGAATGGGTAGATAAAACAAATGAAAAAGGATTGGGGGAAGAGCTATGGACTAGAGTGGAATTACTGGTATTCTGTTATAGACATATTGTGATTCTAGCAATGGAAGAAATTACAACATTAATGTGGAGCCAGTGGCTACCAGACGCTTTGGGGGCAGGGAGAGGGAAAAGCAGTTGTAATACAGGGGCTTTTTCAGGACTTGGGAATTATCCTGAGTGACATTGCAATGACAGATATAGGCCATTTTATATCATCATATAACATGCAGAACTGTGTGGGAAAGAGTGTGGTCTACAATGTAAACTATGGTCCATGCTTAGTGGCAAAGCCCCAAGATGTGTATATCTATTACAGGTGATGTGCCACTCTAATGAAGGATGTTTATGTGGGAAGTTGTGGGAGGAGTGGGAGGTGGGGCACATGGGAATCCCTATAATTTTTGTGTAACATTTATGTAATCTAAGTATCTTTTAAAAAATAAAACAAATGAAAAGACAAAAGTGCTAAAATACTGGAATTTTGTCTGAATTTTTGCTTTCTGTGGAGGGAAGAGGCCCAAATTTTAAATGAGGAGACCTGCATTTAAACCCCACCTCTATCATTTTTAGCTGTGTGAGGACTGCAAACTCATTTACTGGCTCTGTGTCTCCTTATGTTCATCAATGACAGGGAATTAAAAACGACCACTACACATTCTTGTTGAGAAAGGAAAATTTGATGGTAAAAGCTCTTAGCACAGTGCCTGGCACTCAGAAAAGGTTAGTTGAATATGCACCGGGTAGCCAAAAATAAATTTATTTTGCACACAGAACAAAGCGCAGTCTAAGGGACAGCCTTGAAGAAAAACCATATATCTCAAAATATCGTCACCAAGAAAAAGTCCACCTCATTTGCTGCAGGTCAAGACTGAGTAACTTGAGGGGAAAAAAGCATTTGTTTTGTTTTAATTTTTCAATCCATGTATATGTCTGTTCTGGGTTTGCTTTGGTTTGGGTTTCGGTGTTTTTTTGTTTATTGGCTGGTTGGTTAGTTGGTTTGTGTGGTGTCTACAATGTTAGACTCCCAATAAGTATTTGTTGAATGGAATTTAAAAAGGGAGGAATTTGGTTAGAGATCTGTATTCCCTGCAATGTACTGCATTCCCAGAACTTATTCCAATGCCACTTGTGTGTTATATTTTTAATGAATATTTATTGAATGAATGAATACTGGTTTTAAAAACAGGAATTTTTAAAGTTCTTTTCCTATTATATTTTTATACTGCCTTTCTGAATTCCATTTTCACTACCATGGCCTCTCCCTTTCTGATAATTATGGCTTCTGTGTAGTGAAATTGGAGAGATAGAGCCCTGATTGACTTTCAGCATCCTGGAAAACTTCATTTTTCTTGCTAATATCATGGAACTGTTCATAATACAATCGTCTATCCAACTTGAATCCCAATTCATTTGCCTCCCAATCCCTTTCACCATCACAACTCCTAGCCCTGAGTATCCCTGTAAAAGTTCCAAGAATGTATGAGTCCTCTTTACCTAAGTTCACAACTTAAATTTCATCTGTTTCCTTGCCCAGCTTCCATATTCAAATAAAACAAGCACATAAATATCATAAATGCCATAAAGCAAAGAGTGCCCACCTCTAATTAATGCCTCTGCCACAAAAGGGGCCAACAGAATCTTCTGAACCCAAAGAAACAGCCAAATGCCCCATGAGGAAATGGAGGATGTTAGAGGAAATCAATCACTAGCCACTAACTAGCTGCAACTCTGGGCAAATTGCTGAACTGTTCCGTGTCTCAAATTCCTCATCTTAAAATGAGGTAAGAATGGTACCTCCTTCATAGGGTTGTTATGAGGTTCATGTGTTTTTTATTAAAATGTTGGAGAAGATGTCTAATCAGTGAGGAAGTGACAAGGACCTGGCAGTTGTCCTGTAAGCCACAATATTCACAACTGCACATCAACAATGCTCACAGAATATAAACAAATATCTGACCAAGCCATGCCCTCCATGCTTGGGTGGAACAAAGTAAAAGCAAGACTGTGTTTGAAATGAGACAGAAACAAGGATGCTGAAATCCCCCACCTGTGACTAAGGTGGGTAACTCCTGCTTCTTTTCCAATGACAACTCTAGTTCCACTTTAATCCTCTTGCCTATTGGATAAAAATGATACCCAGATATCCAATCATCAAGTTGCCCCTGCTTCCTGACCACACCCCATCCAAAACTGGCCTCTGCTTTTTAAATCTCCTTAAATTACCCTGCACATGCCCAAATCCTACATAAGGCCCTCCTGGGCCCCTCTTAGCGGTTGCCCCCTAGTGATTCTTCTGGTGTGCCCACTCTCTTGCTGCAGCAAACTAAATAAACCTGAATTTGTTTGGACTCTAATTGTGTTCCTAGTGGTCTTTGGCTGGAGGGAATGGGATGGGGTTGGGGAACAGAAAAATACCTCTAACAACAACAAAACCAACAGCCATCATTTATTGTTTACTCTGTGCCAGAGACCTTCTAAGTGCTTTCATGTATTAATTTTCAATCCTCACAATCTATGTCCCAGCTTTAGAGAAGTAAAATGACTTCTCTTTTAAGTAGAGAAGCCAGAATTCAACCCAGGTCTGTCTGACCCCAGAACTGACGCTCTTAATCGCTTCATTCCTCTACCTCCCAGAGGAGTGGGCAACTGGCCAGGGCAGCCTTAATGTCCTCACTCTCTTAAGTTAGATTGTCCTCGCTCTCTTAAGTTAGATTTTGGCACAACTCACCCCAATTCTGCCTGATTATTTCCCAGCTCATGTTTATTATCAAAGAGATGAGAAAGATAAAGAAGTTCAGCAAAAAGGGTTGAGTTTTCATTTTGCATCTGCATCCGCATACACTTGAAACTGAGGTTGTTGGTTGGTTTTAAACTTGGGGCTGAGTACAGCTTCTGGGGGCGGGGCGGCGGGGATGGAAGGAAGGAAGCAGGCAGCTCAGCGGAAGGAGCCTGTTCAATCCTGGCAGCAACTCTTGTAAGGATGTGGACTTCAGGCAAGTGACTTAAAGCTTGGTTTTCGCTCTGAAGCTTGGTTTCCTATGCTGTAAAATGGGTGTAACAATACCTGCCTCAATGGCAGGTGGTCAAGTGCCTGGTACATAGGAGCATCCAATACATGATAGTTATCTTGCACCCATTATGAAGAGTAGAGAGTCTCAGTACCTCCGAGGGGCTTACGAGGTCATAAAGGGCCCAGATGGGTCCTTGTAATGGTCACTAAGACTCATAGAGGCCATTGGAGCCAGCAATGACCAGGAATGAGGGCAGGGAGGGGAGAATGAGGAGAAAGGAGTTATTTAAAAATGAGGACAGGGTCTTGTTTGAGATCCTGATTCTACTTGTGCCGGGAAGCCAAAATCACCGAGAAACAATATAATGATTTTCAAGTTTCAGGACGTTCTAATTTTTAGATACTATAAGAATCCAGGCTGGGGCGGGGGGAGGGAGACTCCAATTCACACCAACTGGCCTCTAACAAAGTTCATATACATATGCGCGTGTGTGTGCCCTAAAAGAAAGCAACAATGACTATCAGTAAGTGAACAATTCCTTGTGCTTACCGCAAACCTCTCTTTAAGGAACTGCAACCTATTCATTAAAGTGGAAGGAAAAAAAATGAGGACAGGAAATGGAAAGGGGAGGAGTATGGGGGGAGGAGAGAGGGTAAAAGAAATCACTTTATTTCTAACATGATGCAGTAAGATATAAATACAATCAAAGGGGTTAATCTAATCCTTTTGTGAAGCACTGAGTCAGAGAACAAGACAAAAACAAACCTGTGATCTGGAACTTCCCGAGCCCCCATTCAGGGGGGATTAATGAGGAGTACACGGCTGTGAAATTACGTGCCCTCTGAGTCAGGAAAATGGTCCTACTGGTGCATGACCTTGAAATGAGGGGATGCAAACTTCACCTGATCCACAATTATGAAGCCCTTTAAGGAGGGGCTCGGGGAGCAGAAAGAGGACGGGGGAAAGAAGCTGCACAAACCTCCACCAACCCAAGGCTCAAAAGGAGAGCTCCATACAGCATAAAATATTCAGAGGACGTTAAAAGGGCGCTGGCATGTGTGTGGAAGCATTAGGCAGCAAGCCTGTCCTCTTTATTTACACGAAGTAGATATTTTGTGGCTGTTGTTATGGACTTAGTGATGTTTGTCTCTGTTCAATTTTCCCATTGCAATGAAAAATTGTGGCGAGATGATTTCTAGTCTTAGCTGCTTTACATGACAGTATTATCAAGGATTCATCAAGAGGCCATCTGTCGAATTTATGAAAAAAATATGCAAAAACAAAACAGATGAAAAGGAAAGAGCAAGACAGACTGGTCCAGGGGAAGATAGATGTGGCAGCATGTGCCTCCGTGTGAAAATTACAACATTTAAATACTGCGGAATAAATTACTGTGCCGAAAAATTAGTAATGCTCTCCCACTTTAGACGCTACCCTTACCATAAGAACATAATGAAATATATCACATATCAAATCACCCTTTCCTCAGACTATTATTATATTCTAATGAAAAATTAGGAGAGGAGAGACACATAAACCTCAAATGGGAGGGCTGAAAATGAGCCAGGGTGGATTTGCTCTAGCATTGAGCCATGCAAAGCTTCTCCAAAATGCACAGTCCATATGGAAATAAGAGCTATCCCCCCCCCCTCATTTATTAGAAAGTCAATAAAATAAATTACAGATTGTGTGAAAACCTGAAATAATATATATTAAAATGACAATGAGGCTGGCCAAGCTTACACCCAAATTAGATGGGCTGTAAAAACAGAGTATTTCAGAAAGGGAATGGGAAGAAGCAGAGAAAACCATGAGGCTACAAATGATCAGAGCCGCGGGTGTTGCCCCCTGTAGGTGAGAGAAAGAACCACACTACCACTTTGTTCCTTTGCTCCTTGGAGAAGGAAAGGGCTTGCCAACTCCGCAAGCCCTGAGCACTGCAGGACGGGCACCTAACAGACCACAGCTTGGGGGCAGCACTCTCTGAAGTTTATTGTGCCCCCCACACACACACACAGCCCTCATAGGACCTTCCTCCGCCATTCCGGAGTCGTCCGCCTCCCCACATCCCTCCATTCCCCCCTTGGTCCTAGGCTTTGATCTATAGGAAAATCTTCAGTTCTGTTGCCTTAGGACAGGAGTTCTTAACCTTTTTTGTTCCATGGACCCCTTTGCCAGTCAGGTGAAAACCATGGACCCCTTCTCAGAATGTAGCAGCAGATAGTTTTATGACATCCGCACCAGCACATCCCCACAAGAATGTTTTTAGGAATTATCAGTTCCAGCTCATGGACCCCCTAAAATTTTTCCACAGGCCCCTTGGGGGTCCATGGACCCCTGGTTAAGAACCCTTGCCTTGGGAAGATGTTTCAAAGTTTTGATAAACAATGTATTAAGGTATAATGTCCCAAACTCACAATAAATGTATAATAGCAGACACCAGCCCCTAGATTCCAAAAGAATGAAGGGGAAAAGAACAAAGCCCTATTTCACCAGGAGCCAATGAACATAATAAACTGCTTAGAAATCCTTATAATGGAAATTCCTATAATCCCATTATAATTCCTATAGTGGACAATTATTGTATTAGCTAACACTAGTCTAGTCATTGATTATCTAGTTTAGTCCTCTGCAAACCTTATGAGATAATTACTACTTACCATTGTTCTGCATCTTCCAGACAGACAAATTGCAGCACAGAAAGATGTAAGTACCCCATCCAAAATCACACAGCTAATAACTGGTGGCACAGGAATTCCATCCCACACTATAACCCACCATGCTAGGATGCCTCCCATCAGGAGGATAAGCCCTGAGGCTCCTCATTTATTTTGTTCAAAATGTTACAAGATCTTTTCAATCAACAAATATGCAAATAAAAACTATCCCTATGAAACTACGTGAAATAAAAACCATCCTTATGAAACTACATGAGACTATATCATCCTTCAGACTGTTGCAAACCATAATCTTAACCAGCACTTGCTTTCTCTCTTAGCTGCCTTTCCAATGAGTGCAGGATACCTATTTAGAAGTTATCCTTTCCATCTGTTATGAGACTGTAAAAACTGGGGTAAGGGCAATAAAAGCAAAGCATATTATATCAACAAAATATTGAAGACAAGACATGAAGCCCAAAGGTCATGTTCAACAAAGAAACTTAGAACAAAATTAGGTCCACTTTTTCCTTCCATACACTGGCAAATTCCAAAATATTTTAGGTCAGTGATATATCAGAGTTAGTAGAATTTTTTTTATCAATGCAACCAAAAAGACTGATCTACTTTGGACATCTGATCACTAAAGGGTACAAGAAAGTAAACAACATTATTTTGGAAACAAAAAATAATTTCAGCATCAAAATATGAAAATAATACTACAGATTCCACATAAGATAATGTTATCCATGCTGGTCCTTGTGAGACTTAATTTTAAAATTTCTTCCACTTGCACTTTCAACCTAAACAGAAAGTTGGCCAGCTTCAGTTCAGTGCCTTCTTTTTTTGCAACTTAATTTTTGCTTCTTATGGAACTGTGATTATTGGTTAATAAATGCCAGACTATATTAGTTCAGGAAGCTTGCTGGTCTCAACTCACCTGGTCCAGATGGTGATGAGATTGACCACTTCTGAAATTCACTAGTCGGTTAATATAGTAAGGGCTCCTATAGAGAAGTATCTCATCCATAGCAGGACTGCATAGCACTACCAGTCATCCTTTCCCCCTTCTTTCATTCTCTCTTACAAATATATACAATAGACACAACAATTCCTAAATATGTCAAATGAAATTAATTTTTGAGGTATTATTTTTTTAATCATTACAGTGTTATTACACTCATCAGGCATCTAACATAAGCCCAGCCCTTAATCCTGAATTTATTTCCATCTAAAATGACCCCAAAACTTGGGACAAGGTTATAGCTTGACCCTCTTTCACATGATGCTAACAAGTCCTTTGGACTGATTATTCAGAATATCTATAATTGATACAGATGGCTTGTACTGTGCCAGATCTTCCCAGTGTGTGAATAAGCCTGACATAGAAAACTACTTTGAGCTACCACAGTGGCCTCAGACAAAATTTTTAATGGTTAAGCACACAAAATACTTTACCAGCAATATTTATCCAAACAGTTTCAGTCCCAATTCTCCTCTACCTCCTATGTCACCAGGCTAGGAGGCACCCAGTTGGTCAGAAATGGGCCATGCATAGACATTCTCATAAATAAGGCATAGAGATTTGAACTTCAGTTACCCAAGATCCCAGTACTTGGATCTGCTTTCTATCCAGGTGTACTTAGGTAACTGGAAATATAATCAGTAAGAGTTACTCTTATACATATACTCAAACTGATAAAACTCACTCTTACACATATACACAAACGGGTGAAATTGCAACATGACTTCACTTGCATAGCCTTGACTCACAGATCTTGAAAAAGTATCTAATGAACATGAATGCATGCAGATAGAGGTATAGCTACACCACTCCACACAGCATATTTCTAAAATATTAACTCTCCTCGCTCTTCCATCATTTCAACTTTGCTTCAGTTATGTCTCTGCTTGCCATTTAATTACTCTGTTATTAAATCAGAAATTCATCTTTAGTAGGACTTCATTCAAATGCATCTTAGAAGCAGGCACTGATATTTTTCCCTTGAGGAATTCCCAATCCATCAACCCATCTTCCTTAGTCTCTTTCTAAATTAAGCGTTATTTGGCTAGCCCAATCCAAAACGACCACTATTCTTTGCTGTTGGGTATTACTATTTTCTCCCAGGAAGAACCCAAATAGCTATCTGAACAGGGTTTTATACATGAATGTGTTCAATTTAGCGAGGATGTGCCAAATTTAAGTAAAGTCTTGATTCATTGGTTAGTAACCCATCTATTTAACTAAAATTTCATAGAGATTTTGTAATATGCCTCCTATGTGAATATAAAAGTAAGTCATTCATGAATACTATCCTCAAACTTGTGGCAGCTAAAAACAGATATATCATAATAGGTATTTCTAACTTAGTATTCCAAAACAAAACTTTTAGTTTTTACAACCAAAACCTGCCTCTCTCCCAGAAAGCACTATCTCTATAAATGGCACCATTGTTCACTCAGTTTCTTAAGCCAAAAATTTTGGATCATTCTTGCCTCTACTCTCTGTCGTTGCCAACTCACTGTCAGCATTTAGTAAAAGCTCTCGTTTTACTTCCATCTATAAAACGAGAAGAGCAATGTTTACTAGCTTACAATTTTGGCAAAGGCTGGAATGCCTCTTCTGTACATACAACTTTTAACCAAAAAAAAAAAAAAAAAAAAGCTTATAAAATGACAAATGGATGATTATTGTAACAGTGAAGTCTAAACAGAGGCTGAAGATAACTGTTTCCAAAATGTTTAAAGGTGCCATATTTCATTTTGGGCAAGTTTGTAAAATGTGCCCACCCCAAACATGGAAGAACCTAAGTTAGATCCAGTAAACGTAGATAAAATAAATGCTTACATTTACATGGAGCTAAACATTTGTCAGTCATATTATTATCACTAATGGCAATATCTTATGTTTGTATAGCAGTTCCACAGGCTCTTATGCCCATCATGTCATTTCTCCTTACCACAACATCGTGACAACATAGTATTACCATTTTAGAGATGGTGATGCTGGCAAACTTGTCCAAGTTCACTTAGTGGGTCAGTGATGGAACTCATCCCAGACAGCAGTTTCCTAATGCCTAGTACAGTACCCATTTTACTAGAAACTTCTCTGATCAATTCTTTCACCTTTGAAATCAGTAGCAGATCCCAAGCATGTGTACGAGTTCACACGTGCAGATATACAAATATATCATGCACACACACACTGAGTTTCTTTGTGGTTGCCAAAAAATCAAGCTGGTTCCCAGGTTCCATAATCACCATCAAGTTCAGTGATTTGCCTGCTTCACTCCCTTAGACTGGGGTATTTCATGAGAGGCCTGAAAGTAATTACCAGAGACCCCATTAATGCACATTAAATTAGTCACTCAACTGCATAACAAGGCCCCACAATGGAGGCACTGACACCAATGACAGAGGCCATCCCTCCCCAGCCCCCTTGGCTTGGCTTTTTAAGGAGAGCTCAGGCTCCTGGGGAGCGGAGCATGAAGCCTGAGTACCAGGCAAATGTTCCGAGCAGGCATTCTGGACTCGGGTTGTACTTGAGTCCATTTCGTTCATTTTAAAGCTCTTGCCCTTTATGGAACAAATTTCCTTTGATCTGTGCCTGCTCAGCTCCTCAGAGGAGGCTGGACTAGAGTTTGTGTTATCTTAGTTAAATAACTGTTACACCAAGTAAACACTACGCACACCACTCAGCCTTTTAGAAATGGAAAATAAATCATTACCCAAAAGCTTATTTTACAAACCTACAAATCATCAGAAGTATAAATGCTTTCCTTTCTATTCCCATGTTTTAATAAAGACTCCCCCTCCATTTTTTTCAGACTCACTCAATTACAATATCACTATCAGTTCACATTAGAGGTCAGAGATATGGCGCTTAATGTATGTAGAGCCAGTTCCCTTTCCCTAATAACCTGTCATTCCGGGGATTTGAATGTCAGAATACAGCCTGCCGCGGTAATGCTAGTCGGCAGCGCGATGATGAAAACTTTGGACAAATCATGAAGAACACTCCCGAGCCACATCATTGGAAGGTTACCGGGGAGAGCCTTTCATTCTGCTGTGACCCCTTGATCTGACAAGTGACACCTACAAAATGAACAGCTCTCCAACTTAAATTGTTTAACTGTAGCCTGATCAGTTTTATTATCTTGCTAATCCGGATATCAGCCGTTTCATCAGAATGGAAGATATGCATATCATGAATTATTTTGACACGGGGACCTTTTAATTTTTGCCAGCAATATTTCACTGCCCCAATCAGGGCCTGCAGTCACTGATGCTGTTCGCCTCCTGGGATGTCAGAGGACAGCACACTCCTGACAGCACCAAATCATCTGGGAGCTGTAACGAGCCAGTGCTGCAATTATTATTATCTCCTGTGGTCATGCATTTCATTACAGCGCAGGCGGCTGCGGGTCTGGGTTGCAGGGCGGTCTTCTCCAGAAATCTCTGCCATTTTATGGGCTTGCAGAGCTCTGTGGTAAAATTTCTCTTTCCTCTCCTCCATAGAGAAGGCAACGTAAATCCCTAATAAAAGCAAAACACTAGGTAGGCACAGCGGAAAGAGCAAGTGCGGTACAGAACATTAAGCAGCGGTAAAGCAGCTTGAACGGCCCACTTGTAGTTTATGAAAGCAGTGGTTAATCAGCAATATGGTTTGCTACAGAGATAAAGAAAGAACAGTTTATCCTGGAAAAAGACGTGCCCTTCTAAATTGCAACGGGCTAGAAAGCTTTCTTAAGGGAAACTATTTTCTCCCTTGAACGTGTGCTTCTCAACTTCTCTCTCCCCTGCTCACCATTTCCTTCTTTTGAATTTCCATTCTAGGAGGATCCAGCTCTCCGCCCTGCCCAGACCACATTGTCTGCACTCATTGAATTGGGCTTTGTCGCTAGGCCATCAGTCATCAGCTGCACTGAACAGCCTCAGGAAACTTATTGTCACATTTACTCTAAGGCTCTTCCAAGTTGCCTCACTCGTTACCTTCTATTACATAGCACCTTCTTTACCAGCACCCATGGAAGGAAGTCTTTTCTAGTCTCACAAACTACTGATCAGTGTTTAGCTTGGGGGCACTGTGAATCATATATTATGTCCCTTCTTTGCAATGGCTCCTAGAAACCTCAAAACTAAATTTGCAGCTCAACTCTAGAAAAAGGGGACGGATCTCACGGCATGTGTAGTGTACCCTTGGCTTCATTGATTCTTCCTACTCTTACATTCTCGTGGCTTTATTTTCCTCACTGACTTTTAAAAACCATTATTTTATTTTTATGTCTTTGCTTTTGTACAATGACAATTTTTTCTCTCTCTCTTTCAGAATGTCTTCATCTTCTAAGGCTGATATAACAAAGAACTACAAACTGGGTGACTTAACACCACAAAAATTTATAGTCTCGCAGTTCTGGAGACTAGAAGTTAAAAACCAAAATGTCAGCAGCCGTGCTTCCTCTGAAGTCTGTAGGGGAACTCTGTCCTATGCCTCCCTCCTGGCTTCTTAGGGGTGACCGGCGATCCTTGACAGGTGCCTTCTCTCTCCATGTGTCTATGTCCAGTTTCTTCTGCTTACAAGGACACTAGCCATATTGCCTCATCCTATTTCCAAATAAGGTCTCACTCACAAGTTCAGGAGTTAGGACTTGAACATATCTTTTAGGGAGGCACAATTCAATCCATAATGCAGAACAAGGACAGACATTGATATCAAAATATACTCAGTCTGGCAGGACAGTTATTGTGTCACGGGGAAAGAGTGAGAAATAAGTATTTCTGAAGCCCATTAGTGACATCACAGTTGCCACAAGAGGGAAGGGGAAGGCCGCCTTCTCACTCATCAGCAAATGGAGGAACGACTTGCTCCTCCAGCCACGGGGAAACCTTGTACAAGCTCATCTATCTGTTTATAGATGCTGTCTCCACAGCCTCAAGGGGGAGTGCAACCTGTGCAGCCTCACAGAGTCGCCACCCCAAGAAGAGTCCCGCACTTGGCCTAGTGTCCTGCTATCGCGTCTTGAAAGTCTTAATAATTTTTAAACAAGGGGCGCAGATTTTCATTTTGTACCAGGACTCACAGATTTTGCAGCTGGTCTTGCCTCCACTATATAGTGAGCATCTTAAAGGAAAGGGATCCGTCTTCGTTTCTTCCAGTCCCCAGTCCCAACCCAAGTTGGGTGTTAATTAATAAATATTTGTTGCATGAATGATGACTGGAACTTTATTTCACAGGATTAAATATTCCTTCCTCGTAATCACTATATCAAACCACTCTAGGCAAAGCCGACAAATCAGGAAGGGCAAGTTGAGTAGGGGAAAAGGGAAATTCGTGAACACAACCAGGAATGAATAAGACTCAGTGGCCCTTGGTCTTCCCGGGATAGAAACCATACCCCATGAAAATAACCATTCACCTGGGGAACATGACATATGTTATGCCCAGAGCAAAAAAGTGGTTGTAGTCCAGGCCCCAGCACAAGAGAGCACCTTGCAGGAATCCATCCCAGGCAAATCATCATTGACTCTATTTTTAAAACTCTCCAGAGATGTGATTTTTTACAACTTCCTTAAGTAACACAGCCTGGGCTTCCAATATTCTTCACAATTTCCCTAGGAGGTAAGGCTTTAATAGCTCTCTGTTTAACTAGACAGAAATGCAGAGAAAGAGAAGAACTGGAAGGAAATAGTGAGAAGGAGAAGGAGATTGCTAAGGAAGGCAGACAGACATGCAGACAGTCAGAAAGAAAAATGGCCACATGGATCACTTCAAGTCCAAGACCTTTACTAAATCAAATTTCTGGAGAAGGTTGTCCAGAAGCAGAGGGGTTCTAAGTAATTTTTTTTTTTTCATTTCCCAAAACCAAACAAAAATTTAAAGAAATTCCAGCCAAAGGATGGCCATTTGGGATCTTTGAAATTTGTCATTTAATTTCTATTTACATGAGAATCAGGGACCTGGGTAAATCAAAGGCATTAATTTGAGGCAGGAAAGGGGCGGGGGGGGCGGGGTATAGAAAATTGGGTTTAGAGAGCAAGGAGGGGATTGGAGAGAAAATGGTGGCCAGGGCAGCATTTTCTAATTTGAAGACTTTTGCTAAGCCATCCCCCACCCACATGCTCACTCTGTTCCTAGCAGCATCTTCATCAATTAAGATTCTAGGAGACTGGCAGGATCCAAGATCAACAGTACCATCCATATATTCACTATTCCACTGGCAAGGCGAACAATTCCGAATATTAAAAGTAAAGCAACACATTCTGCCATGTCTTTTGTATACAGACAGCTGAAGCTGCATGAAAGTTTGGCACCAAAAGGCCAAGTACCATATTTTCAGCCACCCACACGCCAAACCCTATAATAACTACAGACTCTAGATGTGAAATTTTCAGACATTCGCGGCAAAGGAAAACTAATAGTCATGTTTCTTCATGTGCTTCCTTTCCTAGCAGGGCAGTTTCTCAACTTTAAAACCCTCATCAATGTAAGCTAAAGAGAACAAAGGCTGCACTGTAGATATTTTCACCAGATGTCAAATGGTGCTTATTTATTTAAACAGGAAACCCCACTTTGTGCATTTGGTTCATTTAGTGGTATGTACTCTGTAACAAGTATTTTTTATGAGTAAAAAGCTGCCACCAGTACATTTAAGTTACCATAGGGCTTCAGGGAAGTCTGTTAGCTGAGACTAAATATTGCTCTTTTTGCTTATGGTTGGAATGTAGATTCCATTCCCATTTCCCTCTATAACAGGAGAAATGTTGGAGCTGAAGTCATTCCAGGATGAACAAGTAATCCTTCTCTGGTCAAAGCTAGAAGTTAAGATGTTGGGTCCACTGGACTTTGCTTTTTAAAGTAGGTATATATACTACAGAATATGGGTGGGCTATCTCAAAGATAAAAATAGAGAGCATATTAATTCCCTCCCATATGAGTATCTGCGCTCCTATGGCCTGAATGGGCCAGGAGAACCTAAAAGTCAAGAACTGATGTTTCCCTCTCAGTGTGGACAATAAGATGGTTAACCTGTAACACCTCTGAGCTTCTGCAAATAAAGAGAATGTTAAATTTTCCTATACAAGAAGGGCCTTGATATCCCTCATTCTGTCCAATAGAAAATGTATATTCAGATAGGATTTCCATCTAGGAGTTTCTCTACCTGTCAAAGGTTAGGTGTTTGAAATACACCTCCGATCGAAAAGGTAAGAGACAGTTGTACAGAGATTGCACCTTGCTCAGATTAGAAATAGACAAAAAGCCTTGGAGATAAGGAATTCATGGGGAATGTATTCTCAGATTATCAAGTAATCAACTTCTGACTCTGCAGAGTATAAAACAGAGTTCCAAGCCCCTTGGGAATACAATGGGTAAAGAGTCTGTTTATAAAGGGAACTTTGAGTAAATACAAAGAGAATCTGAGCATTTTCTGGTAGTTTTTAGAGCCTTCATATAAGAAGCAACCTCCCAGCACATAAGGGCCTGAGGCATTATTTAGGAGTGGGGGACACTTAGAAAAGGATCAACAGTACTTGGTCAATATAAGAAGAGAAAACCTGGCTTAGTTTGAACCAAGATGATTCATTTAGTTATACTTGGTGAAAGGTTGTCATCAGTCCCTTGATAAGGAGAAACTGGCAGTGTAAGCCAGCAGCACTGTATGCCATTTATGGGATAGTGTGCATAATTTTATTTAAGATAACTTTTTTGGTAAACTGTACTCGGTTCTCATCCCATACTGTGCTTCATCCATATTTAACTTTTCTTTTTCAAACCCAGAGTTAAATAATTCATTCAACTTTATGCTATAGTTAGAAATCTAGATGAAAAGTGCTCAAAATAATATTGTAGTAAAGATTTGGAGACCTTTATTTGTCAGATATCCATAGAGGAAGTATTAGAGAGATCATTGATGATCCATCACCCATAGTGATCATTGATCCACTGGTGAAGCAGCAGCACTTACAGAATGCTGACATAACTTCCATTGCTATCAATCTGGTGGCTTAGATTTCCTGAGACATACCCCCTGTGGCAGTTTGGTATTGTTTATGAATTCCAAAATAGATATTGGATTGTGTTTATAAATTGGTCTGTTCCTCTGGGCATATTAGATTGTATTAGATTCAGAGGTTTCACTTTTACTTTAATAAATCAAGACTAGAGCTTTTATTTGACCATTTCATTAGGGAGACTTGGTTTAAGTCCCCATTTCCTGGTGGGGATATAACAGACTCTCACACAGAAGTAGACACACAGAAGTAGATACGCAGGAAAAGATAGTGCTCCATAGACACAGTCCTGGGAAGAGAGATTAGCCTGATAGTCTACAGCTGACCTTGTAAAGAGAACAGAGCAGCTGAGCCCGGAAGGAAATGAGCCCCAGGGAGAGCCTTATGCCAGGCTACAGGTGAGAGCAGAAGAAGCTGGGACCACAGAGCCTCAAGAGGAAGAGGAAGGCTGAACCCTTGCAGACATGGCCCACCATCTTGAGTCAACGTGTGGCAACAGACTTTGGGTAAGAAAGTAACTCTTATGGTACCTTGAGTTGGTCTCTTTAGGGCCTGGTAACTGTAAGCTTCTACCACAAATAAATACCCTTTATAAAAGCCAACAAAGTTCTGGTACTTTGACTAATACACCCCCCTAAAAAAACACCTGGAAATGTGGATACATTTTTTTTTTTAATTCTTTTAAATAAATAGCTGAGCTCACAAAAAAAGCAAGCAAAATCTCCAGGAGCCAAAAATAAAGAAGCTGAAAACCAGAATGGTTAGCTGTCTTTGAAGCTTTGGGCTGCGCTGAAAACATTTGCAAAAATGGATTGTGTTTTAATGAACAAATAAAGACAAGAGATAAGACCTTGAGCCTAACAGGGATAATTTTAGTGCAGTGCCCCTATAAACCAGAGATGTTCCAAGACTAAAATTTCTGAGAAAGAGTAAGCTAGGAAAAAAGCTCCAGCACTGAGTAGTAGTAAGATTGTCTTGTCTATCCCAGCCTGTATTCCAGGTTTTAGAAAAATAAAACCTGCCTGATACTGGAGAATATGGAACCATAGGTCTATATCATGGTCCACAAGCTTATAAATCGAGATATTAGTATAAAAAAGCACACCTGACTTGTATCACCCTCTAGAGTACTGTTTTAGTTTACTGGCTGCTAAGTGGAATACCCTGCAATAGTTTGGCTTAAACAATAGCAATTTATTGGCTTACAGTTTCAGAGGCTAGAAGGCTTGCTTCCTCCCAGGGTCAGAATCATTCTGGCTGGCTGGAAATCTTTGGGGTTCCTTGGCTTTTCTGTCACATGACAATGTCTTAGAGAACTAGAAGGAAAATGGAAATTAATCAGAATAGAGCTCAGAAAGAAAATACAATGGAAAACATAAGAAATTAGGAAACATGGAAGATGGAGTAAGATGGTCCAACATTTTGGACTAGGAGTCACAAAATAAACAGAATGGAGTATGGATAAGAGGTGGTGACTGAGAATTTTCCAGAATTGATGAAAGACACTAATTTTTCAGACTCAGAAATAAAAAAGAATTCCAAAGAGAATAAAATAAAGGAATTTACACTTGGATATTTTATAGATCTTGAAGCCAACCAGAGACTAGAGACATATTTCCTACAAAGAATGACAAAATAGTTCATCAGAAGACAATGAAATAATAACTTTAAGAAGCGAGGAAATAATTGTCTAGCTCTAACTTTATACTCAATTCTCCCTCAAAAAAATAAAATAAAATAAATTTATCTTAGACAAGCACAAGTTTACCATCAACAGTCCCTAATTAGACAAATGTCTAAAGGATATATTCAGGAAGAAGAAAATCAAACCCACTGAAGAACATATGATAAGCAAAATAATTGATAAATAAGTGGGCAAATCTAAACAATGTATAAAACAACATCAATAATAATCATGACTAATTCTGGTAACTAAATACTAAATGTAGAACTAAAAGTTACTGTGTTCATTTGAAAAGAGAAAAACATGGAGAATCTCACAAGAGAGAATTTTATAGGCCAGGCCTGGAAATGGCATACACCTTTTCCAGTCACATTCCATTGGTTAGAACTCAGTCATAAGGTCACATCTATCTGCAGGTGTGGCTAGAAAGAATATTATCTTCTAGAAAGAAGAATGAGAAACAACTTTGTTAACACTCAGCCAGACTCTGCCACAGCTTGTCCTTTCTGTTTCTAAAAACCTTAATTAAGAAATAATAATCCCAGGGCATGTAACTGTGAATCTTGACATTCCATGGGTTGGGAAAGGGGGGTATCACAGGCCCCGGGGGGCTGGGGAGAAGGGAACAGTCAAGATCTAATGGGTTGTTTGGTGGTCATGGGGAAGGTTTTTCATTACCTTACAGTAATGGACACAGGACATGGTAAATATCATCAAAATTATTAAACTGTATCATCTAAATTGTAAACTATACTGTAAATCACTGACAATGTTTAGTTG
>JAKSZT010054487.1:13867206-13955552 GCA_026826555.1 Tolypeutes matacus
AAAAAAAAAGGTTAATTACATATTAGGCAGTAAAACAAAAAAAAAAAAAAAAAAAAAAAGAAATAATAATCCACATATCATAAAATTCACACTATTTTTTTAAGGTACAAGGGATTGAACCCAGGACCTCGTATGTGGGAAGCCGGCGCTCAACCACTGAGCTACATCAGCTTCCCTGAGTTGGTTTTTTCATTTTATTTTTTACGTTTTTTCAGGAGGCACCAGGAACCAAACCCAGGACTTCCTATGTGGGAGGCAGGAGCTCAACTGCTTGAGCCACATCCGCTCCCAAAATTCACACTTTCAAAGTGTATAGTTCAATGTTCTTTAGTATATGCAGAGAGTTGTGCAGCCATTGCCACTATCTAATTTTAGAACATTTTCAGCACCTCAAAAATAACCCCTATACCTGTTAGTAGTTGCTCTATATTTCCCCAACCCCTGGCAACCACTAATCTACTTTCTGCCTCTATAAATTTGCCTATTCTGAATACTTCATATAGATGACACAAATGTAATATAACATAATACAACATGTGGCCTTTTGTGTCTGGCTTCTTTCATTTATCATGATGTTTTCAAGGTTCATCCATGTTGTAGCATGTATCAGTACTTAATTCTTTTTTATGGCCAAATAATATTTCATTGTGAAGATATTCTGATTTTGTTTATCCATTCATCAGTTGTTGAACATTTGGATTGTTGCCAGTTTGGGGCTATTATACAGCTATGAATATATGTACAGTTTTTGATTAGGCATATGTTTTCTACTCTCTTGGGTATATACCTGGATCATATGGTAACTATATGCTTAATATTTTGAGGAAATGCCAAACTTTTCTAAGGTGCAACATTTTACATTCCCACCAGCAATGTATAAGAATTTCAATTTCTCTACATTCTTGCCAACACTCATTACTGTCCCCCTGTCTTTTTTTAGCCATCCTAGTGAGTGTGAAGTGGTATCACACTGTGGTTTTGATTTGTTTTTCTGCAATGACTAATGATGAGCATTATTTCATGTGCTTATTGCCCATTTGTATCTTCTTTTTGAGAAAGGCCTATTCAAGCTCTTTGCCCATTTTTAAATTGGTTGTTTTTTTTATTATTGATTTATAAGAGTCCTTTATACTCTGGATTCAAGTCTCTTATCAGATGTATGATTTGCAAATATTTTCTACCATTCTGTGGATTGTCTTTTCACTTTCTTGATGATGTCCTTTGAAGCACAAAAGTTTTAAATTTTTGATGAAATCCAAATTCTCTATTTTTTTCTTTTGCTACTTGTGTGTTTAGTGTCATAGCTAAGAAACCATTGCTTAATATAAGATCACAAAGATGTACTCATATATTTTCCTCTAAGAGTTTTATAGTTTCAGCTCTTACCTTTAGATCTATGACCAAATTTGAGTCAATTTTTTGTATATGGTGTAAGGCAGGGACCTAATAACCTTTTTGCTCTTCTCCCCAAACATAGAACACGTCCACTGCCTCCCCAATGGGAACAACACATAGTCCTATTCAATCAGTGTTTTCATTTTTGTCTTAGTTTGACAGGGCTACATAACAAAGTACCACAGATCAGTTGCTCAAAGAACAGGAAATTATTTTCTCACCATTTTGGAGGCTAGAAGTCTAAAATCGAAGTGTCATGATCAAGGCAGAATCATGCTTTCTCCAAAGTCTGTTGCATTCTGGTGGTGGCTTGCCAGCAATCCGTAACTCAACCTCTCTTCTACCACATGACCATCTGTCTCCTGCCTCCTCTCCTCCTTGTGCTGACGATGCACCCAAATTTCCTCTGCTTAGAAAGATGCCGGTCATATGGACGAAGGCCCACCCTGATCCAGTTTGGCCTCATTTTGCAGCACCATCGAAGATCTTGTTTCTAATGAGTTCACATCCACAGGACCGGGAATTAGGACTTGAACTTCTTAATGTGGGGCATGATTCAAACCATAATAATGTCTAATATACAAGTGACATGCCGTCCTCTCAATCAGGTGTTAACATGGCTCCTCATGACCCAGTGACCTGTGAAGAACCCAAATTATATCCACCCCAACATGCAATACTCTAGAGTAGAGTGGAGTCAGGATAACTGCCATAAAATTTCCATTTAGAAAAGGGAGGACTGAGGGACATCAAGGTTTCACTGGTCATGACATCCTGCTGGAGATTCCCTATGAAGGTTCTATCCACTGAGATGTGGGATAGGGGGAGTGGAATTTCTTTGATTAGACATTTTTCTGTGTTCTGGGAGAAATCCCCTTGTGTGCTGTTTCCCGTGATCCCTGGGCTCTTCCCTCTGAAAGGTTCGTCCATGACCACTGTTCTTCATAGCCATACCTGAAGTAGGCAAGTCCCTACTGGAAGTTGCATAGCTTTCACAACCTGCTTTCTGCTTATAGAAGTTTGAGTATGAAAGGGTTGTATTAAGCCTCAAAATAATCAAAGGCTTTTAAAAATACAGGCTTATAATTCTTTTGCAATACTATTTCATCCAAAATTTATGATCAATTTACTTACAATTAGTTCCATGTATTGATAATCATACCCAAAGGACTTTCCTAGACAGAATTATCAAATCTGGTTTGTTTCTTTTCTTCCTCCCTCTTTCAACTTAATGATGACCATTTTAAATGACAATGGCTATCTTAAATAATAGGCTTATGTAAGATGAAAACAATTAGCACTGAATTATATACATGAATGTGGTTAAAAGGGGAAATTTTAGGTTTAATATGTTACTAGATGGGGTCGGATGTGGCTCAACTGGTTGGGCGTCCGTCTCCCATATGGAGGGACCAGTGTTCGATCCCCGGGACCTCCCGGTAAAAAAAAAAATATGTTACTAGAATAAAAATTTTAAAAATACATTAGACTGAGCAACATAGTGAACCCTGTTGTAAATGACAGACTGTGGTTAATAGCACAATTATAAAAATGTTCTTGGGAAACGGATGTGGCTCAAAAGGTTCGGCGTCCGTCTACCATATGGAGAGACCGGGGTTCGATCCCCAGTACCTCCCGGTAAAAAAAAAAAAAAAAAAAAAATGTTCTTTCATGAATTGTAACAAATGTCCACACTAATGCAAGGTATTAATAACAGAATGACATGTGGGAACTCTATTTTATGCATGATTTTTCTATAAACCTACAACTTCTCTAATAAAAAGTAATAATAATAAATAAAAATGTAAAAAAATGTAAACACAGTTAATCTGAATTTTGCCATGAGACTGAAAAATTTGTTTAATTGAGAAATCTTATTATACTTTTCTAATTCAAATTTGTTTTTACTCTTATCTTACTATTTTGGGGTTCATAAGTAATTGGCTTTCCCACCACTTTAAGATGCTGACCTCTTGATTCCCTACATTCCCTTTGGTCTCTGTTTGAAAAGTGCCAGTTCTTATTATATTATATTGTAGTGATATACTAATAAAGTCAGTCAATCATAGCCAAAAACTACACTCTGGTTCTTCTCAACTATTTTTTGTAGCGTGTCTACAGGCTTAGTAAGCAAGTCATCTATTTTCCAAATTACCATAGGTGACAGTTTTAACAAATGTTGTGTCATTGCATAATATAGATCTCATGCTTCCCAGACTCTTAATATTAGCTTTCTTGCTGTCTGCATCCAACTAAGCCAAAACCACATATTTAAGATATTTTATGGAAGCAGTGTGTGTAGAAGTTAGAGCATATTAAAATGTTTAGGGGGATAGTAAAGATATTAATCAACATTTGACTTTAAGTTAAACATGTATTTTAAATTTTTAAGAGTCACTACTAAAACAATAGAAATAGAATATATAATTTCAAAAATAGTAGAGTGAAAAAACATTTTTAAAGCAATAAAAGCAAAAGAAGCTTTGAAAAAGTAGACAAAATACAAAACATACATGCAAAAATATGTATTTGACCCCTATCTCACACTATACACACAAAATTAATTCCTAATTGTGTTATACATGTGAAATATAAACAATAAACCCTCTAGAAGATAACATGTTAAAATACCATCAACACACTGGAGTAGGCAAACATTTTTTAAAAGGACACGAATGGCATTAACTATAAAGGGAAAAACCTGATAAATTGAACTACGTTAAAACTAGGAATTTCTGTTCAACAAAAGATACCACTAAGAGAGTAATAAATGAACTCAAAAAAAAAAAAACAGAGAGAGAGAGACTAATAAGGTAAGTCACAGGATAGGACAATATATTTGCAATTATAAACAAAAAGCTTCTTTCCAGAATGTCTAAAGAACTATTTATCAATAAGACAAAGACATTCAACCCAATAGAAAAGTAAGCAAAAGAACTCAATGAACACTAAACAAAAGAAGTTAATTCAAATGGCCAATGAATGTATAGTAAAATGCTCAATATCATTAGTCTTCAGGGAAATGCAGATTAAAATCATAATGCGATATGGCTACATACCCACATACCAAGTGTCAACAAGGATATGAAGTAACTTTCAGTCACTGCCGATGGGAATGTAAATTGGTACAATTACTTTTAAAAGCTGTTTGCTATTATCTACTAAAGATAGTATACACACAATCCAGCAATTGCAGTCCTAGGTATATCCAATAGATATGTGCACACACGCATGAAGAAAAGGGCAGAAGAATATTCGTAGCAGCAATACTCAAGGTAGTCAAAAGCTGAAAACCAGCCAAAAATGCATCAACAAACATCCTTTCCTCTTCTCCTCGCCCTTCCCCTCTTTGTCCTCTTCTCTGTCCTATCAGCTTCCCCTTTCCCTTCCCCTTTCCGTTTCTCCTCCTGAACAACTCTGACCTTAAATACAGCAGGTGAAACAGAGCAAAGTAAATATCTGCACTGGCATGGATGTTGGAGCCCAAGTCAGGTGAGGATGGCCTCCATGTAGAGGAGCAGTTTAGTATTGGGGATGTAAGCCCAAGTGGGATAAAGAGTATCTATGAAGAGGGAAGGCCCTGTGTGGGGTTGTGGGGTCAGGAGGGCAGCATCTATATCAGGAGAACAGACAACAGGCACAGGGGGTCAAGACCCAAGCAGGGTGAGGAGGGTGTCCATGAAGAGGAGGGAGAAGGTACCAGTTAGAGATTAGTTAGTACAAGGATATTGGTCGAATAAAATACATTAGGATAACAGGAGCCCTTTTTCTCACAGTTGGAGAAGGAAATTACAAATACAGAAAGGGAGAAAGCTAGAATGAACTCTATGGCACTGAATTGCAATTGGAAATATTGGTATCAATTCATAGATTTTAATAAGTGTCAATAGATATAGATGTGAATGCATATGTACACATGTGCATATATGCATAATGTTTCCTAGCTATATCCACTGAGAGGGCCTGTAAGCAACAATCCTACCCCCACAAAAGCAATGACCATACCTAGTGCCCAGATATTGGCTTCTAGATACTATTCTTCACTGAAAGGAGAAATGACTGATTTAAGTACTGGGACAGGAAAATTCAAGATGAACCTTCAAATGACTCAAGAAAAAAGTTCTTTGTACAGTATTTCCAAATTTTCTGTAAGTTTAAAAAAATTTTTAAATATTAAATTAATTCAAAACAAATTTTGAAAGAAAACAAATTTTAAAATCATCTACAAAAACACCAATTAATTTAAAATACATGTGAATAAATCTAATAAAAGATGAGTGAGATTTTTATGTGGAGAAAATCTAAAACTTTACTGAAAGATTTTTTTAAAGATGTAATTATTTTTTACTTTATTTTTAATTTATCCGCCCTTCCCCCAGATGGTTCTCTTTGTCTGTCTGCTCATTGTTTGCTCGCCTTCTCCAGGAGTCCCGGGAACCTAACCTGGGACCTCCCACATGGGAGGGGAATTCCCAACGGCCTGAGCCACACCAGCTTCCCACGGGCATCTGCCAGCTTGTGGCATCTGCTCGATTAGGCGTCTATTCATTGGCACGGGTGCGGCGTCTGGCTCTCGTTGCAGTGATTGCGGGTGTCTGCTTGTCTTCTTTAGGAGGCACCAGGACCCGAACCCGGTACGGAACCCGGGACATCCCATGTGGTAGCCACATCTGTTTCCCTGAAAGATTTTTTTTTTTTTTTTTTTTTTGAGCAAGGCCCAAGAGGGAGTCCTTAAATGGGGGTTTTTTTCCCTGAAAGATTTTAAAAGAAGTAAATAAACAGTGAGATGTGTCATATTCATAGACTGAAAACCCTGATATAATATAGATGATAAATCTTCCTAAATTGATATATAGATTCAGTGTAAGTCTAACCAAAATCCCATCAAATAATTGCATGCACATGTGTAACTGAAACTTGATAAGGCAATTGTAAAATTTATATGAAAGATTAAAGAACCAAAAAATTCCTGAAAAAGAACAAGGGAGAAGGATCTGCCTTACACCTAAAACTAATTTTTAAATTATGCATAAAATGTATTTTTAAATATTTTTAGGTATGAAACATATAAAAATATTAAGACCACCTGGTATTAATGAAGAGCTAGGCAAGGGATAAATAAAATTGACCAATAGAATAGAAAAGAAAGCGCAGAAGGAAATCTACACCTATTTTCCTTAGAGCTGGCTTTGCACTTCATTGGGGGATGGATTTTCAATAAACAGTGCTGAGACAACTGTTTATCCATTCTAAAAAAGAGAATTTTTAATCTCTACATCACACCAAACAAAAAAGGGGAGTGGATTTTAGGTGGATTAAAAACCTAAATGTCGGGAAATGGATGTGGCTCAAGAGGTTCGGCGTCCGTCTACCATATGGAGAGACCGGGGTTCGATCCCCGGTACCTCCCGGTAAAAAAAATAATAATAATAAAAATAAAAATAAGGGGTCGGATGTGGCTCAACTGGTTGGGTGTCCGTCTCCCATATGGAGAGACCCGGGTTCGATCCCCGGGACCTCCCGGTAAAAAAAATAAAATAAAATAAAATAAAATAATAAAAATAAATAAAAAAATAAAAATAAAAACCTAAATGTGACAGGCAAATGATTTTTTTTATGTGGGGGGGGGAATATAGGAGAATATCTTTATCACTGTAGGTAAGGAATTTCTTAAGATACATAAATCATAACACATAAATATAAAATTTATAAATTTTATTTCACTAAATTTAAGAAATTCTGTATTCTTTAAGTACATGGCAAAGTAAGGACTAGTATCCAGAACATATTAAAAAAAAAAAAAAATCTCCTGAAAATCTATAAATAAAAGCCAAACAACTCAATAACAGAAAAGGCAAAAGGACTTGAAGAGGTACATCACAGCAGTAAGCTGAATGCCCAAAAGCCATATGAAAAGATGCTCAAACTCTTTAGACAGCAGGAAAACTCAAGTTAAAACCCCAGTGAGATACCATTTTACACTCATCAAACTGTCAAGATTTTAAAAGCCTGACAATATCAAGGTAATAAGGATATGAGGGTTTGAGGAAGTACCACCACTATAAAAAACACTTCGACATAGCTAATAAAATTGAAGATAAGCACATCCTAAAACCTATATATACCCCTCCTATTTATGTTCTCTAGGGAAATTCTTGGACATGTGCACCAGAAGCCTGAAACAAGAATAGTCTCAGCATCACTACTATAGTAGGGAGAAAAGGGTTTTTAAAAAAAAAAAAGCAGAAACAACCCAAATGTCTATCAAAAGTAAAGTGTAGGGAAGCGGCTGTGGCTCAATCAGTAGGGCTCCCGTTTACCATATGGGAGGCCCGGGTTCGGTTCCCAGGGCCTCCTGGTGAAGGCAAGCCCGCCCGCACGGCGTGGTTAGCTGACCCAGCGAGCACAAGCAGCAAGGGGGGGATAAATGAATAAATAAATTAAATCTTTAAAAAAAAAAAAAAAAAAAAAGTAAAGTGTATAAATCAATGGTGGTATATCCATACCATGCAGAAGTGAAAACTACTAAATAGCAGATACATGAAATAATGTAGATGAAACTCAAGAGCCTAGTGTTAAGTGAAAAAAAAACAAATTGAAGAAAAATATAAACAATATGATTCCAACGCATAAAGTTCAAAAAACATACAAAACTAAGCAATATCTTATTAAGGGGACCAAATGGTGAAATGTTAACCACAAAATTCAGGGCAGTGGCTACTTCTGACTGCAGAGAGGCATTCAGGGTACTTCAAAGTTAATGGTGAAGTTTCTTTTGGGTGCCAGGGTCTGGGGTGCATATGTCTTCTCTACTTTTTGAGGGATTATCAGTATTACATAAAAACCACCCCACCAAAATAGAGATGACATGGCAACCTTCTAATGTACCCATCACCAATTGCACGATAAGGAGTTCCTAACACATCAGCTTCATTGTTTATATTTAACATGTTTTATGGTTTTTACCAGTCTCTATGTGAATTCCTTAAAACCGAGTTTGCCAGAAACACTGACTCTTCTGGCTTCTCAGCCTTAGCTCATTTTAAAAATTGGAAGGAGGTGGAGAGCAGTAGCAGATTCCTCCACAATGAACTCCTCCAAATTGTCCTGTTGATGATATTCCTTCTTTATATCCTTTGCCTCAAAATCTTTACAGTTAAGAATTCTTCGAAATGAAGGTTAATGGCAATCATGGAGTGATAAGATCCAGGGAGAACATAACAATGACTTTACTTTAATTTACTTTAGCAATCTGTCAAGAAGAATATTGGAAGGGGTCTAACAATGATGCATTGCATTAAACCACCTCCTGATCTAAGTCAGAGCCCCATTTATATGCCAGTCTGGGGTTGGTTCTAGTGTTAGGAGTCAGACAAGATTCTTCTATTGACCATCCCATTCTTTTCCCAAATTTTCCATGATGAAATAATCTTCTTGCCCATTGGTGTCTCAAGCAGTCATGGCATAATCACTATCCATGTGTTCTTGCTAAACAGGCACCATCTCTCCTTGCTACAGTTCTAATTTCAAAATGGGAGGGATTGTCATAGGGTTGGTCTGAGGGCCAAATGAGTTGAAGTACGAAGCACCTCCCACATAAAGGAGACGCTCCAGAAAGGTTAGTTGCCTTCTCAGCCATTCTCTTTGTACTGGCAAATGAAGTTCTGCATCCCAATGTCCTGACCTGCTGATTAGCACTGGTCAAATGATAGAATATGAGATTATTAAAGAAAGACAACCAAGAGAGCAGGGGCAGGCACCTAGATTCCTGTTCATGCTGCTTATGATTCTATTTTCAAAAATGTTATATATCATTTAGAGCTGTTTTCTTTTGAAGGAACTTAATACAAGCCACTTTACATTTATCATAAAATTCTTGTGAGAAACTAGAAATTAACCTGACCATGGTTAAGATCATAAACTAATCATAAAACCACTAAAAACAAATGTGAAAACACAGAAAAAAAGAAATTTTGTTTGATTTTTACCTACACCTTTTAAATAACATTTAAAAGATATTTGGGTTCATTTTTCTTATTTTTGTATTGCTAAATAAAGATAATATTCTGACAATCTGGGAGCCATAGAAATGCTTCTTGAAAAAATTTTGTGTTGCTAAATATAGACAATATTCTAACAAACTGGGCAGCAAAGAACTATTTTGAGCCTGGTTTCAAGAGGCTTCATCATAATCAATTTGTGTTTATTAGCGTCTCCCGAGTGCATGGCTCTGCATTTGCTTTGCAGAATATTAAATATCATGAAAATATTAATTCTTGCCCTCTGAGGGTTTACATTCTAGGATATCTCATTCATTTGGGAGAAAATAATTCCTTCATTTTGAAAACAGCAGGCAGATGGTTTAATCCACTGGGTTTAATTTCAAACAAACAAACAAAAACATTTTTTGAGGTGTAGAAAAACTAAAAGAAACAGATAAAAACATGTCAAGAGTTTTACATATAATTTGGCTCTATGGAAACACTCAATATTAAGTGTTAAGTATGCATAATATTTACACATTTATTCTAAGTCATCCTTTTAATATTATTCTCCAGTTTCTGAGAAATTCCACTAAATTCAACAGGTATTTTTTAACACCTACTATGTGCCTAGTGCTAGACAAATATTCTATCATCATTGATTCACTCAGTATTTGTGGAGCACTTACCATGTGTCACTTTTCTAAATGTCACAACATAGTCTTGAACAATAAAAAGCTCCTACCTATTCACCCAACATCAGTAATGGTGTTGAACTGTTTTCTAAATCTCATAACATGAATAAAGATCCAAGGAACCTGGGAAAGTATTTTGTTCAATGGTTTCATTTTACAAGGAGGAATACTGAGGCAATGTCAGAATGTGTATTATATACACAGGAAATCCTGTCCTGTGTATGTTATGAGTGTCAGGCATCATTTGAAGGCAGCCATGAACTAGAGGTAGAGACCAACACCATCACTAAATCCAACTCATAACTTTGGTACCTAAGCACAAACAAATCTCACAGAAGTTAGAATTGGGGTTAATGGATATTTCACTAAACTTTGGGAAAATTTTAACAATATAATAAATTAGTAACAAAGGATGCTCTTTGAAAGACTTGTTTTAAAGTGGCAGAGAAATGAGGTATACTGTTGAGACCCTTTAACAAGTCTCCCACAATCTTCTTTTGTCCAGTTTGGATCAAGTTTACCCACAGCAGCCAGAGTGAACTTTTGAAAATGCTAATATATTCTTGTGTCTTGCTTGCATAATACCTTTAAGGCAGGGACTCTGGACCAGGGGTCCACAGACCCCAAGGGGAAAGATTTCAGGGGGTCTGTGAGCTCAAATTGAAAAAAATCAACATATTATCTTTATTTTCTCTGACCTCTAACTGAAATCTAGCATTTCCTTCACTCATGAATGTATGCAACAAATAAATTACAATAGTATTCATTTCACCTGACTGACAAAGGGGTCCGTGGAACAAAAAAGGTTAAGAACCCCTGCTTTAAGTTCTCTCATCCCTTGAGAAGGAATCAAAACCCTTAAAATGGCCTAAAAGTTTCTGCATTAATCAGGCTCCCATCTGCCTCTCAAGCCCCACATCACACAAACGATCTCCCACTCTTAGGGCTCAAGCGCACCGGGCTTCTTCCTGATCCTTAGACTCCTCAGGGGGCCGAGCGCCTTCTCCACTCAGGACCTGCACAGCTGTGCTATTTGCTTCCAGGGCACATACGTGTGTGGTTTCCTCTCACAGCACATTCGTGTTTTGTTTCTCTTCAAGGCACATTCGTGTACATTTCCCTCTCCAGGCACATTTGTGTGTGGTTCCCTCTCAGGGCACATTCGTGTGCTGTTCTTCCTCAGAGTACATACATGTGTGGTTCCCTGTTCCTCTTCAGGGCACATATGTGTGTGGTTCCCTCTCAGGGCACATTCATATGCAGTTTCCTCTCAGGGCACATACGTGTGCTGTTCCCACCTCAGGGCCTGTGTATGCTGTTTCCTCCTTCCTCTGGAATGCTCTTTCCCTTACCCTGGGCTTAGCCAATTATAACTCATCCTACAGATCTCAGCTTTAAATGTTGATTTATGAGGGAAGCCTTCTATCCCCAAAGTAGATGAAGTCCTCCTTTTATTTGCTCTTATAGGTCCTGGTCTTGTTCCTTCATAGAATTTTTCACAATTGTGATTAATTAACTGTTTGTTTAATGTGTTTCTTCTGCTAAAGTGTGAGGCTCCTGAAAGCTGGGGTCAGCTTTGCTGGACAGGACTGAGTCTGCATTTTGCCTTTTTCACAGCTGTGTCCTTATCAAGGTGCCTGGTACACATCAATAAATATTTAATGCATTTATAAATCAATAAATGAATGAATGAGTAAATGAATGGAAGAGATTCCTGTGTTTAGTTAGAAACAGATTGAAGGGCCTCATTAATATCAGCCTTGGGTTCAATCTATCAGTAAATAGGATCCCAGAGTCTCTCATTTGGATGATTTTGTAGTCAAAACAGACTTTTCACCAGTAATTTTGAATTAAGCACACCTTTCTAATCCTATTACTTAGCACATTGCCTGGTACACAATAAGGATTTTGTAAATGTTGGATGGATGGATGGATGGATGAAACCAAAGCCAGTAACTGAGTTTGTCTACAAAGCTATTTCTAATAAGCATAATCAGCATCATCCTAAAATGAGCTAAAGAAATCTGCACAGATTTGGAAAAAGAGAAGCAGATAAAAGGATAGAAAAAATAAAAGGAAAACAATTAAAGTTCCCTTGAGCTCTCGTAGTCTTTGTTGTCTGTAACATGCTATTGGCACTTACATACTGAAGTTTTCATTAACTTTATATGTGTGTATTGTTTACTGCTCCAGCTAGATTATAAGGTCTGAAAACACATATTATACTTCCTATATCTTTCCCTCAACACTCACTTTTACAGCAGTTGGCCCAGCACATAGCATGTAATAGGTGCTCTACTCAGAAAATGCTTACTAAATGCAGCATAACAAGGTGCTACTATATTCAGCTGAAAACTGACTGGCGAATGTATTCCCATGTGCTGTAGAAAAAATGCTTCTTTCATCTCCCTGAGCCTTACCGGGCTTTTATCTGGGTTTCCATGCCTGATTGCCAGACAGATGCTGTTACTGAGATTGCAAATACTGATCATAACGATGTTTAAGGAAACAATGAAAAGTCAACGGCTCAAAGTCAGCGGCTCTAAGTTATGGTGGCAATTGTGATGGTTAAAATAACAGGAAGTTAGAAATGGTCATTGTTCATTGTGATTAGAATAACTGTAATTTGACAGCTTAGTTTGTGCTAATAATTAATCCAAAAAGAGATGAAAATGCAGTTTTGGAAAGAATAGATGTCTGAGAGGTTTGTGTATTTATGACAAGGTGCTAAAATCCAAAAGAATAGAAAATCATATTATCCAGTTTATAAATGATATTTTGCTAGTTGTTATATGTTCTTAATGAAAAAAAGAAAAGAAAAAGAATAAAGAATTAGATTCCCATCGAGACCAAATACCCAGGAAAAGAGAGAAGCAAAACATAAAATAACCAAAAAAGAAAAGAAACCGGCTAAGTCAAGAAAACTGTGCAAGGTTCTCAGACTTGCCATTTCTTGCCTCCTAACTCTATTTAACTCCAGGCACTAAGCAGCCTGTCACCTGCTGGTTTAGTCTATCATGTTTTAAGCCAACCCTGTATACATGGACAAAGCTGGATTAGCCAGTTGACCAGTCTCTCTGCCTGAACCCAGACATGAAATGTAGCAACCCTATCAGTAAATATTACTGAGCAGGCACCCCAAAACGTGTATCTTTATTTATATATAAATTATATATGCTACATTGTAGCCATATATTATGCATATCATAAAGCATGCATAAAAGTATAATTTTAAAAGAGTGCAATAAAAGCAAATATAAGTAGAAATACCAGTATTTCCTTCCTTTACTCCAATAAATCACCATACACATTCCCTGGATGGAGTGCTCCCAGCTTGGAGACCTCTGGTTGAAGCCCCACTTCATAGCCCCAGCTGTGGTTTTCCAGTCCATGCTTGACTGTGCTTCTGCCTTGACTTCTCGATTTCCCCCCTGGTTCCCTCTCCTACAGTCACAAGATTGTCTAAAATCAGGAGTAAAGGGCTTAGATTTGTGGCCTCACCTACTCTTACCACTGTGAAATCCCATTATTCTTGAGACTCTTATTACTGACTAGTTAACCAATTATCAAAGGAGAAATGCACTATTTTAGGATAACGTTGTTCCAAAAGCGCTATATCTGGGGGTAATGGCATATGTTTAAATGTGGTTATCCCACAGGAAACATTGCAATAAAGAAATAAAGAACAGGCAGAAATAATAATCATCTCAGGGAAGAGGATGTGGCTCAGGCAACCGGGCTCCCGCCTACCACATGTGAAGTCACTGGTTCAGATCCCAGTGCCTCCTAAAGATCAGAGCAAGCTGGCGCGACAGGCAGATATGGCAAGCTGACACAAGAGGCCAAGAAGAAAAAACATAATGAAAGTCACAACAAAGCAGGGAGCAGAGGTTCCCAGTGCCTCCTAAAGAAGACATTGAGCTGATGCAATGGGCAGGTGCGGCGAGCTGACACAACAAGAGACATGGGGAGTAAAAACATAATGAGAGACACAACAAAGCAGGGAGCAGAGGTGGCTCAAGCAATTAGGTACCTCCCTCCCACATCAGAGGTCCCAGATTCTGCTCCCAGTGCCTCCTAAAGAAACAAGGAAGATGCACAGACACAGCAAGTGAAAAACAAGGGGTGGGGAGAAATAAATAAATAAAATAAATCTTTTTTAAAAAATCATCTTATACATATATACAAAAGGAGAGCAGCAAAACAGTTCTTAAACCAAAAACAAAATGCAAAGTATCCTAAACAGGGTACCTATCACTAAATTGTCACAAAGGAACATTAAGAATGAACACAATAATCATATTTAACAATTACTTTATATCTTACCTTAAACTTAATAAATCAAAAATACGTAAGGGGGCGGATGTGGCTCAAATGGTTGGGCATCCATCGCCCATATGGAGGGACCTGGATTTGATCCCCAGGACCTCCCAGTAAAAATAAAAATAAAAAAATAAAAATAAAAAAAATACGTAAGGGATGGTCCAAGAATAGATAAAAGCACGGCATTTAAAAAGTGAAAACAAAATAGGAACATTCACCAACACTGCATTTTTCAACAAGGAATATTTCATTAGTGGAGATGTTGGTGAAAAATTAACACTTCTAGTTTAATTATTGTATTTTTCACTTCTAGAATTTCTACTTGATTCTCTTTCAAATTTGCAATATTACTTGATTGTCCCCCCGATACTTCTTTTCTCAGTCTCAAATTTCCTAATGATTTCCTGAAATGCCTGCTCACTAGCTGCTTTTTTTCAAGGAAACACTATCTGACACTTTGATTGTATCAACTGAACACATCTATTTTCCATCTATTTCCTCAACTTATCATGAGACAGCAACCTTTTAACACTGGTTATAAGCCAACTTCAAAAGCAAATTTGTTTCATGCTATAACATGGATGAACCTTGCAAACATAATGCTAAGTGAAACCAAAAAAGACCAAAAAACCATGATTCTACTTATATGAAATATCTAGAAAAAGCAAATTCATAGAAACAGAAAGTAGATTAGCGGTTACCAGCCACTGGAGGAGGGGAAAGGGAAGTTATTCCTCAATGGGTACAGAGCTTCTGTTTAGGGTGATGAAAAAGTTTTGGCAACGGATGGTGGTGAAGGTAGCACAACACCATGAATATAATTAATGCCACGTACCTGTACATTTAAATATGACTTAAAATTTTATTATATATATATAACCACAGTTTAAAAAGGATATTTGGGTATTGATCTTCAAACACAACTTTATAAGGAAAATTATTATTTAAAGCAAATTTTTAAAGAAAAATATATAAAAACCAGAGCTCCAAATAGAACTTAGCAGCTTTCTAACATACTCTCCAAAAATTCTCTAAAATCTTCTCAAATAAATACTACTACTTTGCAATTAGATGTCTTCTCTTTATCTCTTTCCCCAGCATAACTAAGTGCACATCAGAGGAACTTGGCTTGTGCTGAAGTCGCACAATTTGTCAATTTTCACAGGCTTGCTTTACATTCAGCTAACTACTTGATTCTATATCTTAACAAATGTTTACGTTTGTTTTGTTCTGTTCAAAACTTTCTCCAAAACTGAATTAAGGTGGTTTATAAGCATGCATATAAAAAAATTACTTATAACCTAATGGGATTAAACAAAAATGCTGAGGAAATTAGGCAAAGGCAAAATTGGGAGTAAAAATTAAGGTGAAGTCATTGGGTGAAGTTGGGTTACTGCCTGAATCTTACTCATCTCTATTCTCAGCATGTAAAGTAAGAATTGGCATATAGTCAACATTTAGATTTTAGATTGTTGTTGGAAAACGTTCCAAATCCAATTCACTCAATTTAAAATTAGTTGTGGTGACTTGGATTTTATAAACGAGTAGATGTGGAGTAAGGTAAGGAAAAGGAGGTATCAAATATTACCACCAAATATTAGCAACATAGAACAGAATGAAAGTGGTATTTTGCACAGGTTGGAGAAGTTAGGTATAGAGTATCTATAACTATAAAGCTCTTTGTCTTGTTTCCAACGGCAGCAATTCAGCCAAGTTTCAGCATACTTGTCACAAAAATGGGTATGTATTTTGGCAAAGAGAAATACAGGATTTATCTTTAATAACAGGAGAGTTAAAGATAAATCCATGAAGTCATCTAGAGATAGATAATAATTAAAGTTCAAAAAGTTTATGGTCTCTTTAAAGAAGAGTGTAAAAATGGAAAATAAGAATAAAAAATTAGTTTAATAGAAGAAACACTTGATTGGGGTTTAAAAGACAGGGATTGAATCTCTGCTCAGACACAAGTTCTATGCCAAACTGCCATTAAGTCACTGCATCCTCGGGGTCCTGGCTTTCTCACCAGTGAAATGGGGTGGGGTGGAGATCACTGGAGAAGCCTCAGTGCCAGTTGCCCCAACCTGGACAGCAGGTGGGGTCAACAGGCCAGCCATCAGACCCCAGACCCAAACTTTTTGTTAGTTGTAAACCTGCTCTCATCTTTCCACTGTAACTTTTATAAAAGGCTTTCCCATAAGGATTCTTTAGAAGAAAGAGTTCTGCTACTTTCAAAAAGCTGGAAAACCATTAGACTAGATAACTTCTAATGTCCTTCACATCTCTAATAGTTTATGATGAGAGGCCAGAAGGAATGAGGCTGAGTGGCTTCAAAGAACCTCAAAACTAAAATAGGCGCATCACGATGAGAACAATAACAACACTTGAAGTTTTCATAACACCTTTCTCTCAAGAGACTGAAAATTCTCCCCCAGGCAATCCCATGTAAATTAGTAACAGTACAGTTACCTCCATTTTACAGGTTGGAAACAAGCACAAAAAAAAAAAAAAAAAAAAAGGAAGCAAATTCTCATTGATGGTGGAGGCAAGGCTAGCATCTAACCCACTGATTACCAAGCCAGGGTTCCTAATTCCAAAGTTTTTAGAGCACCTTATTTTAGCAAAGAATCTTGTTGGGTGATTTGATTGTGTCACACACAATGTAATATGCATGCAGGCACATGATGTGATCTCAATTTATGAAGTCATTTTACATAAAAAGCATGCATAAACATTTGCAGCAATATGTTTGGAGTCAGTGGACATCTGTAATTAAAATGACTCCAAAAACATTCTAGTTGTGCTTCCTAAATACAGCTTTTTGGTCTTTTCTGAACTGCCCTGCCTCCTTTGCAGTTTGGGTTCCTGTTACTATATGATTCTGCACCTTATAACTGCAGTTTGATGAATCACAAAAAAAATGCTACCTGACATGGAAAATTCACAGCCCACAGTTTTGTCAGGGAAAATTATGTAAAATGTAGCTGTCATGCAAAATTAACATTTGATGAATATATTTATCTTTTATTTTTTAAGGTATCAATTTAATTTAAGTGGGATCAGCACTACTGAGCCAAAATGAACCACACATTATATCAAACAATATGAGCAAGCCATTAAGCACAGTTCTGGTCTTTAAGGTACATCACACTTGTGTCTGAATTTGTTTAAGTAACTACAGTCTTCAAGTCAATGGCATCTATAGGATGTGTGGTGGCTTGGAGTAATGTACCACAGAAAAACATGTTCTTAAACTTAATCCATTCCTGTGGGTGTGAACCCTTATAAATAGGACTTTTTGATGATATTACTTTAGATAATGTGTGGCCCAGGATGGGTCTTAATCCTATCACTGAAGGCCTTATAGGGAAGGTCACAGAGAGAGAAAAAAAGCCACAGAGGGAGTAGCCAGAAGCTGAAAGTCAACAGAACTCAGAAGCGAAGGGAGAAGCCCGGAGACCTGCCATGTGCAGTGCCATGTGACAAAGAAGCCCAGGACCAAGGATTGCCAGCAGCCAGTCCCAGAATACCAGTCTTCAGAGAGAAAGCATTGACTTACCTTGATGATGCCTTGATTTGGACTTCTCCTAGCCTCAAAATTGTGAGCCAGGGAAGCGGATGTGGCTCAAGCAATTGGGCTTCCGCCTACCACCTGGGAGATCCCAGGTTTGGTTCCCCAATGCCTCCTGGAGAAGGTGAGCTAGCGCAGTGGGCAGTTGCGGCAAGCTGATGCAACAAGATGATGCAAGAAAAGTGACACAAAGTGGAAAGACAATGAGAGACACAACAACCTAGGGAGCTGAGGCGGCTCAGGTGATTGAGCGCTTCTCTTCCACATAGGAGGTCCCAGGTTCGGTTCCCAGTGCCTCCTAAAGAGAAGACGAGCAGACACAGAGAGCACACAGCAAATGGACACAGAGGGCAGACAGCAACCACAGACAACGAGGCAGGGGGAATAAATAAAGTAAATCTTTAAAAAGAACAAACAAAAAAAACCAAACAAACTGTAAGCCAATAAATTCCCATTGTTTAAGCATGGTTTTTGCTTTAGTGACAAGGAACCTAAAACAGGAGGGTGCTACAAATACGAGTTTTGAAACCAGATTGTCTCTAATCCCAACTCTGTCATTTGCCAGCTCTGTGACATTGAGCTAGTTACTTAACTTCTCTGTGCCTCTTTCCTTATCTTTAATAAGGGATATTAACGATTCAGTGAGATAATACAGTGTGCATATAATGCATTTAGAACAGTGCCTATTCCATAAAAGCTTAGTGTTTATTTAAAATATAAATAAATAGGGGGCAGATGTGGCTCACATGGTTGGGCATCTGTCTGCCATATGGAGGGACCTGAGTTCGATCCCCGGTACCTCCAGGTAAAATAAAAAATAGAGAGAGAGAAGGCACATGGGCTGCCAGGCTCTGTGTGTCGGTGAGCCGCCAGGCCCCGGGAGCCATGCAGCAAGATGATGACGTAGCAGGGGAGAGACAAGACAAGATGCTCTGAAAGCTCTGAAAACCAGGAACCAAGGTGGTAAAGGTGGCAGAACACCTCTCTCCTACATCAGAGGTCTCCAGGATCGAATCCTGGTGAAGACTGGAGGAGAAGGATGAGAAGAGATGGCAGGAAACAGACACAGAGAACTGCCCAGCAAATGAACACAAAACAGCAAATGGGGAAGGGGGGGGGATTAAAATGGATAAAATAAATAAATAAATCTTTTTTAAAAAATAAAATAAAATATAAATAAATAAGATGACAAAAAAAATTCCATCTTTTGGGTGTCTGTTACTTGCAAGCAAATTTATCCTGCTTAGAGTAACCTGCTTACCCTAACATGAATATGCTGAAGAGACAATATAATTTGTTTCTCAAATGTGGAAGGGATATAACTTTTCTATGGAAAGCAAAGGGAAAAAATGAGTAGCAAATTCAATAAGCATCAGGTTTAAATTAAAAATTAGCATTTTTTTTCTTTCTTCATTCTCTCTCTCCCCCTCCCTCCCTGCCTGAGTAATTCGATCTAAAAGCCATTACAGCTGAAAGAAGAAAGGAATCTGGGGACTAGGGAAGGGGTCTGCAGCCCCGCACATGTTGTTGAAGCCTTTCTTGTGGAAAGGAAGAGAACTGTGTCACATGATCCAGAACAGGGTGTCAGAACACACGAGGGATAAGGGGGACATCCCATGTGGGAGTAGGGGAAGCAGGCATGGCACTGGTGTTGGAAGATCTGTTACATGGGAGGGAGAGTGAATGATGAGCTTTGTTACAAAGGGGTGTTGGTCAAATAAGTAAATACAGAGAAGAGAATGGGAGCCAGAAAGAAAATGAGAATGAACTCTATTGCTGGACTGGAATTTTAGGTGTTGATATAAATACACAGTTTTCATTATAGATAGTTATAGAAATAAGTGTAAACGTGGGTGTGTATGCATATACATATATGCATATTTTCCCTAGCTCTGCCCACTGAGAAGGCCTGAAAACAGTGACACCCCAGTAGGAATGAGTATACCTAGCACCAGATTCTGATTTCTAAACACCATTCTCCACTAAAAGGAACCAAGGCTCCTTGCGGAAAAGGCTGATTCCAGAGCTGGGACAAGGAAAATACAAGACAAGCCTGGAACATCTTGTTGTGTCAAATCGTAAGGAAGTGCTCAAAGAATAAGGGAAACACATCCAAAGGACACAGAAACCAGCTTAAAGAGGTTCCCAGAGGCCAAATATGGGCAATGTGAATATCAAAATAAACAATGATAGTAATGTTACAACCCATTAAATAAAAAAGAATCCATCAGTCCATACTGACATAAATAAATAAATGGGGAGGGGAGAAAGCTCTTCCTTACAATGAAAGTAATCCAATGAATGTAGAAGGAATTATGGAATCAGAAAATCACCATTTGGCAATCATGATAGTAATAATTAACTCAGCCAGGAAACATCAATGGATCCTAAAACTCATGGGTGAAAGTCTGAAAAGGAATGAGATATTTTCATAGTCTCAAAATATTTCTCCACAAATAGTTATTACAAAGAGGGTAAACAGTCACTTTGCAAAGGACCTGAAAGACACTTTGAACTTTGAACCGCGCCAGCAATAACATAATTAAAACTTGCGTACCACCTGATCGAATGCAAAGAGAACACAGCATCAATTCTGTGATATTCCTGCTAAAAGCATATAACCCGAATGTAATAATGAGGCAATATCAGACAGATACAAATGAATGGACATTCTGTGAAATAATTGGCCTATAATTGCCACACATGTCAAGATCACTAAAGTCAAGGAAAAAATAAGGAACTGTTCCACTTTGAGACAGAGACTAAAAGACATGACAATTAAAGGCAACACATGATCCTGAATTCACTCTTTCTGCTATAAAGGATGTTAGTGGGACAACTGGCTAATTTGAATGGGGCTGAGGGTTCAATGGCAGTGACTTACCATCTGTGGTGATTGAGGCTGGGTGAATGAATGTACTTGATTGTAAGAAAGACATTTGAAATATTCAGGGATGATGGGGCATCATGTCAGCAACTTGCTTTCACTTGGCTCAAGGGGAAAAAAACTCTTTGTATATGTATTAGTCAACCAAAGGAGTGCTGATGCAACATACCAGAAATCTGTTGGCTTTTATAAAGGGTATTTATTTGAGGTAGAAGTCCACAGTTACCAGGCCATAAGTTACTCCCCTCACCAAAGTTTGTTGCCATATGTTGGAGCAAGATGGCTGCCAATGTCTACGAGGGTTCAGGCTTCTTGGGTTCCTCTCTTCCCAGGGCTCTGTTTCTCTCTGGGCTCAGTTCCTCTGGTTCCTCCACAAGGTCAGCTGTACACTATAAGGCTCTCTAGGCTTTGCCTCGCTCCACAAGGCCAGCTGTGAACTGTCAGGCGAACGCCTTTTCTCTTTTCCCAGAGCCTTCTCTCCTTCCTCACGACCAAGCTCCTTTGTGTGCTTACTTCCCCGGGCTCCAACATTAAAACTCAGCATCAGAACTCCAACACCAAAACTTCAACTAACTCCTCTGCTCTGCCATGTAGTTTTATCTCTGAGTCCTACTGACGTGGCCCAATCAAATCCTTAATCATAACTTAATCATGCCCAGAGGAACAGACCAGTTTACAAGCATAATCCATATCTATTTTTGGAATTCATAATTATATCAAACTGCCACAATATACTTTGTAACTTTTTTTAAGTTGGAAATTACTGCAATTTCAAAGGAAAATTCATTATTATTGTGAAAATACTAAAAATTGTATCATTTTAGAACTACCTATTCATGAGGCCATTGTGGAATCAAATAAGTCAATGCCTATAAAGCATTTAGCAAAAGACTTCATACATGGTAAGAAGTTAAAATTATATATATATATATATATAAAATCACTCATTCACCCATCCCACTGGCAAGTGAGTATGATCACAGAGCCAAGTGAAAGGACTTAGTCCAATAATTGGAACTGTTACTACCTTGAAGCAAATGTCAGGCTCGGATGACCTTGAGGCACCATTTGCACATAATTATATCTGGTCCCATAGTGCTAATTATCATATTTCTTCTGCCCTTTCATAAGCATCCTCCTGATTAAAAATCACTTATTAGGCACAGTATGATGTATACCATACCACCAAGCACTATAAAGGCTTGATTAAACCTTGTGTTTTTCTGATTCTCTCACCCTTACCTAGCCTTACTTTGTAAATGAAGAAGGTGATCCAAAATGTCCCACTCAGGGTCTCTGAGCAGGTTGATGGCAGAGACAAGAGCAAATACCTAGAGAGTCAAAGAGCTTCCTTCCCCTTATAGAGAACTTCCCAAATTTGAAAATATAGCTTCAACCCAGTCAAGTTTTTATAGGCATAGTAACCCTGGCTCAATTTATCCCTTTACAACTTCAACTTTGCTCTTCATTCCACATCCAAAAACATTGTCCCTGGAGTTTAAGGTGGCATTTCTAAAATAATTTCATAAGACTTCCTCTGTGGAGAAAGCTAGCTTCTTTTATTTTGAAAACTGTCATTGTGGGGAAAAAAAAAAACGGAGAAGAAAAGAAAAATGCAAACCACTCAGCCCAGTATCTAATTCTCCTCACACTGCCTCATTCCTGGCGTGCTCAGCTCACTTTGACATCAAGGGGCACTCTGCCAGGAAAGAGCCACATGGACTGCTGAAGGGAATAAGAACCTGACCCTCTCATCTCCCACTCCTCCCCCTTCTCCAGGGCCCCACTGCCAGCTTAACAAACAGTTAATTGCCTTTTCATACAAAGAGTTTGACAGCCACTCTCCCACAAACCACACTAAAATCTTACCCCCTGTATGGTTTGTGAGAAAACTGTTTCCATTTTTAGGAGAGCATAAGACCTGGCCCATTTTATTTAGAAATTAATAATAATTCTGAGTGCTCTCTTTTCTCTGTTCTGGAAGAGCAGTGAAGCAGCTCTGAGATGAAGAATTTACTACTGTGCGTGCCAGGACAAAAACAGATGGACCAAAAAAGTTTAGATGGATGAATCTGAAAAATTGGATGACCTTTATTATACCCCAAAAGTTATAAAAAAATTAGAAGAGCAAAACTTCCATTTGCCAGCAAGATTCTCTCCAATTTACAAATTTCACATTGTGAATTCAGGCACAAGGGTAAAAGCTCGCATCATTCTCTGGATAGCCAGGCATCACTTCTTAGCCGTCAGCAGTGCCATCCACCTTGGTCTCCATACCTGAAAAGTCTAGAAAATGGTTCTGTTCATAAACCTTTTCACTCCAATAAAAAGAGAGACAGTTAAGGAACTCAAATCATGGTCAGCCCATACCCTGAGTTTCCGGAGGCAAGAAGATGAGTGTTTTCATTTAAACACAATCTAAATGAGACAAAGAAATGGCTCAGTTCAAGTGGGCCAACTAACTGCATGCTTCTGCCTGTCCCCAATTCAAGCTATTCACCTCACAGATTTGCCCATGATCAGAAGTGATGTGGATGTGTAGAGTATAATTGGAGCAGTGCAAATTCAGCACCAATTACAAAAATCCATTTAAAATGTCTGTTGTATCAAAGACTGGCCCATAGCATATAATTTTGTACATATTTTGGGCATAGATATGTTATCCAAAAAATGTTTGCTTCACAGACATTCTGAATAATCCCAAGGCAATGTATACTTGTACTTCTGGGAATTAACAATATTATTTAAATTTATGAAGGCTGAGGTAGAAACAACTAAGGTTCACCCTAACCCAGCTCTCATGTGCTTTTCGAATATGGGAGAATTACACTTCTCCACTATCCTGTATATGTCTGGGGCAATGTGAATAGTTCTAGCCCATGAGCTGTGGGAATGTGTGATTGCTAAGCCAGAACAATTAATTACTAGAGTGAGAAATTCCATCTCTGCTTTCCCTCAGCCACAATAAACTCTGAAGCAGCATGGTGATTGGTGGCATCATAAGGTAAGTTCAGTGAAATGTGTACCCTAGCAGTCTTCCTTGAGCAATAAATGCATTTTTTCCTGTTTTAAGCCACTGAAGAACTTTGGGATATTTGTTACTGCAGCATAACGTAGCTACTCCTGACTGCAACAGGAACCGCATGACACATGTTGCCTGTATAGATGATCTCTAACTATCTAACTCAAGTTTTATTACCCAGTCTGACAGGACTTGGCAGAAATGGTAGAAGGCATGTCAGATCCCTAACAGAAGTAGGAGGTGTATATCAGGCTTCATATGCGAACCTAGTGGCAGAATCATGGCTATGGAGCGGGGTCATCCATGTGTTCTCATGTGAGGAAGCCTCTGAAGCCATGAGTTCAACAAAGTTAAGACTCAATAGACAGCCAGATAGCAAAATGAGAAGACAATTCAAAGTCCACAGAGAAAAGCAGAGTCTTAAACCAAGTACCACCAGTGTGGTTTGGCACTAGATGATAAAATTTTACCAAGTTTACTGCTGTTTCTGATGGCTTTTACTGGCAATAAAGCACACAAAGAGATTCTCTCACTCTATGCTATCCTAAAAATCACTGTGACAAAAGCAGGAGTTCCTGAATTTTTTTATTTAAAATCTCCTGGTATCCAACTAATTCTACAGATCAATTTTTACTTATTTTATTTATTTATGTTTTAAAATAGCATCCAGATAAGAAAACTTAGCAATCTCTTCAGTCTTTGTTTATCACCCTTCCAAAATAATTGACCCAAACAGCAACTACCAAATCTACATCATTAATTTCTCCTCTCTCCTAACAGAAACCCTGTCCACAAACAACCATCATAGGATATATTTTTAAATTTTAAAGAAATTATAGAGGTCATCCATTCTTATGACTATTTCCCCACCCTCAAAAAAATTGTTCAAGAAACAACAGCCAAATTAGGGGGAAAAAATAGTTTCTTAATCTATAGCTTTGGTCTGTACTTACCCACCAGGAAATTTTATATCATGAATAAAATAAAGAAGCATCTGAGAGGCCAATGTATATTAATATAAACATAGCAGAAAAATAGCCTACATATAATTAAATCAGAATGCAAGCTGCTGGTATCCCTTATAATTTTTTTTATTAATAGCAAGATGTTATATTTTGCTCTTGTTCTTCAGCTTATTAGAAAATTTGGACTGTAATTTTGGATCCTGTGTCTAAAGAACTAATTAAATGATAAATGTCATTTTTTTCCTCCCAACTTACACAACCAGGATTTTGAATAACAAATTTTTCTATTGTGCCAAACCAAGAGAGAAAATATTACTCTTTTGATCTTTGGAGGATCAAAGAGGACTCATAGAAAGTAATTAATTTGTAAATAAATGAAATGTTTAATATTTACTTTATATTTTTATGTGTTTTTATTTTTATAAAAGAAATCTTACTTTCTCATTTGCAGGCATTTTCTTTCAGAGGTACTTCATCATCTTCACATCTAATTAAATTTCAACTACAAGTGGCTTTAAGAACTTCAGCTCTACAGTTCTGCACCCACCAGTCTCAGTTACAGTGCAATCAAATAGGCAATTGCTCTAAAGATCCAAATATTGACAAAATCTTAAAGTAAATTCCTTTGTAATGTGTTTAATTGGGCCAAATTGGTCATTTCGAAATTTTACATCTGAATTTTATCGTAGGAGGGAAGGGCAAATACTAAGCAACACTCCACAACTCTCCTTTCCCCTGGCTGTGAAAGTCAAGTCCTTGTGCTTGTTCAGATGAAGCCCAGATTACTGAGGCAGGATGAAGGCCTGATAAGAGAAATGTATCCCTTTTAATTTCTCTCTTAACAGAAATGTATCATTTCTTAAAGACAGGACACTGCAGAAATGGAGAGTGAATACCCACTCTGAATGAGTCTCCTCTCATCCTATTTCCCAGAAGAGGAAAAAGAAGCAGAGAAGCAGGAACATGGATAAGCATAGCCTAGGAAGAGTGAGAGTATACAAAGCCTTCAATTACTGACTTAACTCTCCCATCTAGATCTCAGGGCAGTCAATCTAGTCCATTAGATGGTAAGGCTTTGAGAAATGCCTCTTTAAAGCATAGCCAGCCAAGCACAGTGTGGATACCTAATCAAGGCAAAATAAGTAACATACTAAACATATCCATAGTGTTTTGTTTGTTTAACTTATTTTTATAAAGGAGGTACCAGGGTTGAACCCGGGACCTTGTACATACAAAGCAGGCACTCAACCACTAAGCTATACCCGCTCTGTGTGTTTTAATTTTTGTTGAGGTACAACTTGCTTTCAGTAAAGCACACAAGTCTGAAGTATGCAGCTCAAAGCATTTTTCACAATTCTACACCGGTGGACTGACACCCCAGATCAACATATAGAATATTTCCCATGCCCAACTTTTACTTTTAAATTATTTTAAAATGTTGTCTAAAGAGTTGGCAGATATTGGGATTCTTACTTTCCAAAGTGAGTTGGAAAGAAAATTAAGAAAAGTAGAGCAAGTGATTAAAGGCGGTGAGGTCAAGTGGTTAAAAATTACAAATTTGGGCATTGGAAAGACCTGCCATTCTCTATATATTTATGACATTTGACTGGGCATACATCTCTACCTCCTTCAAAAATATTATAAGATTAATAGCATATCTGTTAGTGAATCTTATAGGGAGTAAATGAGTTAATGCATGTAAAGGCTCACAAGGTGCCATATATATTCTAAATAAAAACTCAACAAATGGCAGGTATCAATATTAAGAGTTAATCATTTTAAGATTCAGCTACAACACATTCCATTTGGGCCAAAACTTCTTCTATCTTCCTGGCAGCTATGCTTTCATTTGAGAATGCCTTCAAGGGTAGAGTGACACTATTTTCATTCCTACCATTTTGATTTAGCTGTTGAGGAGAAATTTCAAAAAAATATTTCATTTGAACTACTGTATAGTTTCAAGCCCTCTTTTAAAGGTAACGGTTAAGAATTCTAAGAGGGAGTAAACTTATACTGTCTTTGATCGAATAAGCTGCTATAATTAGAACAAATGTTCTCTGCAATGGTCAAGCTATTTATTTTTCAGAACTTCCAATTTTTTAAGGCCTGAAATGGTTTAATTCTGTCCACCAAGCAATTAATATGTTCTACTAAATACATCGAGCCAGAGAACCAAATTAACACCCTTCAAGAGTGATATATCACGGAAGCGGCTGTGGCTCAATCAGTAGGGCTCCCGTTTACCATATGGGAGGCCCCGGGTTCGGTTCCCGGGGCCTCCTGGTGAAGGCAAGCCCACCCGCACGGCGTGGTTAGCTGACCCAGCAAGCACAAGCAGCAAGGGGGGGATAAATGAATAAATAAATAAAAAATAAAAAATAAAAAAAGAGTGATATATCAGGGAAGCGGATGTGGTGCAAGCAATTGGGCTCCCATCTACCATGTAGGAGGTCCAGGGTTCGATTCCTGGGGCCTCCTGGTGAAAGGTGAGCTGGCCCACATGGTGAGCTGGCCCAAGCAGAGTTGGCCCCCGCGGAGTGCTGGCCTGTGCAGGTGTGCAGGGTGCACAGGAAGGCTGGCCCGTGCAGAGAGATGGCGCAGCAAGTTGATGCAACAAAAAGAGACACAGAAGAGAGACAATAAGAGATGCAGCAGACCAGGGAGCTGAGGTGGCGCAAGAGATTGAGAGCCTCCTTCCACTCCAGAAGTTCCCAGGATCGGTTCCCAGTGCTGCCTAAATAGAAGACAAGCAGACACAGAAGAACGCACAAAGAGCAGACAGTGTGACCAAAACGGGCGGGGGGAGAAATAAATAAATACAATAAATCTTAAAAAAAAAAAAAAAAAAGAGTGCTACATCAGTGCTCAGCTCTACAGAATGTTTTATGACCTTTCCACCTAGTTTAATGGAAAGATTTTAAGCATCAGAATGCCCCAGGATGGGAAAATACACCACATGTAAGCTATGGGCTATGGTTAATAGCAATATTTTGACAATGCTCTTTTATAGTTTGTAACAAATGTTTCACAACAATGCAAGGTGTTGGTGGGTGGGGTGAGGTATGGGATCCCTATATGATGATATGCACATTTCTTTCATAAGTTCACAACTTTTACTATACAATTTTGTTTATGTATATTCACTTATGAATGATATACCTCAATAAAATTTTAATTTAAAAAAAAGGAATGAATGCCCCAGCATGGCTCAGATTCTTTCAGAGGATAAAACATATACTTCCCTATGAAGTATAACTCTGCGTAGAAAAATTAAACTCCTCTACTGTAATATGGAGTTCTACTTTCAAACCCTTTACTCTAACCCCAAAACTGTACTAAAATTCCATTCATCAACCTGAACATAATTCCGTTAGGAAAGATGTCTTTCTGTAAATGGATAGTAGTTGACACAAATGCATACTTAGGTGGCTTTCCAGCCTCACATGACCACATGTTCCATGTAGACTTCTCTCCGATATGACGATCTCGCCCTAGTCTTCAGTTTGGGGCAGCTGATCTGCCTTCCTGCACACCCATCTGAACCATGCACCAACACCCCAAAACTCCCAGCCACCACCGCACCAAAGCAAAGCCTGTGGAATTACTATTATTTTCCCCCACACAATCATTACTCCCTGTATCAGTCAGCCAAAGGGGTGCCAATGTGAAATACCAAAAATGGATTGGTCTTTATAAAAGGTATTTATTTGGGGTAGAAGTCCATAGATACCAGGCCATAAAGCGTAAGTTTTTTCTCTCACCAAAGTCCATTGTCACATGTTGGAGCAAGACAGCTGCCGATGTTTGCCAGGGTTCGGGCTTCTTGGGTTCCTCTCTTCCCAAGGCTGCATTTCTCTCCAGGCTTAGCTCCTCTGTTTCCTCCACAAGGTCAGCTGTATATGATCAGGCGAACAGCTCACTTCTCTTCTCCTGGGGCCTTCTCTCCAGCATCAAAACTCCAACATCAAAACTGCTTCTCAAAAACTGCTGCAACTCTGTTCTTTGTTATGCCTTTTATATTTTCTTCTCCCACCCACCAAGGGATGGAGTTCAACGCCCTACTGACGTGGCTCAGTCAACGCCCTAATCATAACTTAATCATGTCCAGATCGACAGATCAGTTTACAAGCATGATCCAATTATATTTTTGGAATTCGTAATTACATCAAATTGCCAAATGGCTACACCTACACCCCACTTCCAAACTCCAGGAGTTTGGAGTTGTTTCAGGAGATCAGCAAGGAAAGTTGCCTTTTTCTACCCCCACCCCCCAACTGTCATTTAATCTGAATTTAGGGAATAAAGTCCAAAAGTATGGGCCTACCCAGAAATGCCCTTAGATGTGATACATTACGGAAACTGGTATATGCTTCTGAAAATAATGGTCAGAGAGGGCTGCTGGGGAGTGGGAAGCACCTACACAGTCCCACGGACAGGGAGATCCTTCAAGTGTGCGTCTTTCTCTGGAAATAGTGATTCCAAAATGGTGCCTTTCTCTTCTCCAGTTCCTCCTCTTATACGTTCACCTGGGCAAAGAGGCTGGGAGGAAATTTTGTATTTTTTCTTTAATAGGGATAGGGCTTAAGGAGGGTTTTTATCTTTAAAAGGAACCAGGGGGCCACACTCTGATCAAGATGATGGAGAGAAGTGCATCAGGGCTCTATTCCCCCGACAGGAGCTTTGAACAACCAGCAAGAACTGGCAGAAACCTCTTTTCTCAAAGCTCCAGAAAGCAGTTAAAGGACTGCAGTAACAGAGCAAGAACGAAGTCAAGAAAAAGACTACTTAAAAACGGTAGGAACACTTGTCATCCTGACTGGCCCCTCCCCCACCCCTCACCTGCTCAGCTCAGAGCTGGCTGCGCTGGCAGTGCAGATCCCTGGTCCTGGTTCTGAAGGAAGCAGAGTAACCCTCAGGCACATGCTGAGAGCATGTATGTCTGGCTCAATCTGTCTGGTGATGGCCTAAGGATCTTGCCATCCCATAACTTGCTCTATCTGTTCTACCCATCCCTGTGGTAAGCAGTCACATGACTGCCTGGGGCAAGGGGTTGCTGACTGTAGCATATAAGGTGCAGTGCTGGTGGCGGGACCTTGAGGAAACTGTATCCTAGGGAAGAGGGGATAGTTGTATGTGTATAAATGAGGGAATTCCTAGGGCCACGAGGCCTCTATGCTTTGGCCTATTTGGAGCTATTCTCTAAATTCTTTGTATAGATGAGCCCTGAAGGAGATCACTTGCACAGGTCAATCTGCAAAGACTGGGAGAAGTATTTTCTTTTTTTTCCCTTTTTTTTTTTTTTTTTAGCTTCTGGCATTCAAGGAAAGCTCTGTCATAACACTAGCTGGACACAAGTCTAAGAACAGATGCCTCAGAGCCTAAATTCCAGAGAAACACATTAAAATTATCAAAATGTCCAGGTTCCAACAAAAGATTACAAAACATACAAAAAAACAGAAAGTGATGGCCCAGGCAAAAGAGAAAATTAAAGTATTTAAAGCAGAAGCTACAATGGTCAAAACAGCATGGTATTGGCATGAGGACAGAACCAATGAAACTGAGATGAGAGATCAGACATAGACCCGGACCTCAATGGCCAATTGACATTTTTTTTCCAAATACACAAAAAGAATAATTTATTCTATAATAGCAAAGCCAGTATATTTTCACAGTAGAATAAACAGAACACAGAAATGTGAAAAGAATAACCCGGAGTTACAGTCACACGCTAGGGGTAAAATTAATGAATGGACTGACTATTTTGTTAGGCAACTTAAGAATTATTATTTTTTGAACATGAAACATAGTAACTGAGAAATAACCCTGAGATGTCTGATAGTGACCTCTATTGGCACAAGTATCAGATAAGCCAAGAATCTAGTCTGGAACAGAACATCCTAGGCAATTATCAAATAATGCAAGGGTTATACATATACTAGGTCCCCTGGTCTATAAAGGTGGGTTTGGCTTGTTAGTCTCTACTTTTGTTATCTTAAAAGTAAAGATTTTTGCATGTAATAGAGGTGGGTTTTTTTTTTAACCTAGTAAGCTATTTAGTGAATTAGCAAGGGTTTCTGAAATTTCTTATTCATTAATTAAAAATAACCTTACAGAGCTTAATATTATGTCACATTACAAAACTCTACAATTCTACCTATAATGCAATGCATGTACTATTCAAGACTGGACATTTGGCTGGAAGATGTGTTATCGTTGCATTATCAGAGTGGTTGTGGTTTCTTATTATGGTTATTCTTGGGTTTTAGGTATAAAATTGATTTAGTTTTTAATTATAAATTTAGTTTTAATTCCTTAGTTAACACTATAGTAGTTAGTAATATTTGTAACAACAGTTTTATTGGCCTGAAGTTTTAAATTATGAGTCTAAGGCATGTGTAGTCCATTTTGAATCTTCCATATATATATATATATTTTTTTTTAGGAGATGCTGGGGATTGAACCCGGGACCTCGTATATGTGAAGCACAAGCTCAACCACTGAGCTACACTGCTCCACTCCATATTCCTATTGCTATATCAGGTATATACATAATCTTCTCTCCAGGAAGCCTGTACAGTAAACATCAGGATCATCACAAATGCTTTTTTAACCTGGATGGTGAGGTAGGAAAGCTTCAAGTTCTCTGGCTTCTCGTGGCTGGACTATGAGCAGCACCAGCAGTTTGTCAGGCTTGTGACCTTTTACCTACTGACACATGTTGCTTGATGTGGAGAAGGTCTTTGCAGAAAGCAGTGGCGTCCTTCATGAGGTGGTACTTAGGGCAGACATTGTGAGCACTGTAATCATCTTGGGTACCAGCCTTTCTGAAATAGAACACCATGTATTTGTGCAGAAGAGTCTGGCTTCTTAGATCACTGAAGAAGAGGTTAAAAGTAAGGGTGCAACAGGCCTTGGGAATTCTCACCGGGGCTGCCCTGGCTCTTGCCACAGGCACCCTCACACATGGTGCTGACATGATTAGACAGAAGGAAGATGACTCTCTCTGCTGCTTTCTTCTTATAATTCCCAGGCCTCTGTTGGGTACCAGACTTTCAGAGCGCTTTTTTTTTTTTAGGTCAAAGAGAAAAATAAATATCTCTGTGTGTCAATATTTGTGATGTGCAAGGAGTTCTAAAGTGTAGGCATCCGGGCAGGGGCTCCTCTTGTCTAAGAAAAGCACTGAACCTATTCATTAGTTCTTTTTTAAAAAAAATTATTGCTTACTTTTAATGAACTACTGCTTTTGGTGCTTTCTGCAAAAAGTTTTGTTACAATTTCTTTATGATGGGATAATTTTCATTGATTTTATCATTCATCTATATTGCTTTTATTGCATATTCTGTTCATTTTTAATGAACCCTTTATTTCTAATAAATAAAAATTCTAAGGTTTTAGTAAATAAAAAAGATGTCAAGGAAATAAGGAAGGGAGAAAGAAAGGAAATATTACTATTACTATTGTTATTTTTATTGTTATTATACTGGAAACCAAGGCATTGGCAACAGAGCCAAGTTCAACTCCTGATTGTTCTGTTATGAGGCAGCAGGGAACAGGCAAGAACTTATTATGCTGGTAAATGGGAAACCAATATAGTAATTGTTCAGAAAGAGGCCAAAATCACAACCAGGAGACAAGAGGTGAAGGGCAGATCAGGCTAGGGCTGGAGACCTCCAGCAAGCTTCCACAAGACTGGATTGGGGAACATGACTGAGGAGAAACATGGGTTAGGTGACAAACATAAGATTTCCAGGCCAGCTGCTACTAAGTACACAGGGCTGAGCTTGGCTTACGAAGTGGGAAAAGCCAAGAGAGTCAGGAACATTTGAGGCATTGTCCCCACAAAATAGGACATCCAGGACAGCACCCTATATCAGTCTCCTTATGACTCAATGTCCTGGAAACTTTCCCTTCTCATCCAGTACTGCTTTCAAGGAAGCCACATCACAGGAATCTGAATGTATAGAGTGTAAGTAACAACAGTGAAGCTAACACATACACACACACACTCACTCACACACACAATCATAAAATAGCTTGTGAAATTCAGGAAAATAGAGTAAGTCTCTCCCTAGAGGTCCCTTGGAGTGCTAGAAATCTATGGCTGTGTTATAATGTTTAAATAGTCTCAGGAAGTGTAAGAATGATATAAATTAAAAAATGATAATAACAACCACCACTCAACGGTTAAAGAAGTAGATATTGGAGTTACAATAGCCTGAGTTTGAATACAGCTTTGACCTTGGAAAAGCGAATTATCTATGCTTCAATTTTGTTATCTGTAAAATGGGGACAATAATGTTGACTTATGTTCTTGGGTTGTTCCAAGATTTAGTTTGCATAAAGTGCCTAGCACTTCCCTGAGCACATAACAAGGCCCAATCAGTGGATGCTGTTGTGATGATGATGATGATGATGATGATGATGATGATGATGATGATGTAGACAATGATAGCTTTTAATATAAGTATGGTGTTCAAAGAGTTCAAAGCACCTTCTTTGTTAATTCTTCCATTCTGCATATAAATCAGATACATAACCAGCGAGAACAGGAGCTGCCCTCTGACAGAATCAGAGTTCATTCACTTTAGATGCATTCCATTGCATTGAGCTGGAGGAAATCCTAGCATATAATAATCAATATCTATAACAAACAGTATTATCTATTAATATTATATAATTGACAATGTTATACTATAACATTGTCATAGAGAAAATAAAATAACAAGGGGTAAAATGATGGGCCTCCCATTAAATAGCTGTGCAGACAAATGCTAAAAGGAAGAGAAAAGTGTTCTCCTACTGAGATTCACCATTCATTGAACACCTCCATGGTGCTTTATATTATTTTATTTATTCTTCATGATAACCCCAAAATGAATATACCATCCCCTATTTACAAACAAAATAGGAATATACCATCCCCTATTTACAAACTGAGGCTTAGAAAAGTTAAGTAGATTGCCTGTGATCACTTGGTTAGTAAGGGGTGGTGCCAGAACCTAAATAGGAATCCATGGGCATCAAAAGCCTGTTTTCCCAGCCTCTGGCCTGTGGTTGCCCCAGCACGGTCCAAGCCAAGTTACCAAATCTAAGACTGGAATTCCATTAATCTAAATTGATGCAAACTTGGACTATCACTTTCTACAAAAGAAAACAAATGGAATACAAAACACAAGCATGAAAATGGTTTCACCTAGAACCCAATATATACTCAAAAGCCATGCATTTCTTGGGGAGCAGATGTAGCTCAGTGGTTGAGCACCTGCTTTCCATGTACGAGGTCTTGGGTTCAATCCCTGGTACCTCCTAAAAAATAAAATAAACCATGCATTTCTAAGCTACACTGGACACCTATAAAAAGGGAGATAAAAACCTATATTCCTTTTGCAAACAAACCAGAAATCATAGAGGTGAAGCAGAATAACAAAAATCTGAAATTTCATCCACAGCTGAAATGCTTATACAACCAATGCTCATATTGACATTGAAACAGAAGTATGTGGGAAACATGGTCAGAAGATCTATGATTCTATGCTCAATCATGGTAAATGAGATATTTGTACATGCATATGTACATATTCTTACACCTTTCTCTGGGATTTATCTACTTATAACCCTATAAACATATTTATAAATTTATTAATGATTAAATTCTTCACTCTGCCACTACTGATAGAAAATCTGTTGGGATTTCATTTCTTAAAATCAAACTGATTCATCAATTCACCCTTACTACCCTTCTTTACCACATATTTACTTTAGCTCTGTGGACTGTTTGGCAAAGAACAAAGTATGAATGTGAAATTCAGAGGTATAAGAGAAAACCTCACACTATTATGACCAAGCCCCACTCTAGGACAAACTCACGAAAGAGAAACAAAATGCATTTTAGGTGTAGACAAGGCCACTAAGGAGCTAGTCTTTCATCTTTTTCAGCCACCCCCAGTCACATAAATAGAAGTCTCCCTGCCTACCATCCATTAGGTGTCTATTTATTAAATATCCACTGTGAGCTTCACACTAAGCTAGATTTGGGGGACGTTGTGCCTGTCTAAAAGATCAGAAGCTTTGCACACTGATGTTCACAGTGGCATTATTAACCATTGCCAAAGGTGTCCATCAACCAAGTGTCCATCAACCAATGAAGGGATAAACAAAATGTGTTACAGACACACAATGGGATATTATACAGCCATTAAAAGGACTGAAGTTCTGATACATGCTACAACATGGATGAACCTTGAAGACATCATGTTGAGTGAAATAAGCCAAACACAAGAGGACAAATGTTGTATGATCTCACTTATATGAAATAAGCAGGATATGCATATTCATAAAAACAGAAACTAGAGTACAGGTTAACAGGAGTGAAGTCAGGGAGGAGAATGGTAAGTTAATGCTTCATTGGTATGGAGTTTCTGTTTGGGGTGATGGAAAAGTTTTGGCAATGAATGATGGGGATGGAGACAGAACTTTGTGCATGTAGTTAACACTACTGAATTTTATATTCAAAAAAGGAAAAAGGAGGCAATTTTAGGTTGTATATAAGTTAACACACACAAAAAAAACTCATTGAACTGTACAACACCAGGAGTGAACCTTAATATAAGCAGTGGGCTAAAAAGTTAATAGCATAATTATAATAATATTCTTTCATGAATTGTAACAAAGGACTGCACTAATGCAAAGTGTTAATAATACAGAAATGTGTGTGTGTAAGAGGGGGATATATGGGAACTCAGTGTTTCTGTAAACCTAAAACTGCTCTTTAAAAAATATTTTAAAAAAAGAAGATCCAAGCCTGGTCAGGAGAAAGACCCATAGACAATTACAGAATCATTTGATCAGGGCTATAATTGTAGCAGATACAAGATGCAGTGGCTGTAGATGTACGTTCATCGTTGAATACAAAGGACAGTTGTATTCAGATATATTAACATGTGTCACATGTAAATATCTGCTGACATAAAGTATACACTACAAGGGTTCATGATGAAATCTAATAAACACTATTTTTTATTTCACCTAATCCATAAAATATAATGAGTCTGTTTTTCTAAGTTTTGTATCCTAGTGAGCCCTCATCAGCTCCAAGCTGCAGACCCCTGCTTCCGATGCCCTATAAGCTGTAATCTCTTTTCCCACCTTAGTTTCCAAATCTACATGACTTTGTCATCCATCTTCCAGTTTGGGGTGAAGGTCGTCACCTGGTCATTTATATTATTGAGTTCTCAATATAATAGAGACATATGGCTAATATGTCCCTAATTGTATTATTTTGTTGTGCTCTGTTGCTATTGCATCTCCTGCATTTTCTTCAGTCAATTACTGTCAAGTACATTTAATTTCTTCTATTTCACGTTAGACCATTGCCAATATTCTCATCCCCACAGAGCTGACATTCTGCTGGAGAAACACTGGATTTTTATTTTACACTGATACAGAGAAGCTCAGGTGATTCACTCAGCTTAGAGTTTCTTGAAAGTGAAGTTATTCTTTTCAGGAAGGCCTACGCAGCTTTTATAAGAGCTGGGGTTTTTTGGCCTTGCAGTGTATGTCCACTTGCTTTATTTAGTATGTCACTGTTCCCGTGTTATACTTAATTATGTGATAATGTGTTGTGTCACAATATTCTGAGGAAACAGGTTGAATTACTATAGATGTCAACAACAAATGGCAGAACCCACAGACAATGCCATTTACTCAACTTCCAGTTAATAAAAAGCACAACTGTAGTCTTAGTGGAAAGATCTGAAGGCATAAATGAAAGATTCAAAATCTCTATACTCCTGTGAAATGAAATGCTTTCCCCCTAATATTTACTTTAATATAGTTTTAACAGCTTCTTGTTACTTCTTGGAAAATGGTGTAAGGATCAGTCATGTATAATATCCTTGTCAACAATGCAATTGAAATACTTCATATAGAAATTGGAAAATACTGTGGTTGTACATAGTGTATAGGATACTTTCCTGGGTTCTAACATTATGAATTTTTTTAACCATAGAAACTGAACAGATTACTTCATACTTTCAGAATACAAATTAAATTTCTTTTTATTCCTTTAATTTTTTTAAGTGCATTGTTTGTACCAGTTTAGAGAGTTGGTTTCAAGATGGGATTTGCAATCTGCATCTTTTAGGTTAGATTACATCTTCAATTTTTAGTGCATATCCTAAATGCTCTAAAATAATGAAACTTTAAAAACTCAATATAACAGCTTAGTCTAGTTCATGATTTTCATAATTTTAGCTATTTAGGTAAAGCATTAACACTTTAAAAAAAAAAAAAAAAACAGCACAACATCTCATCATGAAATTTGCAGTGCATGGATACCAAATTTCTCTACAAAGAATTTTTGAAGGTGTGCAGGCACCAAATTTCTCCACAAAGATTTTAAAGAGGATATTAGAAGTGAACATAGAATGCTGGGTGGCAGCTGGTCTGACATGACAGACATGAATAAATGTGCCAACGAAGCCCTTATGGTTTATTGGGTAATTATGGGAAGTGGCATTGGTGCCAGCCAACCAGATTCCTGGACAGCTACTTCTAAATCCACTTACTCTTAAAGTAGATGATTAAAAATGCACTTTGGTGGAGAAGCTTTGCTCCTACTCGACATAAATAGTCTATTTGCAAAGTTAGTCATTTGGTCAAAATGAAGCACATCAGTGCTGGTACAGTGAACAACCACCTCTACATTATACAAGCATCTTCCATTAAAGGCATTTCAGAGGGAAGCTTTCAGACAGGAGAGGAACAAATGACCCTGCAATGGGCATGTGTCCATCCATTCCCATCCATAAAACCACATATTGACACACAAAAGTGAGTTCATTCCATTTGTTTTCAGGGTTCCGAAAAAAAATTTTTTAACTCTAGAGCTTATGTGTACAGTACAAATTGTATCACATTTTTTAAAATGCCAAACAGAGGACAAATTTCTTAATTTGAAAAGACAGTTCTCAATTCCTGGAAGCTGGTTAAGTCCATCTCCTCCTGTCAAATCACTAAACAAAGAGGTAATAGCCAAAAAAGCGCTCACAAGGATCAGGACTTTTTCTTAACAACATGGAGGTGATTATCTTAAATTGGCTCCAAATACTATCTTAGGGCGGAAGGTGTTGGAATAATATCAAGACAACTGTAAAGACTTTAGCATACGTCGGGGAAACTAATTTAAAGTTACTATGAGACTGACCAGAGTAGGATGTGTATTTTCTAACAATATGACATTCACTTTCATTCCCAGAAGCAAACAGAGAGCTAATCCTGGAAGTCAAGCTTCTCAGCAAAAAGTTTTAGTCCCCGGAAGACTCATAATCATGGACAACACTTGAAATATTTAATAACTGTGTGCCCTGGGCACCAAACAATCAGAGAGAAATCCTGGTTGTCCTGCACTGGAGCAGAGTCCTAGTGGGGACCCTCATGGTGGAGAGTTCCAAGGGATGGGTTCCAGGGGCCAATGCAGGAGGATACTTGGGGTCTCAAAAAAAAAAAAAAAAAACAGGAGGCCATCCACTGACAAGTTCATATGTGTCTCAATATTTTAACATCTAATTCAAACGTATTTATGCAGACTGGCTGCACATTAGCTCTGTTCCTAACTATATGAAAGCATCCATCACACTGGGGCTAGACTCAGAGAAGCATTTTAAAAAGGAGACTGTAGACTGCACCTGAGGTCTTCATCAGAACATAATGAATTTTAAGGAAAAGGAAGCAAAGCTAACTAGAAGGGAAATATTAACAAAAAGAAAACAAAAAGGGAATCAAGGAGGTAAAAGTTAGCCTTTTCACTGGCTGACAAGAATGACAAGTGGGAAGTCCTCCTGGAGCGATGAGGTAGGCACTGGTTTCCATCAGCATCTTAAATCCAATTTGAAGCCATCATACCATCTTCAAAGTAATAGATGAAAAAGTTTACACTGAAGACAAAGCACCTGAAGTTGAATCACATCATCAACCTGGTGCTGATGAGAAACTGAATAGATTTTCTATTACATTTCTACAGACTGAGCATCTGTCTTAAAGTGAGCTTATTCAGCCTCAGCCAAGAGCTTTCATATTCAGGAATACTCATCATAATCTGAGGCTACTGAACTGAAAGATTCTTTGAGGAGACAAGACAGACCACTGGGAAATGGTTTTAACTCACAGAAACTTATTCCAAACAAGAAAGGACACCTCAGACAAAGCAACATGAGAAAGCACCTATGGCCTAACAACCAGATACTTTTAAAAGATCAGTCTTCACACTGCTGCTGTGAGCAAAGTGACCTTCCACTTCCTGAAGAGGAGTCAGACACCAATGGGTAACTGACCAATTCAAAGTACAAAACACTCTATCACTAGACAGAAGAAAATTCATGTTCTATTTTCACACAATAGGCATCAATAAATGTTGACCAAAAAAATATGAGAATGAATACATCCAGCTCCATTCATAGTGTTATCATGAAGATAGGGAGCTGTTACTTAAAATCCCTTCTCTGAAAAGAGTGATGAAGGTGAGATCTAGAGATGATATAGCAGGCAAAGATTAAATATCAGACATAACCAACCTTCAAGAAACCTGTAGCGAGGTCTCAGAGTCCTGGACCTCAACAAAATGAATTTGGGAAACCATGACAACATACCACAGTATACTTTGGCCTTTTCCATTTCAATGTGTTGGCTTTTCCTGGAGGCTCATCTAGAAAGAAACAATAATTAGAGATTATTTTCTCACCTAAAATAATTTCTCTCAACCATACTACAAGTAATCAAAGTAAATCTTATATCTTAGATATCCCCCACTAAGTTCTAGATCTCTTTGTCAAATAATAACGCTTTGGCTCTTCTTTCTTTCTTCATGTATTTGATACACAAGCTTCCACATCTTAAGATCTGAAATGTTTTTGCAGGTACTGTGAGTATGGAGGAAAAGTTGTTGGGCTTTCTCATCTCCCATTAGAGCTCTACCTCCAGCCACTTGATGACAATAGGTCTCCTAGAGATGCTGACAGACCTCTACCAAAGCAGTGGCATGGTGCATTTCACAGAAAACCTCTCCCTGGAAGACAGAGCTTCTTGGAATGGTACCACATTGGCCAGAAATCCTCATTTCCTGCAGCACAGCATCCATCCAAGAAATACTCTCTCCAGGACCAATATTGCCAAGAATAATACAGACAAACGTGTTGGCATTCGAACTTTGAAGGTAGCCCAGAAACTGAGATGCTCAGCCTATTCACATCAGAGAAAGACATGCACACCCACTTCTTTTTTTTTTTTTAAGAGGTACCAGGGGTTGAACCCTGGACCTCTTACATGGGAAGCAGGCACTCAACCACTGATCTACATCTGCTCCCCAATGAGAGTTGGGGTTTTGTTTTTGTTTTTGTTTTTGTTTGTTTTGTTTTTAGGAGGTACTGGGGATTGAACCCAAGACCTCGTACATGGGAAGGAGTTGCACAACCACTTGAGCTACATCCACTCCAATGCACCCCACTTCTTTGTCTGGATTACCTACTACATACCTGAAAGGTTTAGGTGGGGAGCAAATACTCACTCTTAGGAAAAATAGGCTCTTTGAAAACAGCGTCTCATGCTCAAGAATTGCAGACTTGGGCAAAATCTAATTCTACTTAGAACAATACTCCCCCAACAATGATGAAAGAGATCCTACCAGTGTCTCTGTTCTACTTTGTGGTTGAAGTTAACCCGCAAGGGTCCCCAATAGCTCAACTAAAACTAATTAACTCACCTTAGCCCCCAATTCAAGAAAATACACACATTTGGTAACGCTGACTTGAAGTGTGTCTCAATGAGCTTTCCAGTGTCTGTAGACAAGAGGAAGGGAGAGCAGAAGTGTTTAAGGTCCCTTCCTGAATCTCTGTCCCACAACTTTTCTAATAATGAAAGGGAAAGGGGCCAAAAGGTACAAGAGATTCAGTTATTGAGAGGCATTGTTATAATATGTCCCCTTCAATTTAATGGTGCAAAATCCTAGTTAGAACTATCTAAACCCCTTCCCACAAGCTACCAATACCCACACACACAGACCCTGACATCCTCACCGCCATTAGTGCCCACAGCCTCTTCTGGTGGGAATAACACCTTGCTATAAAAATAGGGACCACTGTCTTAAAAGGATAATTTCATTTTAGATTAGACCGTTGACACATTTTAATATATATTCTTCACTAATTAATCAGTGTTTTAGCACACTGGATTAACAACTTAGCTTATAAGCCTATTAGTGACTAAGTTAGTACAATTTCATAAATGACCAACTTATATTCTAGAAACAGTTTATTGCCTTGTTTTACTCTAAACTACTACATTCCCATGCACTAGGCTGAGTTTTATATGTCAAATTTGAAGATATTTTATAGCAAGATTTGAGCTGAGGAAGAAGATTGGAAAATACCCTGGAAAAAATGTTACCCATTGGAATCACAGGGCCATTAAGAGAAGCAGACTAAAATTAAGAAAGATGGGCAAGGAGAAGATATCTAAATACCTTTTAAATGAGATTTGAAAAAGAGATGGAGGAGCAATGAGGTATAAAGAGAAGACAAAGGCAAACTTTCATATTTCCGGATAAACAAGCAGACATCATTCACACCCAGTGAGCTACATGACGGAGATACCATCAAGCCTCACAGAACCAATGTGCCCACTTCACACGTTAATTATTGGAAGAGGTCTAGTCCTTGTCTGGCACACAGCTAGTTAGATTTCTAGTTTTCCATCTCACTGCTCAATGGAATCGTTTATGTTGGCTCAAGCCACCAGAGACTAATGTCTATTCCCCACTCCATAAACCAGCAGCCACATTCGTGTGTTTCTACAGAGAGGCTGGGGAGGAGAACACATATGCAAGGTTTTCTACGTAACCAGCTCTGACATTCACCACTGACACTGGTGGTAATACAGGCCCACCCACATGCAATGCAGGTAGATCTATATATTTCTAAAATGCAGGTCACCTTAATGCCTAGGCAAATATTTAACATGTCTGGTAATGAGTACAAAGCAGCACCAAATATGAGAAACAAACTCCAAGTTGCAGTGAGACTAATCCTTGTGTGACAATACACTTGAGCAAGTTACCTGGACCTGCTAAGATTCCCAGAACAAAGAAGCATGATCAACTGCCGAGCACCCAGGTCTGATTAAATAGTTGAAGAGGATCCTTTGTGGCCCTTTCTTCCTACCAAAAATATCAACATATGGCCATTTTATTGCTCATCAGTACCTTCATCAAAGAATTTTGTATTAATATTCAGACTTCATCCTTTAAAGTATTAAAATGGCACCATTTTAAATGAATAGGCAGGAAAAAAATAAAGAGATGCAAAACTACCACTTTGCTTTTCTCATGATTAAAAAAAAAGATTAAAAGAATATTGAAATTATGAATAACTTTTCATTTGTCTAACTGAAAATTTTAATCACTGATACTCCTCCGAGCCTGCAAGCTGAGCATATTGGATTCAACCCAAGATACTGTGCACTCAGTAACACTATCTTCTACCCAACTGAGCAGCCTAATCACACTTAAAGTAAAAGATGAAAGTCCCAGTCATACTATTTTGAATTAAATCTCAAGCCTCACCAAATTAGCAGCAGAATAATGACTTGTTGGTAATTACAGCTTCATCTTAATAAAGCTCAAATTTTTTCTGCTTTTTTTTTTTTTTTTTTTTTAATTATTTGTTTGTTTGTCTTTTTCTGTGTGTTTGTTGGTTGAGTTCAGTAAATTTAAGGATGATACTGACTGGAAACTTTCCTCTCTAGCCTGGAACCTGGAGGTCAGCCTAGCCAAATTTATTTGGCAGTGAATCCAGAATTCCAGTTTTTGTGACTCTCTTATATCCTCAGTTTACTCCTATAGCTATTTCTAATTCAAGAATGAAAAATTAATCTCAGGTGAAAACAATTCATCTACTAGAGAGAAAACCCAAGCGGTCCCATAAAATGGTGATGAATCTAGACTATTTCTATTCCTGGATCAACATGGAGGGAGTCAGATCTGTCTAAACAAGGATCCTCTACAAATTGTGGAGAGCCATTTACCCAGCATTGTGGAGGAATCATCTTTGTTTTTGGTAGTGGGTGGTAGTGACAGATGGCACTTAATTTTTCTTTTTCTAATAAAATGCTTTATGAAGAAGAATAGACATAATTTTAAAATAAGACATAATGCCTCCTTTATTTCGTTTTTCTTCCTTAACCTAATAAACAACAACTTCACTTTTTATCCCCTCTCTAGTTCTAAAAGAAAACAGCAGTATGGAAACCATAAGAATGAAAGCCCTATGGTGGCAGGGTCTTTGTCTTGTTCACTGCTTTATCTCCAGCACACTGAGCAATAAATTTTTGTTGAATGAATAAACAAATTGAAGTCAATTCATTTATTTTAATTTGTTTAATAGCTACAGTATGGTTCTTGTTAGCTAAAAGACCAGAGGCTCAAATCCCTGTAATTTTTGTGTAACATTTATGTAATCTAAGCATCTTTTAAAATATTAAAAATAAATAAATAAATAAATATTGATTGAATAATTTTTTAAAAAAAAGACCAGAGGCTCAGAAGAGAAAATTTAAATAATTTTTAATGATTCATAATTTTTAAAATCAGAAGTTAAAATGGAAATATATGAAAACATATTTTCAGTAGTATTAAAAAGCATTTCTGGGTTCCGACTTCCTGAATGATAAGGACCTCCAAAGATCCAGTCTCATAAAATTCGTAAGTACATGCAAAAACCATCAAATTCAACTTTTTCAGAATTCTGGAAATTAACTAAAGACTTGCAACAATCCAAAGAATGTTTATGCTGGAAAAACAACTGAATTTTGGTAAGAACAATGAGCTCTATGGCATTTTAACTTGCCGTAATCCCATCTCCCTTATCCTAACTCCAAATGGGCTCACAAGTATAGTAGTTAAGAAAACAAGCAACCTGGTAGTCACTGGAGGGAACAGAATGGGTTTGAGAATTGTCACCATTTGACCTGTGTGACAGCTCAGAGAAAGGCTCCATTCTCATGGCTTATTTGACCTGACTCAGAGCTCACACTGTTTTTTTTAAATGGCCCTATCCACAGGGAATTTCTCAAAAACAATGATTGCCAATTGTTTAACATCACAGCTGCTTGAGGCAGTGTTATCAATTGGGGCTAAAAAGAGGCTAACAACAACAAAAAAAAAAAAAAAAGTAAAAAAGAAAAACTAGGGAATGAAATGTCCATATGGAGCTCTGAAAATCTCTGAAGTATTTCTGGGAATTTAGAAGGCCATGCACATGAGCAGGGCTGTGTGCATACCCAGAAAAGACCTATGAAGGCCTTAATCTCTCACTTCTGGCTAACACTGAGGCTCTGTACAAACAGAAAGTATAAACTAAGGTATACTTGTAAACCATCTGCCATAGCATTGATAGTGTGCCCCAACAAACATACCAAGCAAAAGGGCAGGAAGACATACTGTTTTAAGGCATTTAAGGAAATCTTTGTCCAATCATTAGCTGATCACTAAGCCAAATGAGCAGAGGCTTCATTAGCCACACAGCAAAGAATACAGGCTTTATAGAATTAGCCCAGGACAGACATTAAAAAAACAAAATAACAGCACCAACAATCTCTTAGAGGAAGGGAAAAATCAGATTTCCAGAGTTGCCACGTTATATTATTTAAAATGTCCAGACCTAAACAAAAATTAAATATGAGACAGAAAAAGAAAGAGGAAAGTATGACCTATACTCAGGGAAAACATTAGTCAATAGAAACTGTCCCTAAGGAAGACCAGAGGTAGGATTTACTAGAAAAAGACTTTAAATCTGCCATCATAAATATGTTCAAAAACCTAAAGGAAACCTTGTATAAAGAATTAAAGGAAACCATAAGAATTCTATATCACCAAATATAGATCATCAATAAATTCATAGAAAATAAAATTTTAAAAAAGAACTAAATAGAAAGTCTGGAATTGAAAAATACAATAACTAGAGTAAAAATTTCACTAGAGGGGCTCAACAGTAGATTTGAAGTGGTACAAGAAAGAATCAACAAACTTGAAGGCAGATCAATTGAGATTATCCAATCTGAGGAATTAAAGGAAAGAAGGAAAATGAACAAAGATTCAGAAACCTATGTGGCAACAGTTAAGCACACTGACATACCCATAATGGGAATCCCAGAAGGAGAGGAGAGAGAGAAAGGAGTACAAAGAATATTTCAATAAATAATGGCCAAAAGTTCCCAAATTTGATGAAAAACATTAGTGTACAAAACCAAGAAACTCAATGAACTCCAAGTAGAATAAACTCAAGGAGATATATACCTAAACATATCATAGTCAAACTGTAAAAAGACAAAGAAAAAGAGAAAAGCTTGAAAGCAGCAAGACAAAAGAAACTCCTCACATACAAGGAATCCTCAATAAAATTAATAACCTAAAATTCTTAATAGAAATAGAAACCATGGAGGTCAGAAGACAATGAAATGACAAATTCAAGGTGCTGCAAGAAATTCTGTTATCAACACAGAATTCAATATCCAATAAAACTATTTTCCAAAAATGAAGGAGAAATTAGGCCATTCCCAAATAAACAGAAACTGAGACAGTTCATAACTAGCAGATCTACCCTAGAAGACATGCTAAATGGAGACCTTCTGGCTGAAATGAAAGGACACTAGACATAACTTGAATCCACATGAAAAAATAATGAGCACCAATAAGGGTAAATATATAGGAAAATATAAAAGAGAGTATAAATGTATCTTTGTTAGTAATTCTTTTCTTTTATCTGATTTAAAAGACAACTATATAAAGCAATAATTATGAAACCATGTTGATAGATTCTAATGTTTAAAGATGTAATTTGTATGACAATAGTAATACAAAGAGAGGATAAGGAACAGAGCTGGCTGAAGTAGAGGCAGAAATTCTTTTCTCTGACTTCTGAAAAACCTTAGTTTTGGTTTTTAAGACCTCCAACTGATTGGATGAGGAGACTCCCCACATTGCTGAAGACAATCTCCTTTGTTGATTGTAGATGCAATCAGTCATAAATACATAAATACGTCTATAAAATACCCTCACAGGAACAATCAAGCCAGTGCTGATTGTAACATAATTGGACACCATAACCTAGCCAAGATGACACATGAAATTAACCATCACACTCCCTTACTCTGTACAGATCTTTATTCAAAATTCACCTTCTCAGTGAAGCCATTCCTGGGGTAGAGATTTGGTCTATTTTGTTCACAGTGTACTGGTGGACTAGAGTCAGACTGTATGATAGGCACAAGATGCTCAATATATGAATTATTGGATGGTTCATAAATGAAGGAATACAGAGGGTATTATGAAAACAAAAAAAAAGAGGGAAAGTGAAATTATCCTAAGAATAAAAATGATGATTTGTCCTTAGATACAATATAATGTGTCTGTCATATTGTGATCATTTCTTTCTCATCCTTATAGCCCCAACTCATGTCTTATCTTTTTTTTTAATTTATTGAAGTATATCACTCAATACATGAACTCATACACAAACAATAGGTGTGTAGCAATAGTTGTGAAGTTACAAAATAAACATACATAACATCATTCAGGAGTCTATACCTCACCCTACCACCAATTCCTTGCATTGTTGTTAAACAATTTTAACTAATGATTAAAGAGCATCCTCAAAATATTACTACTAACCAAAGTATTTTCCCCCAACCCACCCTATTATTATTTTTTTTTTATCATTTATACATGAATATACATAAACAATAAGTTTATAGTAAAAGTTGTGAACTTACAAAGCAAACATTCATAACATCATACAGGGGTCCCATACATCAACCCTTCACCAACATCTTGCATTGTTGTGAAACATTTGTTATAAATTATGAAAGAATATTGTCAAAAATCTTACTACTAATTATAGTCCTTATCTTACATTTGGTGTATTTTTCCCCAACCCACTCTATTATTATTTTTTAAGTATATTTTTATGACAGAAATTGTAAACTTACAAAACAATCACGCACATGTGCAGAATTCCCAAACAACACCCCTCTATCAACACACCACACCATGGTAGAACATTTGTTACAGATTATGAGATAATATCTTCTGATTATTACCAGGTCCACAGTGTACATTTGGCACACACCTTCCATACTCCCCCACTATCAACACAGTACATCTTTGGCATAGATGAAAGAATGTTACGTTATTACTGTTAACCACAATCCATAGGTCACTCCAGTTGTATTTTTCCCATGGATTTTCCGCATTCCCACCACCCTGCAATAGTGAGTACATCTGCTCTAGCTCACAAAGGACACTCTTGCATTTGTACCATCAACCACAATTCTCACCCACCTCTGGGTTTACTGTGCTATTCAGTCCCTAGATTATTCTCTAACTTTCTGTCCATTGGCATTTACATCACTAGACTACCATTTTCAGCCACATCCCCATTTATAAAGCAGCTGTTACTCACTATAATGTGTTACCATCAACTCTGTATATTTCCACACTTTTACAGTAAAGCTAATTAAAACTTCTACATACATTAAATATAAGTGGCCCATCTCAGTCCTCCTTTTATCTCCTTTAAGAATCCACCATCTATCACCAGGTCTTGAAGACATTTTTCCTACATTTTATGTCTTATCTTTCTGGTGAATTCTTCTCTGATAGATCTAGTATTCAGGGATTCTCTCCTTTCCTCTTCTCCTAAACCCTTACAAACAACATTAATCATTTAGCACTTAAAGGCTGTGTATAGTATATTAGCTCTGTGAACATGTGTGTGTGCATGCGTGTGGTTACATATGCTTATTATTTCTCCAACCTGATTGTCATCTCTTTGAGAAATGACCCACATCTTATACTTCTCTGTATGCCCTCCTACTCCTCTCCAATGAGAATTCATGAAATTCAGTGTATGTGCTGATATGTTTTTACTGGATATAGGAGAGACCAGAGCATCATTCAAGATGTTTGGAAAAGCCAAGATTCATCAGTTCCCAGAGCCCTAGGCATTCCTGGAACCTCCCCAGGGAAACATCTCTTCAGAAGCAGATGGAAGATTTTCATATTCTGCTTTACATGACATCATTACATCAAAATTATCCCTCAAACTCCTGGGAATTAAAGCTCCCCTTAGTTGTTGGGATTTTTTTAAGTTACCCCAGGACTTTAAGGGGCCATTGTTACTGAAAAGGAATCCTGGCACTGTAAATAGCCTTGAAAGCTAGATAGGAATAAGCAAATATAGAAAAGTATTCAAGAAACAGCAGATTTGGCAAATAACTTTAAAAACTGTTCCAAATAAGGCTAAAGATAATTTCAAGTAATTTTATATTATCAAGAAAGCTTCAGGTTTGTTTTCATTACCCAGAAGATTACTTTGTAACTCTATTTATTACAAGTATTTTATAATAAATAATTGTGTATAACAGATGTTGCCCCCTCATCCTTGTCAATTTAACAGTTGCCCTCTACAAGAATCTACCTAATTACATGTTCCTAGTATTTGCACACCAGATAAATGGAGAGAGGCATCTGGAACTGTATCATAATCGAGCTCACCACATCTTCATTGGACTCCTGGAAAACAGCATTTTCCTTTTGATCACACTCTTATCCATCTCCCCCTAAAACATCTAAATAGTTATTAAAAAAAAAAAAAAACTTAAATCACAATGGCAAAATGCACACACTTAATTTCAGAAGAAAATATTGGAGAAGGTATTGTCTGCATGAATAGAACGTGCATTGAGGTGCACTCTTTCTAGGAGTCATAAGATATAGCAGTGGGAAGCGGCTGTGGCTCAATCGGTGGGGCTCCCGTTTACCATATGGGAGGCCCCGTGTTCGGTTCCCGGGGCCTCCTGGTGAAGGCAAGCCTGCCCGCGCGGCGTGGTTGGCTGACCCAGCGAGCACAGCAGCAAGGGGGGGATAAATGAATAAATAAATAAAATCTTTAAAAAAAAATTTAAAAATAAAAATTAAAAAAAATAAGATATAGCAGTTAAAAGCAGAGTCTGTGGCATATGCAGGCTGAGGTCCCAATTGTGGTTCCTCCATGCATGAGCCACACAATTTAGACAAGTCACAGAATCTCCAACCTTCAGCTCCAGCCTTTGGAAAATGGAAAGTAGCAGCAGTACTTACTTCACATGGCACTGGTCAAGATTAAATGCAATCCATACATCTCTAGTGCTTACCTCTGTGCCTGGCGCTCAGTAAAATATTTGGTAAATATTACTTAGTACTATCTTTATGTAAGAGGAAGAAAATCAACAACTATCAATCAATCCTCACTCATGAAGTGGGGAGAGTAAATTTTAAACTGCACCCCTTACTTAACAGACTGTGGGTGGGGAAAATACTCTAATAATTTGATTGAGAATTTGACTTTTTTCAGTCAAAGCTGTTAAATTTTCTTTGTATACATATCCTAAAGCCCAGAGGATTCTCCTTTTGTACAGGATAACCCAATGATGGATACACAAGTTAACAAGGTGAGGCCAGGTTCTCATTTAGATGAAGAGACTGAAACAAGAATAAATTAATAATAAAGGAGCAGGAGTTTGGAGAGTTGTTTCTCTGGGTAATGCCAAAGTTTCAGGGGCCCTAGACACTTGGAAAAGAGAAGACACAAGGACAAGCTCCGAGGTATGGAGGACAACCCAGCAATAGTTGAGCAATGTAGGGTCTCAAGTAGGGTGGGCCAGTAAAAGTGCTCCATGATGGAGAGTAGTTAGTAAACTTAATTTTGGAAAAGTCACGACTAATGTTGAATTTGAAGTAGTTCCTGTTCTGAGCTATAAGTATTTGTAATCACTAAAACGTTCCTAACAGTCTGCTGCACACAGTATCTTGCCAGGGGTGCTTCAGGAAACAGAGAAGGAGGGTCTATGTCACATGTGAAGTGATATGGGGTGGGGAAAGAGCATGAGCCAAAGGACAGGAGGTTGGTGAGAGGAAACTGGAACTTAACAAGCAGTGTAATTAAGAGCAAAATGTGGCAAGAGAATATTAGCACCCCCAGGAAACTTGGAAATATTGGGGAAGGCCCCCAACATTTGATGGGATTACAGCATCATTCATTATGCTTAGAATAGATGTTAAAGAAAAATATAAAGGCTAGAGAACATTAACTTAAAATTTTATGTAATTGTCCACTTAGATTTGGACAGATCTAGTTAAAAATATTATCTAAGAATCATGAGCTGGGAAGTTAAAATTTATAAGGCTATTTTACTTATAACATATAAATATGGTGATTATTTTACCAAAACTCATACATTTAAATCAGTACAAAAGTACAAATGAGGAATTAAGGAATATCTTAAAAGGTCATATGATAAATTGAAAGCAGCCTTGAAACAGGAACAGGCAAAAGCAAAGGCAAATTCCAGTCTTGCTTCTTGCCCTGTGTCTTAGTTTGCCACAGGGCTGCCAATGCAAAGAACCAAAAATGGGCTGGTTTTTATAATGGGAATTTTATTGGGGGTAAAAGTTTACAGTTCTGAGTCATGAAATGTCCAAAACAAGGCACTATCAGAGATGCTTTCTCAACAAAGTCAGTTATTGGTGATTCTAGCCTGTGCCATGTGAAGTTCAGGCATATGGCATATGGCAAATCCCATCTCCTCAACTTTGAGCTGCTCCATACACCCAGCCTCTTGGGGGCTTCATGCTTAAGTGATCCTTTAGCCCTCTTTCTCATGGTAGGCTCAAAAATAGCCAAGCTCCCTTTTCCTCCATGTTTCTCTCTCTCTCTGTGTCTCCATTTATATCAGACCCAGGAAGAGGATGAAGACCTAAGCTGGCTCATACCTCACTGATATAGTGTAATCAAGAGCAGTCTAATCAAGTGATCTAAACTGAACCTAATGCAATCAAAGGGTACCAAACCCACAGGAATAGATTAGACTAAGAATGCAGTATTTGGGGATTCAGAAAAGAACTTCAAACTGTCACACCAGGTGACTAGAAAACTCATGAGTGCTCTCAAAGCTTCCTGTGTCTTCCTGTAAGTGAGGACTCTGGGGCCATAGTCTATTAAACTTCCATGCCCCACTTCTTTCACCACCATTTGGTCTCAGCCAATTCATAGCTGGGCTTCCTCCTTACCTAAGGCTGTTTGTTCCTCTGGCCTCCATAGGTTTTTGAGGACTCTCCAAAATGCCCTGCTGGTTTTGTGGATGTTAGCATGCTTGAAATGTCTGGGTGTAGCTCATTCATTCAGCTTCAACAGCTCCTTCACTCAGTCCCCCCTACTGCCCATGATATGAACTTTCTGCTCCAGCCACCATACCTACTGCTACACCTACCCATGCCCAAGAAGGCTGCAAGCTGAGCCTCCACGAAGCAGAGGAATTTTAGGCAATAGTGACACATATGTGCTAGGTTCCCCTGATTATCAAAAGAGATAGCATCTACAAAAGCTCTGTATCAAAGGCATAAAACATGATTTTCTTTTCCTCCCCTTTTGTTGGAGATTGAGTCAATTAGCCCACAAAAGACATGTTCAAACCTTAATCTGCATTCCTGTGGATGGGAACCCCTTTTGCAAAGAGGACTTTTGAATAATATTATTAGTTTAAGGTGTGGCCATATTAAATCAGGGTGGATCTTAATCCACATTGTTGGAAGTCTTATAAAGAAATGACATTTGGATTTAGTTGGTGATTAGAAGTCGGAAGAAGCCAGACTCCAGAAGTGAGTGGAAATCAGAAGAGTCCAGACAGAAGGGGGGTGAGATCACCATGTGATAGAAGACTGTCATCACCAGGACATTACCAACTTCTGGAGAAAGCATGGCTTTACTGACATCTTGATTTTGGACTTCTGGTCTCCAAACTGTGAGCCAATAAATCTTTGTTGTCTAAGTCAACCCATGGTGTTGTATTTGTCATAGCAGCCCTGGCAAACCAGAATACTTTTCTTTTCCTAACCTCCAACCCACCTTTTAAAAATAATTATTCTCAATAGAAACCTCTTAACTAATCTTTTACCACCTTAGCCTAGGACATAAATTGTACTAGATTATTTCAGGTGCCAAGCAATTTGGTAGGTATAACTGAACCACCCAACATCCCTGAGATTTGTGTAAAGTTGATACACCAAGATACTATAAATAAAAAATGAATTCTGTCATTCATTAAAAGTTAAACTACTATTTTAAAACCAACAAGAGACTTATAGTAAATTAATTGCTAAATTAAAAAATAGTCAACATAGTGATCGCAGAGGAAAATTGTAAGCACTTTATGCTGTCTATTCTCATTGATGCTAGCTAGCGGTTTCTTTAAAACTGCCTTTCATATCTGAATATCGTCGTGTCCATCAGCTACAGTCACCTGCTGACTCATCACAAAAGCTCCCTGTCATCTCTGGACAGGGTTCTGACAGCTTCCAGGACATCAACTCTGTCACTAACACTTATTTCTTTTCAATCTACACAAGATTATATTAACTTAACCAGGCTAGAGACATTCTTATTCTGTTAAGATCAACCTTTAGGGCAGACCTGTCCTCACTTGGTGTTTTTCTGCAGGGTCAATTTCAAGGGCTCTCCCTCCTTCTCCCTCTCAGCACCCTCAGACAGTGACTCCAGTTAGTGGCAGCCACACTCAAGAACCCAAAAATATTGTTTCCCTCAGTTAACACTCCATTTAACTTTGGAGGTAAATTACTTTAGAGGTGTGCTTCTGCTAAACTGTAACTGGCACATTCAGGTCAATAATCTCCTCTCTCTCTATCCTGACATATTTCTCTCTCAGGCGGTAAGAGCTGCCACCTCTCTTTCTCAGAGCACCCCGCTTCTCACAGAATACCTCAGCCAGGTGATCGCCGGGCTGCCCAGGTTGGGGAGCATTCCACGCAATCTCCCCTGAAGAACCCCACACACTTTTCTTTATGTATTTCTCACATACATCATTCATCACATCCATCATACAAACTCACACCACGCTGAAGGTGTGTCATGACTATTTTCCACATATAGGATACCATTAGACATTTTGCTGATTTATGTACTAATGATATATTGCGGATTAGTATGTACTGATAATATTTAAGCTCCATTGACCAGTCCCTGTAGGATACCATCTAAAATGAACTGGACTTGGTGACCAGCTGGAAATGGGGTAAGGGAGAGAAGATTTTACATAAGGGTAAGTCAAGTAGGTAGATGGGGAAGCCTTCATATGAGAAAGGAATTTACAGATAACAGGATGAGAGGGGTTGGAAAATGGAAGAATGTGGAATAAAAGAAGTTGATTTTAAATATAGTGTGTTTGAGGTGTTTGAGGTACCTGTGAAATGAGAATTCAGAACTGGAACTTTAAAGAGAGATTGAAGCAGGAGAATTTGATTTGAAAATGATCATCATAAGAGATGGTTATTGAAGCCATGGTAGCAGAGGAGTTGTGTAGAAAAAAAGAGAATGAAGAAAGGATGGAAAGCACTAATTTTTAAGATGCATTGCCGGGAAGTGGATGTGGCTCAAGCGATTGGGTTCCCATCTACCATATGGGAGGTCCTGGGTTCATTTCCCGGGTCCTTCTGGTGAAGGTGAGCTGGCCGGCACAGCATTCTGGCACAAGCAAAAAGAGACAAAGAAGAGAGACAATGAGAGACAGAACAAACCAGGCAGCTGAGGTGGCTCAAGCAACAGAGTGCCTCTCTCCCACATCAGAGGTCCCAGGGTTGGTTCCCGTTGCCTCCTAAAGAGAAGACGAGAAGAGAAGACAAGCAGACAAAGAGAGCACAAAGTGAGTGGATACAGAGAGCAGACAGCGAGCGCAAAAACAACAAGGAGGTGGGGAATAAATAAATAAAATAAATATTAAAAAAAAAAAGAAGATGCATTGCCATGCTTCTTTTGTTTGTCCCCTTTTGGATAAAAGTTCACTTTAAAAAGGGCAAGTAATTGTTGTGACTAGAGCTTAGAATGGATGGAGAGCTGTAGTGTAATACAGGATACCCTTCCTGGAGGGGAGATGTTTCAGCCAGGAAAATCCTCATTTTCTTAGCTACAACAAAGTATCCCTTTATTGTCCCAAGTCCTACTAAATATCTGTACCACCAATGCCCCATACAAACTTGTTTTATTCACACTGGAAAAGAGAACCTGGTCTAGTCAGATCTAGAGAATGAAAAATCTAATCTCAGTTTCGTTTTTAGTTTATCTGTGATTAGACAATAAAAGACCAATGTATACTTTTTTTCTTGTAACACCTCATAGAAGTCCACATAGACTTTTGCATGTAAGCCCTGATGTTTGCAATCAAAATCAGTCTTTAAAGCTATTCAGTTCTACTCAGTACTAGCAACAAAGAACTTGATTTCTAACTGCTACATACAAAACCATTCTGTAGATTTCTAGAATAAAATAATCTTGTGTGTAGGTTACAGCTGTACTTATACCTCACAAAAAAGAGCACAAATTATTAATTCAGTCTCTTCTCCATCTTTCTGGATATGGGTCTCGTTACCAAGCCTACAACCATTTGGTAGAGTCCAGCTGACAACTCACTACTCTGTGCATCTGTCTGCTTTACTAAAATCACTATAAAAAATGAAGAGAATAAAGCACCAGTGGTCAGTATATCTGCTGTTTTCCCATTCTCTCCCCACTGCTGCCTCTTCTCTATCCTGTAGCCTGACCTACTCACACCCTCAGATTTTCTCACTGGGTAGCCATATTTGTTATAGCATCAACTACGCCACCTCTCATAGAGATTCCCAAATACAATGATACTGGCAACTTTTTCTCTTTCCCATAAAAGCCTGAGATGGTGGACAGTCCTGGGAGTAGGCGGCTCTGTTCCATGTGATCATCCATGTTCCCACTATCTTCTTGTCCCTTTGCCTCCAAGGGTGTTGTCCTCAGCATTTTCAAAACTAGCTGACCTACACACCATAGCTGTGAAAGGAAGTTGAGGTGACATTTGTCTCCTATGCTCTTATCCAGCAGCCAGAGGTTGGGGTCTATAGTCCCTAGCTGGGGAGCCCTGTGTCCATGAAAATTGGTGGGTTCTGTTACTGAAGAAAGAAAGAAGGAATATTGGGACACAGTTAGCAGCCTCTGCTACAACTAGTGCAGATTTAGGCTCTGGAGAATGCCTGGCTAGCCCAGTCTGGGTATAAAGACTACAGCATTGCTCACATTCGATCATTGAGAAGCCTCAAGCTAGTGGTGCAACACTAACAATAATCTATTGGAAACCTCTCAAGCATAGTGTTAAGTACTTGACACACGTTCACTCATTTAACCGTCAGGGCAAACATATGAAATGGAGTCTATCATCCCCCTTTTAGATATTAGGAAAATTAAATTTAGAGGATTAAAGCAACTTTCTTAAATTCAAACAGCTACTAAATGCAGAGTCAGGGGACAGGGTAGAGTGAGGCAGCTGCATAACTTGTAGGTAGATTTGAAATGAACTGACAATGGAGCAAAAGTCAAGCTAATGGGATGGAGTTGAAAGTGAGGCTCCCATAAGGAAAGAGAGTGGGGTCAAGGAAACAAGGACAATGGTAGAAGGCCATTCAGATTACACAATGCACGAGGATATAGTGAGACAGACAAGCTGTGGCCTGGTTCTCATCCAGGCACTGAGCAGGGGATTTTTTCACATTGAATCCCCACAGCCAGAGTCTACTGGTAACTCGCCATTCTGCCCCAGCTCACTGGAGGGAGGGACTCTTAAATGTTGCCCTAATCAGTTTCCACATTATAAGATCCAGAATGGACAATGTCTATAGTCAGTCAGCACTTTATTTATATACAACTTTTATCAATTTATTTTTGTTGTGGTTTATATTTATTTATATTTATATTTATTATAATATATTTATATATATATATAACATAAAGTTTGCTATTTTAACCATTTTTAAATGTACAATTCAGAGGTATTAATTACATTACAATATCATGCTACCATCAACACCTTCCATAACTAAAACTTTTTCATCACTCCAAATGGAAACTCTGTACCCATTAAGCATTAACTCCTCATTCCATAACACTTTTTTTTCTATGAAACATTTATTTCCTTTGAAACCTCCAGAAACATGCAAAAAAATCTTAAGACAGGGAAGGAAAAAAACTTTAACAATAAAAAACATCCACTCAGCATATGAATTATTACCTTCCTCCCAGCATGGGACATGACTAGCGGGGATAAGCCTCCCTGGCAACAAGGGATTACTAACAAGTGCCAACAGGCAATATGACTGGAAAAAGACCTTGAATAAAAGGGGGGGAAGGTAAAGACAAATGAGTTCATATGGTTAAGTGACTTCAAAGTGAGTCGGGAGGTCATCCCAGAGGTAACACTAATGCACATCTCAATAGGACCTCATAGGCTTCCAATGTGGGTATCACCCCAAACAGAGGGGCTTCTGAGGGCTCTGGAGACACCCAGGTCCTATATCAGGGCAGATAACCCCAGAGTTTCATGCCTTATCAGTGGGCCCTACTTTGGAAGCACACTGTACCCCAATAAGAATAAATCCAAATAGACCTACGCCAAGACACATATTATTCAGAATGTCAAAAGTAAAAGATAAAGAGAAAATGCTCAGAGCAGCAAGAAAGAAGCAAACGATCACGTACAAAGGACATCCAGTAAGACTTTGTGCAGATTTCTCCTCAGAAACCATGGAGGCGAGAAGACAGTGGTATGATACAATTAGGAAACTGAAAGAGAAAAACTGCCAGCTGAGAATTCTTTACCCAGCAAAACTGTCCTTCAAATATGAAAGTGAATATAAAGTATTCACAAACAAACAGAAACTAAGAGAGTTTGCAAAAAAGAATCCACCTTTGCAGGAAATATTAAAGGAAGCCTTAGAACCTGAAAGAAAAAGACAGGAGAGAGAGGCTTGGAGGAGAGTACAGAAGAAAGAAAAGCAGAAAGGATAACCAAAAGAGTAAAAAGACAGACAAAAATAAGATGACATATGAAAACTAAAGAATAAAATGGAGAAAATAAATAGTGCATTTTCAGTAATATCATTGAATGTGAATGGATTAAATTCCCCAATCAAAAGATACAGGCTGACAGAATGGATTAAAAAAACATGAGCCATCCATATGCTGCTTACAAGAAACTCATCTCAGACACAAGGATACAAGCCGGCTGAAAGTAAAAGGTTGGAAAAAGATACTCCATGCGAATAGTAAACAGAAAAGAGCAGGGGTAGCTATACTAATATCAGACAAAATAGACTTCAAATGCAAAAAAGTGATAAGAGATGCAGAAGGCCATTATATATTAATAAAAGGGATGATCCTCCAGGAAGATATAACAGTCATAAATATCTATGCACCTAACCAGGTTGCCCCAAAATATATGAGACAAACTCTGGCAAAACTGAAGGGAGAAATAGACATTTTTACAATAATCGTCGGGGACTTCAACACCCCTCTCATATCATTAGATAGAACAACTAGACAGAAGATCAACAAGGAAACAGAGAACTTGAACAATATGATAAACAAGTTAGACCTAACAGACATATACAGAACACTGCATCCAAACTCAGCGGGTTATACATTCTTCTCAAGTGCCCATGGATCTTTCTCCAGGATAGACCACATGTTAGGTCACAATACAGCTCTCAATAAATATAAAAAGATTGAAATTATACAAAGCACCTTCTCAGATCATAATGGAATGAAACTAGAAATCAATAACAGACAGGAAAAAAGGAAATTTGCAAATGTATGGAGACTGAACAACACACTCCTAAATATTCAGTGGGTCAAAGAAGAAATTGCAAGTGAAATCAGTAAATATATTGAGACAAATGAAAATGAGAACACAACATATCAAAACTTATAGGATACAGCAAAGGCAGTCTTGAGAGGGAAATTTATAGCCCTAAATGCGTATCTTAAGAAACAAGAAAGAGCTAAACTCAAAGATTTAACTGAACAACTTGAGAAACTAGAGAAAGAACAGCAAACCAATCCCAAAGCAAAAAGAAGGAAAGAAATAATAAAGATTAGAGCAGAAATAAATTAAAATGAGAACAAAAAAGCAATAGAGAAAATCAACAAAACCAAAAGCTGGTTCTTTGAGAAGATCAATAAAATTGACAAACCCCCCGCTAGACTAACAAAGAAAAAATGAGAGAAGATGCAAATAAATACAATCAGAAATGAAAGGGGGAAATTACAAATGACCTCACAGAAATAAAAAGAATCATAAGAGGATATTATGAGAAACTATATGCCAACAAACTAGACAACCTGGATGAAATGGACAAATTTCTAGAAACTCATAACCAACCTACACTGACACAACAAGAAATACAAGAACTTAACAAACCAATCACAATTAAGGAGATTGAATCCGTCATCAAAAATCTCCCAGCAAAGAAAGTCCAGGACCAGATGGCTTCACAGGTGAGATCTACCAAGCATTTCTAAAAGAATTAACACCAATCCTGTTTAAACTCTTCCAAAAAATTGAAGAGGACGGAAAATTACCCAACACATTTTATGAAGCCAACATCACCCTAATACCAAAGCCAGATAAAGATTCCACAAGAAAACAAAATTACAGACCAATCTCTCTCAAGAACATAGATGCAAAAATTCTCAACAAAATACTTGCAAATCGAATCCAACAGCATATCAAAAGACTTATACATCACGACCAAATGGGATTTATTCCTGGTATGCAAGGCTGGTTCAACATAAGAAAATCAATCAATGTAATACACCACATTAACAAGTTGAAGGAAAAAAACCATATGATCATCTCAATAGATGCAGAAAAGGCATTCGACAAAATCCAACATCCTTTTTTGATAAAAATACTTCGAAAGATAGGAATAAAAGGAAAATTCCTCAATATGATAAAAGGCATATATGAAAAACCCACAGCCAACATCATCCTCAATGGGGAAAGGTTGAAAGCTTTCCCCTAAGATCAGGAACAAGACAAGGATGCCCACTGTCACCATTGTTATTCAACATTGTACTAGAAGTTCTAGCTAGGGCAATTAGACAAGACAAAAAAATTCAAGGCGTCCAAATAGGAAAAGAGGAAGTAAAACTCTCACTGTTTTGCAGATGACATGATCCTGTATTTAGAAAATCCTGAAGTATCCACAACAAAGCTACTTGAACTAATAAATGAGTTCAGCAAAGTGGCAGGATATAAGATCAACACGCAAAAATCAGTAATGTTTTTGTACACTAATACTGAACAATCTGAGGAGGAAATCAGGAAGAAAATTCCATTTTCAATAGCAACAAAAAGACTCAAATACCTAGGAGTTAATTTAACCAAGGAAGTACAGGACCTATATGCAGAAAACTACAAAACAATGCTAAAAGAAATTTAAAAAGACCTAAACAAATGGAAAGACATTCCATGTTCATGGATTGGAAGAATAAATATCGTGAAGATGTCAATCTTGCCCAAACTGATTTACAGATTCAATGCAATACCAATCAAAATCCCAACAGCTTACTTTACAGAATTAGAGAAGGCAATTACCAAATTCATCTGGAAGGGTAAGTGCACCCGAATAGCCAAAAGTATTCTAAAAAAGAAGAGCAATGTGGGAGGAATGTGCCTGACCTTGAAACATATTACAAAGCTACAGTGGTCAAAACAGCATGGTACTGGCATAAAGATAGACATATCGATCAGTGGAATAGAATTGAGAATACAGAAATAAACCCTCACCTATACAGTCAACTGGTTTTTGACAAACCTACCAAGCCCACGCTGATGGGAAAAAACAGTCTCTTCAACAGATGGTGTTGGGAGAACTGGATATCTATCCAAAAGAATGAAAGAGGACCCCTATCTCACCCCCTATACAAGAATCAACTCAAAATGGATCAAAGATCTAAATATAAAAGCCAGGACCATAAAACTACTAGAAGAAAATGTAGGGAAACATCTTCAAGACCTTGTAGTAGGTGGTGGTTTCTTGGACTTCACACCCAAAGCACGTGCAACAAAAGAAAAAGTAGATAAATGGGACGTCCTCAAAATTAAACACTTTTCCACCTCACAGGAATTTGTCAGAAGGGTGACAAGGCAGCCGACTCAATAGGAAAAAATATTTGGAAATCACATATCTGATAAGGGTTTAATATCCAGGATATATAAAGAGATGTTACAGCTCAACAATAAAAAGACAAATGACCCAATTAAAAAATGCGCCAAAGACTTGAATAGACATTTCTCCGAAGAAGAAATACAAATGACAAAAAAACACATGAAGAAATGCTCAATATCACTCATGATTAGGGAAATGCAAATCAAAACTACAATGAGATATCATTTCACACCTATCAGAATGGCCACTATTAAAAAGACAGAGAACTACAAGTGTTGGCGAGGATGTGGAGAGATAGGAACACTTCTTCACTGTTGGTGGGAATGCAGGATGGTACAACCACTATGAAGGACTGTTTGGCAGTTCCTAAAGAAGTTGAATATAGACTTGCCACGTGACCCTGCAATACCACTACTGGGTATATACCCAGAAGAACTGAGAGCAGTGACATGAACAGACATCTGCACACCGATGTTCATAGCCACATTATTCATCATTGCCAAAAGTTGGAAACAACCCAGGTGTCCATCAACAGATGAATGGATAAACAAACTGTGGTCTATTCACACGATGGAATATTATGCAGCAGTAAGAAGAAATGAAGTCATAAAGCATATGGCAACATGGATGAATCTGGAGGACATTATGTTGAGTGAAGCAAGCCAGACACAAAAGGACAAATACTGTATGAATGCATTACTATGAACCAAATATATTGTGTAATATATTGTTTGACTCACACACAAAAAAAAACAAAAAAACAAACAAAAAACAAAACAAAACAAAAAAATTGACATGTATCCATTACATTTAATAGAGAAATGTATATATTTATTCATCTGTGTTTACTTTTTAGTTTTTTATTGCTTATGTTTTCAATTATTAAATGTACAAAATAAAGTTAAAAAAAAAAAAAAGAATATGTAACAGATGCTGTAGAGGGTCGTAACCATGGACTTCCTTCTTGGATCCTCATTTCCAAGAGCCTGAATACAATTTATTTTAATTTGGATTTTTATCAAAGACCATCTTTTTTTCCTGGTGACCCTTGTCTCCCTGGTATTGATGCTTTCATTCAATATCTTCAACTTCTCCTAAACGATTCTCCTCTTCTAAAGTTTCTTCCCTGCGGCAACCAGGTGAAAGATAATTGTCCTATAAATAACATGCTGCTGTAAAATGTTAGTTTCAGTTACTATTGAAAACAAACTGCAAGAATATTTCTATCAGTCCCTATAAAGCACCTCTTGAACACTTCAGCCTAAAACACTTTTAGCCAAATGTTCTTAAGATAAAAAATGTACATCATCATAAAAGGGAATAATGTGGCAGATAATAAAGCACACTGGTGCCATTATTCACACAAAGAAAGACAAAGGCTGTTGGGTGAAGAATGGGAATGTATCCCTGGAGTTTGGACCCTGATGATTGACTAAGTCCAGAATTAGATCAGAGCAATGACAAAGAGTAAATAACCCCTTGGGCAGAAATAAGAGTAAAGAATACTGGCATCTTCAGAAGGGTAAGTTCTCTTCTGTTGAGGTATTTTACATCTAGGACTATATTGCTGGGCAAATCACAAATACTTCATTCATTCCACAAATATTTATTGAACACCTACTACATGCCACACAGTGTGCTAAGTATTGCAAATGACATAACAGACACCATCATTGCCATGAGAAATTCAAAGTGGTATGTGGTAACAAAGAGTGTACCAGCAGACACACAAATGAATCTATGAATATAAACTGTGATAAATGCTATAGAAGAAAGTTAAAGCGTTTGATGAACATTTTGAGAGGGTAGTAATTTAGATTAAGGGGACAGGGAAAGTGTTTCTAAGAAAAATATTTAAGGTCAAAATGAATAGGACAAGGGAAGCAGATGTGGCTCAAGCAGTTGGGGACCTGCCTACCACATGAGAGGTCCTGGGTTCGGTTCCCGGTGCCTCTTAGCAAGATAGCGAGCTGGCACAACAGCCTGGCATGGCAAGCTGATGCAACAAGATGACACAACAAAGAGACACAATGAGGAAACACAATGAGATACACAACAAGCGGGGAGCTTGTTGTCAAGCCAATGAGCACCTCCCTCCCACATGAGAGATCCTGGGTTTGGTTACCCGTGCCTCTTTAAAAAAAAAAAAAAAAGCACACAACGAATGGACACAGAGGGCAGACAGCGAGTGTAAACAATGAGGGGGCAGAGAAATAAACAAAATAAATCTTAAAAAAAAAAATGAATAGGACAAGGCCAGCAAAGTGACAGAAGATAAGAATTGCACGGAAGCGTTGAATGCAGAGGAGGATGGGATTTGAAAATCAAGATCAAGGAAAGAGCCATCAAGGCTCCTGTGTAAACAGGAGCAATGAGGTTACTGTTCTGCAGCACCCTGGCTCCCTGGCTATGGCAAGCCAAGAAGGTTATAAAACCTCTACCTCTCAACCCAGGTTATGGTTTTTCAGTGTTCTCTGTCTTAAGGGTCAAGATAGGATAGAAGACGTTACAACGAGTTTTAATTGTGACTGCTGAGGTTGTCACTAAGTCAATCTTTGAACTCCCCAGGTAGAGTTAATCACGTGATATACTGGGTTCAAGTAATACTTTGACCACAATTTTACTGCATTACTATTTGTCTTAGTTTGCCAGAGCTACTATGGCAAATACCACACAATGGGTTGGCCTAAACAAGCATTTATTGGCACATGGTTTCAGAGGCCAGAAGTCCCAAAGCAAGGTGTCAGCAAGGCCATGCTTTCTCTAATAGTCTGTAGCGCTATGGTGCTGGCTTGCAATGAACCTTGGGGTTCGTTGGCTTGTAGCTCTACTTCCCATCACATGGCCATGTCCTTGGTCTCCTTCTGTGGTTTTCTCAGACTGTGTCCTAATTTCCTTTCTTTATAAGGCTTCCAGTAACAGGGATTAAGACCCACCTTGATTTAATTTGGCCACACCTTAACTAATAATAACATCTTCAAAGGATCCTATTTGCAAATGGGTTTATACTCACAGGAACGCATATTAAGATTTGAACATGGTTTTTGTGGGGTACATGATTCAGTCCCCAACACTCCTGCTCTATTATAATTACATCTTTACAAATTTTTCTCCCTTCCTAGCTTTTGAAGTTGTAGAATACAGGAATGTTAGATATTTCTTCTTTTTATCTCTGGAGTCTAACATACTGCCTGGAAAAGAGAATCTACTCAATAAATGTAAAACAAATAAATACATGAAAAGATAAATCAATTAATAAATCATTAGGTTTTGAAATTTTTTCTTGCAGTTCAACTAGATATGGGTTTACATACATTATGTATTTGGATATAAAGGTATCTAAAGATAATAGTTTAATGAGAAATTGCTTTTTTATTTTATGGGATGATTCTCAAAATCTTAATGAAAGAAAAGAGAAATGGAAAAATAAGCTGCCCTATACATTGCATATGTGACTACCAACTTTCTTATAAAAATGTCAATGCGTTATGAAGATTAGACAGTAAAAAATATAAATCCTCCACATCACCATCTGACTACAAAAATAAATGCATCCATCCTCAACCAAGACAGCACTGAGTCCTTTAGCACTCTCATTGAATGTGATAATTGCAATTATAGAAGACCTATATTCCAAACTAATATCATATGAAGGCAATTATTCTTAAAATTATTTGGAATCTTTACATTGTGTGCAACTACACCAGCCCCCCACAGTTGCAGAGACTTTTTCACCACCAACAATGGCCAGATATCAAATGTAATAGGACCAGACGGAGCAAACAAATTAAAATGTGTGTCTTTGTCGAATGATACTGTTTCAAGGAGTGTAAGTGACATGGCAATTAATGCCTGTGAACAGCTGGTTTTAAAGATTAAAGAAAGTGATTATTTTGCCCTGACAATGGACAGATCCACCTGAATGTGCTAAGATGTTGATATTTTAAGATGCATTTCTATGAAATACCCTGGGTAAGAGCATGCTATTTAGGAAAATTTAACCCAATCTTACAACAGGAGAAAAACATTTTGAAATATTACAAGAGACAACCAAGAATTTTAATAGACAAACCAGGAGTTCTGTATATAGGCAGAGCCGAATCACAGACTTATCCAAGCAGGAAATCATTTAGTTACAAGGAATGATTCAGATCTTTCTGGATATGCTGCTTCCTTTATTGCCATATTATTGGTCTTTAAAAGAGAGAGACTGTTTCTATGTATTTGGAGGACTGTAGACATCATCAGTTTTAACAGGAGTCGTCTCAAAATGGCTGTGTGGTAAGGAACTACCATTTCTGTCAGTACAGAATGTGTCCAAAATCAAGGTATCAATTTCCCCTTAAATCAAAATGGCTGCACTAGCAAATTTGCATGGTGAGTTCCAGTGACCAAACCCGTCACAGCAGAATCTTGACATCCTAAAGGGATGCGTCCTGTGACCTTCCAGTTTGAGGAACTTTCGAGAGCAGCAGCATAGCACTGGCGATGGGCTGTGTTCTGTTTTTATTTTTTATTAGAGAAGTTATGGGTTTACAGACAAATCATGCATTAAATGTAGGCCTCCCATATACCACCCCACCACCAACACCTCGTATTGGTGTGGAATGTTTGTTACTTTTTTGTAATTGTACTAATTTTTTTTAACATTGGTTACTTTTATTACAAATGATGAAAATTTATTAAAATAGTACTATTAACTATTGTGCATAGTTTGCATTAGTTATATTTTTCTATGTACCACCCTATTATCAACACCTTGTATTAGTGTCATACATTTGTTATAATTCATGAAAGAATATTCTTATACTTGTACTATCGCCTATAGTAGGGTTCACTGTGTTACATAGTCCTATGCTTTATCTTTTAATTTTTATTCTAGTAACATATATGACCTAAAATTTCCCCTTTTAACCATATTCATCTACATAATTCAATGCTGTTAATTACAGTCACAATAATGTGCTACCATCACCACTGTCCATTTCCAAACCTTTATAATCAACCTAAATAGAAATTCTATACTAATTAAGCATCAACTCCCCATTCTCTAACCCCAAACTCCCATGAAAACCTATAATCTAGATTCTAACTCTATGGGTTTGCTTATTATAATTACTTCTTATCAGTGAGATCATGCAATATTTGTCTTTTTATGTCTGGCTTGTTACACACAGTATATGTCCTCAAGTTTCATCCACGTTTCGCATGCATCAAGACTTCATTCCTTTTTACAGCTAAATAATATTCCATCACATGTATGTGCCAGTTTGTTTCTTCATGGCAATTGTGAATAAAGTCACTATGAACATCAGTAGGCAAATGTCTGTTTCAGTCCCTGCTTTCAATTCTTCTGGGTATATATCTCGTAGCAGGATTACCAGGTTGCCTGGTAGTTCTGAGGAACCGCCAACCTGTCTTCCACAGCAGCTGCACCAGCAATGAATGAGTGTTCCTATTTCTTCACATCCTTTCCAACACTCGTAAGTTTTCTGGGTTTTTGTTTGTTTGGTTTTGTGTAATTTTTTTAAAATAGTAGCAATTCTTAGTGGGTGTGAAATCCGGGCCTCCTGTATCAGTCTCAGCTATTCTGCTTTCTTTCCAATTTAAGCTGTAAACTATGAGGCAAATGGCTCATTTCTCCCTGGGCCCTCAGCTGTTTGAGCTTTCTTTCTGTCACATGGCAGGATCAAAAATGACAGAGCCCACTCTCCCTGTGTCTGTCTGTCCATGTGAGTCCATATATATCAGACCCAGCAAGGGGGCAGGGACTCAACCTGAGTCACGCCTTACTCATGTAGTTGAATCAAAAGCCCTAAAGCAATCTTAACAGGTAATCTAATCAAAGTTCCCTCAACTAAATTTAATGCAATCAAAGGGTATCACACCCACAGAAATAGATTAGTTTACAAACATAATCTTTCTCTTTTGGGGATTCATAAATTAATCTCAAACTGCCACAATGGTCCTCTTTCATTCTTTTGCATATGGAGATCCAATTCTCCCAGCACCATTTTTTGAAGAGACTATTCTGTCCCAATTAAGTGAACTTGGAAGTCTTATCAAAAATGAATTGGACATAGACGTGAGGGTCTATTTCTGAACTCTTAATTTGATTCCATTTGTCAATATGTCTATCCTTGTACCAATACCATGGCTACTGTAGCTTTGTAATATGCATTAAAGTCAGGAAATGTGAGTCCTCCAACTCTGTTCTTTTTCAAGATGTTTTTTGGCTATTCAGAGCCTCTTACCTTTCCAAATAAATTTGATAATTGGCTTTTCCATTTCTGCAAAGAAGGCTGTTGGAATTTGGATTGGTATTGTGCTGAATCTGTAAATCATTTTGGGTAGAATTGACATCTTAATAATATTTAGTCTTCCAATCCATTTACATGGAATGTTCTTCCATTTATTTAGTCTTCTTCAATTTCTTTTAGCAATGCTTTGTAGTTTTCTATGTACAAGTCCTTTATATCCTTGCTTAAATTTATTCCTAGATATTTGATTACTTTAGTTGCTATTGTAAATGAAATTTTTTCTTGATTTCCTCCTCAGATTGCTTATTACTAGTATATAGAAACACTACTGACTTTTGTGTGTTCTTGTACTGTGTTACTTTGCTGGATTCATTTATTAGCTCTAGTAGCTTAGTTGTAGATTTTTCGGGATTTTCTATATATAGAATCATATCATCTGCAAATAGTGAAAGTTTTACTTCTTCCTTTTCAATTTGGATGCCTTATATTTACTTTTCTTTCCTATCTGCTCTGGCAAGAACTAACAGTACAATGTTGAACAACAAAATGGTGACAGTGAGAATTTTTGTCTTGTTCCAGATCTCAGAACACTTTGTCTTTCACCACTGAATATGATGTTAGCTGTGCATTTTTTATATATACCCTTTATCATGATCAGGAAGTTTCTTTCTATATCAATTTTTAAAATGTTTTTATCAAGAAAGGATGCTGGATTTTGTCAGATGCCTTTTCTGCATCAATAGAGATGATCATGTAGTTTTCCCCCTTTGTTTTGTTAATGTGGTGTATTATAGTAATTGATTTTCTTATGTTGAATCACCATTGAATACCCAGGATAAAACTCACTTGATCACGGTGTATAATTCTTTTAATGTGCTCTGTTGGATTCAATTTTCAAGTATTTTTTGAGGATTTTTGCATCTATTTTCATAAGCAAAAGTGGTCTGTAATTTTCTTGTAGTGTTTTTTTTTAAGGAGGTACCAAGGATTGAACCAGGGAACTTGTATGTGTGAAGCAGGTGCTCAACCACTGCATTACACCCACTCCCCTATTGTAGTATCTTTATCTGGCTTTGGTATTAGGGTGATGTTGGCCTCATGGTTGAGTTAGGTAGTGTTCCCTCCTCTTCAATTTCTTGGAAGAGTTTGAGCAGAATTGGTATTAATTCTTCTTGAAATGATTTGTAGAATTCACATGTGAAGCCATATGATCCTGCACTTTTCTTTGATGGGAGGTTTTTGATAACTGATCAAACTCTTTACTTGTAATTGATTTGTTGAGCTCTTCTATTTCTTCTATAGTCAGTGTAGAATGTCTGTGTGTTTCTAGGAATTTGTGCATTTCACCTAGGTTGTCTAATTTGTTGGCATACCATTGTTCATAGTATCCTCTTATGATCCTTTTTATTCCTGTGGGATCAATAGTAAACTCCCCCAAATTTCTGATTTTATTTATTTACATCTCCCTATTTTTTCTTTGTCAGTCTAGCTAAAAGTTTGTCAATTTTGTTGATATTTTCAAAGAACCAACTTTTGGTTTTGTTAATTCAATCATTTTTTTATTCTCAATTTCATTTATTTCTGCTCTTATGTTTGTTATTTCTTTCCTTCTGCTTTCTTTGGGATTAGTTTGCTGTTCTTTTTCTATTTCTTCTAAGTGTGCAGTTAGGTCTTTGATTTTTGCTCTTTATTCTTTTTTTAATGTAAGTGCTTAGGGCTATAAATTTCCCTCTCAGCACTGCCTTTTCTGTATCCCATAAGTTTTGATATGTTGTGTTCTAGTTTTCATTCGTCTCAAAATATTTATTGATTTCCCTTGCAATTTCTTCTTTGACTCACTGATTGTTTAATAGTGTGTTATTTAACTTCCATATATTCGTGGATTTCTAGTTCTCTGTCTGTTATTGATTTCCAGCTTGTTTTAAAGGCTAGTTTTCACAAAGTAACAAAACTCTTATTACTCCAAGAGTTTTACTCCTTGGAAAATAAGGCAAATTAATTCTCCAAATATTTATTGAGGACTTTCCAAACTACAGTTTTACAGTGTCCTTGACCCTAATTCATACTTTAGCAAATCTGCAAATTGGAAGGCTACTTCTACATAGCCCACATAAAATTGTTAAATCTCCCAATGTCTATATATATATTATTTAATACACACAAAGGTTTATGGGAGATTTTTTAAGTGACAACATGCTCTAAACTTTCCTGAGTTGTATTCCTCATTTGGGAAGATATGACATACATTGCCCTAGTGCTAATCAAAACCCAATTTAGGAAAGTGACTGTGGCTCAATAGGTTGGGCTCCCATTTACCATACGGGAGGCCCCGAGTTCGGGTCCCAGGGCCTCCTGATGAAGGTAAGCTGGCCTGTGTGGCGCGGTGAGCTGGTGCAGCAAAATGATGCAACAAAGGGAGACAAGCAGACACAGAAAAACACACAGCGAATGAGCACAAGCAGCAAGTGGGGGGTAAATAAATAAAAATAAATCTTTTTTTTTAAAAAAAGACCTAATTTAAGAAGAGCACCTGAACTTAAGCAACCCCTTTATTGACAGTACATCTCTTTGTTATTTTCTTCTTTTTAGCAAATAACATTTGTTTTTCCTTTTTAAAAAGATATGTTTATCCCAGTATCTCGGGGGCTTAATCATAGGGCCACAAGTTCCCTTGACCATCTCCTCTAGGAAACCTAGGTCCCTTAAGTAAGTAAGTTTTCTATTACCCACCTTTTATCCCAGAGGTGTTGGTTTGTTTGTTTTAGGTATTGGGGACAGAGATTGAACCAGGACCTTGTATGTGGGAAGGAAGCCGGCACTCAACCACTGAGCCACATCAGCTCCCCTGAGTTGGTTTTTCCATTTGTTTACTTGTTTGCTTGTTGTTGTTTTTTATTTTGTTTTGCTTTTAGGAGGCACTAGGGACCGAACCTGGAATCTCCAATGTGGGAAGCAGGCACTCAAACGCTTGAACCACATCTGCTCCCCATATTCCAGAGTGTTTAAAGGAAGCTTGCTGTTTAGCCCTACTGCATTGCTTAAAAAATAGCTTTAAAATGCAAATAAGTGCTAATGTATTATGGTTTGTAAAGTTAAAAAAGAAAAAGAAAGAGTCCATTGTGAAGTAGACTTGTTAGGAATTAGGTCTTTGGGACAAGTCTAAACCTTGACCATGAAGGAAATGTCAGGGCAACACTATAAATAAAGGTGGGAGTGAGCAGCTCTTTATTTTAAGGCTTGCCTAGAAATGAGACACTAAGACGAGGAAAACTGAGAAGTAATATGAATAGCTAGAGAAAAGGCAAGCTGACTGAAGTCCTTTAATTTCAAGCAAAGGAATTCATATTTGATCAGACAGGCAAATTCTTAAGTAGAATAGCAGACTAAGAATACAACCTGAGAAAATTTATCCTGTTAACAGAAACTGTATTAAAATGAACCAGAGGGAAACTAAGTTACAATATTGTTGCAGTAATTTGAGCAAAAGTGATGGACTAGGTGAGGTGGATAAAGAACCCAATTCAAAAAAAAAAAAAAAAAAAAAAGACACTGTAGATAGCAAATTGGCAGAACCAGGACACTGATTGGATAAGAGAAGCAAGGGTTATCATAAAAATGTTGAGCCAGGAGCATACTATAGAATTAGAGACAAAGGAAGGCTGAACCAGATAATCTCTAAACTCACTTCTAAATCTCACTGTTAAGATTCTAAGAAAGTTGAATGAAGATCTCACATTTATTAAAAATGCATGTCACCAAACTGGCTTCATTCTAAAATTATTTATTGGGCACTTTTACTATATGCTAGGCTCTGCCCAAAGCCCTGAAAGTGCAATGATGAGCAAGACAGGTTCTTGCTTTATGGGGCCTGTATTTTAAACGAGGTACACAAAAAAAAAGTCACTGAAGGGCTTAAATAAAGATTGATCTGATCCCATTTATTTTTCATGGAGATCACTTTGCCGTCCTTCAGAGAATGGATTGAAAGTGATTGTAGCCTAAAGAAAGAAGATTTCTTTGAAGGGCAGGTTGTGGGGTGAAGGTGATCACCCTGGAGGTATCAAGAAGCTATTTGGGGAAAAAAAAAAAAGAAGCTATTTGGGGGAAGCGGCTGTGGCTCAATCAGTAGGGCTCCCGTTTACCATATGGGAGGCCCCGGGAACCGAACCCGGGGCCTCCTGGTGAAGGCATGCCCGCCCGCATGGCGTGGTTAGCTGACCCAGCGAGCACAAGCAGCAAGGGGGGGATAAATGAATAAATAAATAAAATCTTTAAAAAAAAAAAGAAGCTATTTGAAGACAGGGTTTTCTGATCAGACTTGTAGTGGGTAAAGATAACAGTGGAATCCTGGATACATTTTGGGCTTAAGTCCATCGGAGGTACATGATCCCTTTTACTGTGATAGAGAAAATCTTGGGGGAATGGAAGTTTAAGGGGAAAACAAGGCTCTCAAAGAAAATCTTCTTATTTTTGAAGAAGGTATTATTGATTAGAAATGTAAGTGAGAAAAGGTATGTAAATATCAGGGCTGACCCCAAAAGAGTTTTCCAGATGGATAGGTGGGATACAGCACTCATGGATAATCGTGAACATTTGAGCTTGATCTATTGGATTTTTTTTTTTTTTTTGAAGGTACCAGGGAATGAACCCAAGACCTTGTACATGGGAAGCAGGCACTCAACCACTTGAGCTACATCCACTCTCCTCTCTTGGCTTTTTGAGCATCCAAGAGCAAGTATTGGGAGTTTCCCTGGGCAGGAAGAGAGTGAAACTTGCAGATTGAAGTTGAGTAGGATCCTCTATATGCAAGTCAGAAAAACATTACAAAATATTTACCCATCATCAAGTAGCTTATTAGCACTGTCACAGTGCATATCGCTGACAGTGAAGAGTCTAGGCAGAGATATTCTTTACCATCTTAGTGCCACAGGCAAGACTCAAAGGCAAACAGAAATGTTTTAGAGGGAAAAAATTAAATGACTTCACTGTGACATGTGAAGCTGAATGGCAAAGTCAACACCCAGTCCAATAAGCTCATGTGATACAAAATATTTATCAGTTTTTATGATTAAAATTAATGCAACAATAATTTTGTGATAAATTAAAAAACTTAAAAATTAAAAATTTTTGTGATAAGAATTAATGCAATGATAATTGTATAAACTGATTTTGAAAAGTCACCATCGCTACCTTAATCCTTATTTAGAAACATCCAGTCCTCTGAAATTGATGGTACCTGGAAACAGCTAATCAATAGTGCAGGAATTCTTTCTGACATGAGAAATCAGAACTTGGCAGATAAATGGACTTTCTGTCTTGACTCTCCAATCAATAGGTCAATTGGGTCCTCCAAGTATTCAATATATATTTACCCTAAAAATAATAGACTCTTTTGGCCTGGTTCTATGAATCTCTCTTTACTTATAAGCTATAAGTTTTTCAAAAAAAGACTGAAAAAGAATTGACAGGAAAATAGTGAAAAGGCAAGGAATCACTTTCATACATTAGCTTAGAAAAATCTTTGGATCTTTTTTTTTTTCTCTAAGTCTTATAAATTCTACCCCTGTAATAGCTCTCAGATCTTTCTGCTCTTTCCTTCTTACCTATACCCAGTCTCATTCCCTAACCATTTGATGTAACATATTTGCATATTTATTCAATTCATTCTTTCTCCAATACTTTCCCATATTATTTCATTCATTTGCTTTACATTCAACATACATTAACTGAGCAGCTATTTACATGGCAGAAACTATTCTAGATACTTGGGAACCAGAGACGAAACACCCTCAAGGAGTTTACATTCTAGTGAGGGAAACGCATAAACAAGAAACACAATTAGTAAATTATATAGTATGTTAGAAGGTAAGAAGTGTTATGGGAGAACAAAAGACTAAGTAAAGCAAGGTAAAGAGGATCAAGATGTGATGTGGGAGGGTATGTTACAGTCCTAGGTGAGCTGGTCAGGTTGTCCTCATGGAGAAGGTGAGATCTGTGCAGTGCCCGAAGGAAAGGAAGGAGTTGGCCAAGTAAAAAAGGGTCCCAGGCAGAAGAAACAGCCAGAGCAAAAGCCCAAAGGCAGGAGCATGCCTGGCTTGTTCCAGGAACAGCAAGGACGCCCTTGTCAGCTGAAGTACCTGAAGTTGGGGGATAAAGTAGTAGAAGGTGAAGTCAATTTCTTCTCTTGTCTCACAGCAGAATTTTGTCTCCACAGATTGCCAAACTCACCCCTATCTCCTTCCTGCTCAGAGGATAATCTTGTCTTATACCTCACCAACGAAGTAGAGGCTCTTGAGCATGAACTCTCCCAACATCATTCCAAATGTATCTATATCATCACAAGCTTAATTCAGAGAAACAAGGATTTGCCCTCCAATTTCCAAGTTAACCCTCTACCTAGATACTTCTCCCCTGCCTTTCCCTATCCAAAGGCTCCATCAAATCCCTTCTCTCGGGGAAGCGGCTGTGGCTCAATCAGTGGGGCTCCCGTTTACCATATGGGAGGCCCCGGGTTCGGTTCCTGGGGCCTCCTGGTGAAGGCAAGCCTGCCTGCACGGCGTGGTTAGCTGACCCAGCGAGCACAAGCAGCAAGGGGGGGATAAATGAATAAATAAATAAAATCTTTAAAAAAAAAAAAAAATCCCTTCTCTCTCATTTCTTTAAAAACTCCTTCTCCACAGATCCCTTCATATAAAATTCATTATATGAAATTCCATCATATAAAATCCCACTCATTTTTTAAAAATGAACAAATGAGTCAACATTAACTTGACATAGCCTCCTCCTTCTCTCTCTCCCTTTACATCACCTCAAATTTTCTTTAAAGAGTAATCTCTAGACAGCAGTAATATTATGACTATGTTCTTTCATCATTTGTAACAAATGTGTCACAACAAGGTAAGGTGTTGATGATGGGGTGGTGTATGGGAATCCTGTATGGTATGCATGGTTGTTTTGTTATCTCACAACTTCTCAAATAAAAAAAGAAAAAGTAATCTCATTCTATACACTTAAAACCCTTCAATATGTGTTCCTTCTAGAAGCTGCAGGACAGAATCCATTTCCCTGCTTTTCCAGCTCCTAGAGGATGACTGTTTTCCTTGGCTGATGGTCCCCATCCTCCATATTCAAAGCCAAGAGCAATGGGTTGAGTTCTCACATCACATCACTCCATCCTCTTCTGCCTCCTTCTTCCATACTTAAAAACCCCTGTGATTACATTGGACCCATCCGAATAATCCAGGATAATCTCCCTACCTTAAGGTTAATTGATTAGCCACTTTAATTCCATGTGCTACCTTAAATCCCCTTTGTCATGGAACAAAACATATTCACAGGTTCCCGGGATGAGGATGTGGATATTTGGGGGGCGGGGAAGAGTGATTGTTTTGATTTTTCATCTTGATTCTTTGCACACCTGATTGGCTTCAGCTTTCCTCTATGAACTTCCTTAATTGAATCTTCTTCAGTTTATCTGTAATAAGTTCATTTTACCCACTTTCTCCTTGACCCAATTCTCTTATTGTTCTACAACTCCCTCAATGGTCATCAAGTCCCAGCCCATGTTCACAACTCCTTACTGTAAATCCCCAGCCCTACTTCCCTCCTGAGATTAGGAAGCACATATCCTCTATCTACAAAACATCTCCACATGACAGAGCATGTGAACCATCTGTCATCATTTCAATATGTTTCTCTGAAAATATGCTTTTCCTCTTATCTAATAATATCTAATAGTATCATCACTATATATCCAGTGAGTCAAGTCAGAAATTTAGGAGTTACCTGGACTTCTCTTCTCCTCCATTTCCATCCATTCTTTCTTTCTATCATGTTGGTTTTACCTCCTAAATATCCTTCTAATGCCTTCTGTACTTTATTTTAGGCACTCATCATTCCTTAAAGGGATTTCTGAAATAGATCTTCTCTGACATCTAGTCCTCCAATCTACTGGTTTTCAAACTGTGTTCCTCTGAATTCCAAGAATTCCTCAAAAGTGGGATCAGTTGCCTTAGAGAATTGAGGGGGGCTCAGTTATAATCCTGATGACAAAGATATATCAAAGAATGTTTTCCAAAATGTTAACTGAGAGTACTCTGAGAGGTAGGATTTTAGATGATTTTTACTCTTTTAGACCTTCCTGTATTGCTAAATTTTTCTGTGTAAAAGATTGTATTACATTTATAATAAAAATATTTATATAAAATTGTTATTAAATAAGCTCTTTTCATTTTGAGCTCTATTTATTTATTCACATGGGGAAATATATTATATTGTTGAGTGAAAAACAATCTATTAAACGATTCCATGTCTCTTTCCTTATAGAAGAGAGACTCCAAAAATAGACACCAAAATATTAGTGATAGTTTTCTCTAGACATTGTGATTACAGTGATTTTCCCTTTGTGTTTTTCTTTCTTTTTTTTTTTTCTTTTAAGATTTATTTTACTTGTTTATTTATTTATTTTATTTATTTCTCCCTATACCCCCTCATTGTTTGCATTTGCTGTGTCTGCTTGTTGTAAGCTGGTCTTTTCAGGAGGCAGCAGGAACCAAACCCGGAACTTCTGATGTGGGAAGGAGGTACCTAATCACCCAAGCCACTTTGTTGTGCTTTGTTGTGTCTCTTATTGTGTTTTCCTCATGTCTCTTGCTGTGTCATCTTGTTGAGTCAGCTCACTGCACCTGCCTGTCACGTCAGCTCTCTGTCTTGCTAATCTTCTTTAGGAGGCACAGGGCACCAAACCTGGGACCTCCCATGTGGTAAGTAGGAGCTCAATCACTTGAGCCACATCTGCTTCCCCCTTTGTGTTTTTCTATACTGTTACATGTTTTGTGCATTGAATATTTATTACTTCTATAATTTTAAAAAACAGGTATTTGTTTTATTAAATGTTCTATACATTTTAGAAAACCACCAGTCCTCAAAAGCTTAATATTTTCACATGTTTATAGTAAAAGTAGCTTTGTTATGCTAATTAAATCTCCTACCCATTCTCACCTTTTGATATTTTCTACACTCCCTCCCCCTACTGACTGCCCACATCTAGAAACCCAGGAAAAGAAGACATTCATGCAGTCTTTTTGTTGTTGTTGTTTGTGTGACCCCAAGATGAATGAAAATTATCCACAAAATGGCACTATAGAGATGGCATAGAAAGTCTGCCATTATTCTGAATAGCAATATTGACAAGGGCTGGGATCATAAACATCAACTTGGGAATTTTCATCACACTTTTGCCGAGATACCCAACAACAATAATTTTGCCTATTTATCTCAACCATTTAATACCTGTCCTTTAATTTCTATTTTTCAGACCTGGTTGTAGCCTGTTTTTCTTCATATTGAAATCAGCACATTATCATTTCCATCCCTCCTTTCAGAATTTCATTCTCTTGATCTATCCTAATCATAAAATGTTACACTTGTTCCCAGACACCCTGACCAGAAAAGCTTCCCTAAGTGAGCCCCCAGTGTCCTTATTTTATATCTAAGCCATCTTCCCAGTCAATGAACCTCCCTAAAAGATTAATGTAGTTTGAACTTTTATAGAGGAATATCATTTGTGCGCTGTCATATTTAGCACAAATGGTGCTTCAGTCACAGCTCAGTAATATTCCAGCATATTATTTCCAAGGCAATTGAGAGTTTAAAGAATTATTGAAGGGCATGCTGTACTCATTTGATAATAAAGCAGAGAGCACAGCCATCTACATATGATTTCAACAAATGGAATCACTGCTAATTTCACTGCACATAGCAAAATAGTTGTGATAATAGCCCAGGTAAAATATCCCACTGGAGGAAATAGATGAGATGTTGTCTTTTATAAGACCTCCAAGAAGAATTGAGGAGGAAGTCTTAGGAGTTGAGGCAAGATGTTGAGACAATCTTCTTGCATTGAATACAATGGTTTTGTCAGCCATGGGTGTGTGTTGCAGCCCTGACTTGACCATGATTTGCCCCTGCCCCATGTACTGGTGGGCTGGTAGAGTACTAAAGAGATGAAGGAGTTAGTGTCATTAAGGGGAAAACCTTACCCACACCGAAGTCCAGGTGTTTTGTGAGAAATTTCCCTATTGTAAAGAGCATAGGTGAGACAAGTTTGATTTTTTTTTTAACATTTGAATTAACGGATTTGTTTCAGAGGAAGAAAAGGTCTTGTTCACTATCACCAAATAGTAGTTTAAAGATTTCTTTTTGGGATGATGGAAAAGTTTTGGTAATGGATGGCTGTGATGGCAGCACAATATTGTGAATATAATTAAAAGCACTGAATTCTATATTTGAATGTGACTAAATGGGGAAATTTTAGGTTGTGAAATTTTATGGTACTAGAATAAAATTCTTTTAGAAATGTGCTTTCATCAGTTGTAACAAATGTACCACACCAACACAGGGTGTTAATGATTGAGTGGTATATGAAACTCTATATTTTATGCATGATTTTTCTGTAAACCTACAACTTCTCAAATAATAATAATAATAATAAAAGGGCACTATCAATGTGTTGTACTATTATTTTTGTTTAAAGGAAAGACATTAAGACTCTATACAAATAAATCCCAAGTGAAATAAAATGAATAAGTGAGTAAAATGAGGCAGCCTATCTTCCTATATATTTTGGTTCTTTGATGCTTCACTTGAGGTATAAAACCTTCTTAGATTAAAATAAGGGTCAGGAAACTAATTTAACCACCCAACAGCCCAAGGGACTGGATTAAGTGTGCTGCCAATTTGTTTAATCCTATGGGAACCCTGAGAGATGAGGTAAGTGGCCCCATTTTTTTAAATAAAAGTTTTTTTCCAGATGTGTGCTGATCAGAAAGAGAGAGACCTGCTGTCAGGAAAGATCCAGTTCATATATATTGTGCCAACACTATCTAGGGTACTGACCTTAATTTTTTTATTGAATTATCCATTCTAAGCAATTACATATTTAAATCTCCTCGTTATGAGAATCCTGAGAGCAAAGATGGATCTCGCCTTCCATTTCTAGATCAAGCACAGCATAATTTTGCCATTTGGGAAACTAGCTTACTCAAACACATTACAGTTTCTTCTGCTTATAAAAGTTATTCTCAGCTATCAGAAGTAACTTGTGAGACACTCTGAGAATACTCAGTTATTTGTATTTAGTTTGAAAAAAAAACCAGCCTTTAATTTACAGAGCAAACATCTCCACCTCCAACCTTCTCCCATTTCACCTCCAGCCCTTCCACCCCACCTGCCAAATTTGCTTATCATTGCCAAAGCCATTTTAGCATGAATACTTTGTGGACAGGGTCTAAGTATTACTTATTAAGGGAATGTGAAATGATTTCAGCAACATTTTGGTATCACCCAACTCTTGGAAATAGATGATCAGAAGTACAAGTAGCACATAAAGCTTCTTAAGATTTTAAACTAGGTATAAACTAGGTGAATGTGAACACTGCTGAAGGGAATATATGCTAGAATACTTAAAAATATAAAAAGATGCTCTTTGAAGATTTCCTTAAAATTCAGAGATTGTACTTTATAATATTTAGTATCTAGTATATAATACCAGGATTTGTTTTCAGGTGCCTTACTGCTCCCCAGACAGCCTATGTTGACTTCAACCAACCAACATACTCTTTCCTGGCTACACCACTGTTGGGAGGTGGCCATGGGCGTTAACAAGATCCAGTTAAAATGAAAGTCAGGAAATGGGTCTTCCTCACACTATATATGAATTATAAAAGCATGCAGCACTGTGAGTTCTTAGAAGTCACAGCCATGTTGTAACCATCAGTGGCAATAAGACTTGGGGTAAAGCTGACAACTTGGAAGGCAAAGTGGAAAGAATGCGAAAAAACTGGTCCTTGATGACATTACTGAGCCTCTAAATCAAACTCCAAAGCTTTACTTAGCTTTGTGTTTTCCAGCTACATAAACTAATCAACCTCTTTTAATTTTAAGATAGTTTGAGATAGGTTTTCAGTTATTTGCAGTAATAAAAAAAAAAAGAATATTGAAACATAGAATCAGAAAATGAACTAGAACCATTAAAAATCTGAGTCTAAAGACCAAATTGAGATTGTTTTTTCAGCAATTTTTTCTTGCTTTTTTTCTCTCTCTAAAAAAAGTATGCATTTGATACAGGCTCTATATAGAAATAACAGGAAGAAAACTAAAATTGACACCAATACCATTTCAAAATCAAATCCACAATTTTCACTTCCCAGTATCATTTTCTAGTCCTTGTCTTCATGCATCTTCAATTATTTTTCATTCTTAAACCTTTTATTTTGGAATAACTTCAAACTTACAGGACAGTAAGTTGCAGAAATAAAACAAAACCCATACAAAGAATTCCAACAAAAAAAAAAAGAATTCCAACATATCTCCGACTCAGATGCCTAGGTCCACCAACTTTTAACATGTTACCACTTTTGCCATATCATTCTATCTATCCATCTATTAATCCATCTATCATCTGTCTGTTTATCTGTCTACCTACCTACTTACCTCCTTACTTTATCTTTCTATCTAGAATTTGGGGCCTATATTTTATCCCACATCACCAAGCATTAAGGTTCTGTGACAAGGGAATAAGTATAATACTTAGAACAAGATGCCTTACCAATTTTCAGGTTCTGCCAGCAAAAGACCTTTTTAAAAAAATCTTTCTTTTTTTTTTTTTAATTTTCTCTGAACAAAACTGGAACTGAGGGTTAGATGCGATTTTTTTCTTTCATTTGGGGCCCATATGGCAGACTGCAAAAACATAATTTCTGGTCTCTTGGTAGAAATTTGGGGACTATCAGCTCTTAAGTTTTTAAGAATTCAGTCAAGTAACTATAGGCACTGCAGTTTGGGGAGTTATGCTGCCTTCAGCTTGTTGTTGTTTTGTTTTGTCTTGTCTTGTCTTGTCTTTAATAAAATTGTAACATATCTTAATAGTCATCCCTGGAGAAAATCACCAGGGTACTCCCCTGTGTCTGACAACATGGATTTGTTTACAGGCCAAGGATCCCAGAGGATCTAATTTTGAGCAGCTGGAGCTTCGGAGGACTGGTGTGATGGAGCTCAACAAACATTTGGGAACATTTGGGGAAATTGTGCCATGAGATGCTGCCTTTAGGGAGGTTTGATGATAGGAAAATGATTACATGTGCCTAAGAAGCAGACTGGGACAAAAAGGAATTTAGCTTCCCCGTTCTACTCTGGAGAAAGCTTCCAGATGTGATTCATCACAGGGCTCTAGGGAGGGGAAGGGAGGTGGTGAGCAGGATTCTTAGATGGTTCCCAGGATTTCCTACTCCCTTCCCTTCCCATAAACACTCTGTATAATCCACAGTATTGTGAATTTGACAGACTTTACTCCTGTGATGAGATTATGTTATATGGTATAGTTGACTTTAAGAAAGAGATATTATCCAGGCAGACATAATCCAATGACATGAGCCCTTTAAAAGCAGAGAATTTTCTCCAGGTAGTGGCAGAAGAAGAAAGAAGAGAATTGAAGCTTGAGGTTTCCACTCACTGTTGCTAGTTTTAAGATGGAGGGGGCCACATGGCAAAGAATGTGAGCAATATCTGGTAGCTGAGCACAGGCCCTGAGTGACAACCAGCAAGGAAACTGGAATCTTAGTCCTACAACCGCAAATAACCGAATTCTTCCAGCAAGAATGAGCTTGAAATTGAGTGTTTCCCCAGAGCCTCCAAAGAATAACTCAGCCCAGTCAACACTTTGATTTCAGCCTTGGGTTCAGCCAGAACAGAAACCCAGTCACACCAAGTTGGACTTTTTGTTGTTGTTGTTTTTCTTCTTGTTGTATCTCTTGTTGAGTCAGCTTGCCATACCTGCACATCACGTCAGCTCGCTGTCTTGCTCATCCTCTTTAGGAGGCACCGGGAATCTCTGCTCCCTGCTTTATTGTGTCTCTCGTTATGTTTTTCTTCTTGTGTCTCTTGTTGTGCCATCTTGTGTCAGCTTGCTGTGCCTGCCCATCAGGCAGCTCGCTGTCTTCTTTAGGAGGCATCAGGAACCGAACCATGGACCTCCCATGTAGTAGGCAGGAGCTCGATCACTTGAGCCACCTCCACTTCCCCATGTTGGACTTCTAACCTACAGAATTGTAAGGTAATAAAAAGGTGGCATTTTCAGCCTCCAAGCTTGTGGTAGTTTGTATCACAGCAATAGATAATCAATATGTTTGTCAAATCAAAACAGTAAGCAGAAAAAATTATGTTGGCAGGAACCATGAAAAAAAAAACTATAAGGAGATGGGGTTGAATGAAACCTACTGAAGTAAAACTTATACACCTATAAAGGGCAAGAAGCAAACAATAACATAGCTCAGATCTGCATATCTTGATACCAATCATGTTATTGAGTTTTGGATACCTCAGTTTATCAACACAGAAGATATCTGAAAATCACTCAGAAATAGGCATAGTGTTCATAACTTCTAAATCCTAGCCTTTTTGGAGCACTGTTAGCAACATTTGGGAAAGTATAACAGTAATTTATAATTTAGGTATTAAGTATGATTTTATTGGCAATGAATATAATATATGATTTTGATAGATATTTACTGATGATGGAACTTGTGATTTGCTGCTACATTTTAGCAGATTCCTACTTCAGCAAATAGTCCAACACATGGATTAAAAATCTGAGGTAAGGAAAGGAGTTTGGAAGTTCCTTAAAAAGTTAAATGTAGAATTACCCTATGACCTGGCAATTCCACTCCTAGGTATAAACCTAAAATAATTGAAAACTGGGACTCAAACAGATACTTTTATACCAATGTTCATAGCAGCGTTATTCACAATAGCCAAAAGATGGAAGCAACCCACGTGTCCATCAACAGATGAATGGATAAACAAAATGTGGAAATCTATACAATGGAGTACATGATACATCCATACATCAGAAAAAGGAATGAAGTCCTGATAAATGCTACAACATAGACAAATGTTAAAAATATTATGTTCTGTGAAATAAGCTTAGAAACAAAAGACAAATATTGTGTGATTCCACTTATATGAAATATCTAGACACAGAAGGTAGATTAGATATTACCAAGGGCTGTGCAGAAGAGGAGAATGGTGAGGTATTGGTTAATGGGTACAAAGCTTCTGTTTTGAGTGATGAAGAAATTTTGGTAATGGATGGCGGTGATGGTAACACAACATTGTGAATGCAATTAACACCACTAAATTATATATTTGAATGTGCTTAACAGGGTAAATTTTAGGTTGTATATATGTTACTAGAATAAAATATGTTTTAAAACCATAGGACTATACAACACAAACAGTGAACCCTAATGTACACTATTGACTATGGTTAATAGTATAATTATAATACTATTGTTTCATCAATTGTAACAAATGTACTACATTAATGCAAAGTGTTAATATTAGGGAAAATTGTGTGTGAGGGATATATGTGAGAACTCTGTATTTTCTGCATGATTTTTCTGTAAACCTACAACTTCTATAATAAAATTTAAAATTTTTTAAAGTTTTGGTAACAGGTGGTGGTGATGGTGTAAAAACATTGCAAATATTATATATATATAACCACAATAAAATGTTTTAAATTAGAATTTTAAAAATCTGATTGTGGGATAAGCTAATTTTTATGTTCCTTAGTTTTTGCTTTAACCTCTCTACCAATTGTTTTTGTTTTGTTTTTTTTTCATTTTCATTGAGTGATTTTGTACTATTTCTACCAACTAGCAAGTAGCAAATAAATGACAAATAGCTACATAGATATAGATAGTTTTGTCACTTACTAAAGAATTGTATCTGGTTATATACAACTTTATTTGTGTGAATCTTGAAGTCCTTATTTTAAAGAATAATATGAAGCCACTGCTGACAAAAAGTTTTTTATTTCCTTGCCAACTTTGATTGAAAGCCACCTGTGAGTGTGTTAATGTTGCATTTCCCTAATGGCTAATGATGTAGAGCATCTTTTATTGGCCATTTACATATCTTCTTTGGAGAAACATCTGTTCAAGTCCTTTGCCCATTTTTAAATTAGGTTCTTTGTCTTTTTGTTGTTGTAAAATTTCTTCATATAATCTGCATATTAAATCCTTATTGGAGAAACAGATGTGGCTCAAGCGATTGGGCTACCATCTACCATATAGGAGGTCCAGGTTCAATTCCCTGAGCCTCCTGATGAAAGGCAAGCTGGCCCACAAGGCAAACTGGCCTGAGCAGAGACCTGGTCCATGCAGAGTACTGGCCCAGGCGGAGTGCTGGTTCATGTGGAGTGCTGGCCCGCGGGGGAGTGCTGGCCTGTGCAGAGAGCTGGCACAGCAAGATGACACAACAAAAAGAGACACAGAGAGACAATAAAAGGTGCAGCAGACCAGGGAGCTGAGGTGGTGCAAGAGATTGAGTGCCTCTCTTCCACTCTGGAAGGTCCCAGCATCAGTTCCCGGTACTGTCTAAAGAGAAGACAAGCAGACACAGAAGAACACACAGCAAATGACACAGCAGACAGTGAGCACAAATAAATAAATTGGGGGGCAGAAATAAACAAATAAAATAAATCTTAAAAAAAAAAAAAAAAAAAAAAAAACTTATTGGATATGTGGTGTCCAAATATTTTCTCCCATTCTGTAGATTGTCTTTTTACTTTTCATTATGATGTCCCTTGGCGCACAAAAGTTTTTAATTTTGATGAGGTCCCATTTATCTATTTTTTCTTTTGTTGCTCATGTTTTTGGTGTAAAGTCTAAGAAACCATTGCCTAACACAAGAACTTGAAGATGCTTCCTATGTTTTCTTCTAGGAGTTTTATAGCCTGGGTTCTTATCTTTAGGTCTTTGATCCATTTTGAGTTGATTTTTGTATATGGTGCGATGTAGGGGGCTCACCTTCATCCTTTTACACATGGACATCCAGTTTCCCAGAATAATTTGTTGAAGAGATGATTCTTTCCCCATTGAGTGGACTTGATAGCCTTGTCAAAAATTAACATAGATAGCAACATTAATGTTCTCTGTTTTGTTTCCATGTTAATTCTAATTGGGCCTGTATAGCCAAATTGATAAAATTAGTGCTGTTAAAGTTTAGTAACTTTTGAACTGGACAACTTTATTAAAGTAAGAGAATAGAACAATGCTAGCAGCTTTTGTAAGTCTGCAATTGAAAATATAGTACAAACCTGAAAGGTCATAATACTTGTGTAAAGTGTAGAAAAGTTTGAATGGGATGTTACTTGACAATGTTTTAGGTTTTAGTCACATTTTATTTTAATCAGAATTTTTATCAAGGTGTTAACAAGGAACTTTCAGTTTTGAATCAACAGCTTACTCCTGAACTTCAAGCCTAAGTGTACTCCTAAAGAGCGGTAATCCAAAATATATGTGTTAAATGTCTGTCTAAAATGCTAAAGTTTACGGGGTCGGATGTGGCTCAACTGGTTGGGCGTCCGTCTCCCATATGGAGGGACCCAGGTTCGATCCCCGGGACCTCCCAGTAAAAAAAAAAAAAAAAAAGTAAAATGCTAAAGTTTTGCTTAACCGCCTTTGTACTGCTCAAGTATGCCTAACTGGTTGCAGATTACTAATAAAAGTGTTTCCAAAAGTGAGCTTGCATATTACAGGCAGCACAGATTCCAGAAGAAATGTTAAAAGCAGTAAAATCAGAGATGTGAAATGATGGAGAGCTTGGATGCAGCCATACCAAAGGAGTAAGAATAATAGGTCTATTTAATAAGCTTTATGTTTTTGTTGGTGTGTCATAACTCTTTCTGAGTTTGTTTAGTGTACATTTTGATACCTCTGGATGGTAATGTTAAATTGATAAATGAAAATTCTTAAAAGAGCTCTATTCAAATGGCCAAAAAATTAAATAAGTACTTATATTAATAAATAAGTATGGATGCTAATAAGATAAAGTAGGATTATATGTGTTAAATCTTTAAAATGATGAAAATTGTAAGTTTTGACTAATGAAGTTACTACAAACCTCTTAAAAATAATAATAATATTATGCATCTTTACATTTGTTATTAAAATATTGCATTATATGTATACTCCCTGACATTATTGCTAAATTTTTCACATATTTTACTTGAATTGCTGTAAAGCCAGCAAAACCATGATATTAATGTTGCCCTAACCTCAAAATTAATTTTAAATGAAGAAAAATAAACATGTCATTAACATTTTTTAAAAATTAACATAGATGTAAGGGTTTATTTCTGAACTCTCACTTTGATTGTCTGTCCTTGTCCCAGTACCACGCTGTTTTGATTACTGTAGCTTAGTAATAAGTTTTAAAACCAGGAAGTGTGAGTCCTCAGACTTTGTTCTTAAGCTCTTAACATGCAAATACACACCATGATCCTCCAAAAAGAGAATGTACTATAGATTGTTTTCCAAAGATCACGAAACTGGTTTTGTTGTGCTACCTCAGGGGCTGTACGGTCTTAAGAACACATGCTTTAAAATAAATTTAAAAAAAAAAAAAAAAAAGAACACATGCTGGGAAATGGTGCTCATGGTGTGTTCACTAGCAGGCCACGTTGTGAATTTAGAAATAGTCCTAATGAACAACACATAAGCCATGTTTGACACTGTAAAGCACCTCAATCACCCAAGACCCTTTAGAAACATAGATTCCCAGGCTCTACCCCAGATCTACTAATCAGAAACTGAGCAGGGTGGGTGGTTGGGGTTTCTGCTATCTGTATTTTGAAAAAGCTCCACCAACGTGTCTAATACCCAGCCAACATTGAGAACAACTGCTGTGGAAAGTTCAAATAAATCCTGAAATCAACATCCACTCCAGGTTTTAACTCTTGATTTGACACATTTGCAGTCGTATTAAGTCTTGCCTGAGACCCTATCTACTTGCTAGATCATAGCTGGCCAAAAGGTACAAGTCCTCTCTAACCACAAAAAAATTCTCTAGTGAGACCCCTGTGAGGTCTGACCTGGATAAGAGCACGAGGCCTGGCACTATTTGACATCCAATATCAGTGTTTTGGATGAATGGCATTTTAAAACTTAAGTGAATTATCTATAGATAATTCTATACTTATCTTACACATTTACTGGAATTCTGGCACTATGTTATAATTAACAAGGTGATCTCTTTGCTTCCATCCCACTTCATCCTTTTGTAGTAGAAGTATTATTATCTGGAATCTGGCCAAAACAATACCACTGTTGGATCCATGCTTAACAATTCCACCAAGTGGTATTGGAAGTATTAAAATGGGTTACCCAATGATTTCTCAATTAACCTAAAATATATATTCAGATACTAACTGCCCAAAATGTGCAGGGCACACGTGCGTGCTGCCAGAGATAATAAGGATAATAAGACCAAGTCCCTAATCTTAAGAAATTCATGACCTAATAGGTTAAATAAGTTCATAAATGATCTTCAGTTCAAAGATTCATATAGGCAAGCAAAAGGGAGAGAACAATAAGGTCTCTCAGAGCCAAACACAGGAAATCAAGTAGGACACTAAATTCAGAAGTGCCAAAAGTTAAGGTTGCCATGGTAACATGAACTCAGCAACACAGCAAGTCCTGTTCATCAAAAGTATATATTTAACAGCTAAGCACAACTGTGATTTGCTGAAAAAGCAGCTATCACACAATGATCCAGAACCCTTTACAACTTTGGATTAGGTCTTATTCTGCTACAATAAGACAAGAAGTGGCTTGCCCTGCTAATTTCCGTTTCACAAGTATTTTAGAAGTTGTCTATTATGTGTAAGACATAGAACCAGGCATGGAGGGGATACAAAGATGAAGATGTAATTCCTGACCCCAAGGAGCTTTTCATCCAGGGCTAATAACATGCAGGTGTGCAAATGACGGTACAAAAAGTACGCCAAGCTAGAGTGCTATGGGAGGTCAAAGAAGGTGACAGGGCAAATGGGCTTCGAAGGGTGGATGGGATATTTACAAGAAGGTGCTAAGGTGGAAACACCTAAATAAAGGCTCAGAAGCTGGAAAAGACAGTTTGTGCAGGGGAACAGTGACAGTCTAGCCAAAATAAACTTACATGAAAGGGTCAAGTTGCTTGAAAACATCAGTGGAAGGATCCACTTATTCCAATTTGTCCTATAAAGCCATGGCAGGACTGAGAAGTGATATCAGTGTTTTCAATAAGGATATTATGCTAATTTAAAAGGTCAAAGGTCTCATTCCTATCTCTACCTCCCTATCTTGTATGACTTCCAGAAAACTCCTTATGGGTTTTCTCCTTACAGTCACGAGTTACTTCTTAGGTCCATGCTGCTTCGTAGCTGCATGTCTTGGTACATGTCATGTCACCCAGCCTTAAGTAGACTTTCCTCTCCTGCTCTAGCAAACCCTTCTTCTGGATCCAACTGTAGACCCTCTATAAAGTCTTTCCTAATCTCTGCATCCCCACACACAGGCAAAGGCACACTCCCCCAGCATTGGCTGCTCCTGTGTCTTGCGCAGCCTGTCACTAGCCAGTTGATACAGGCTGCTCTGTGCCTGGCCCTCATTCCAGCCACACAGCAACCCTGCAAAGGAGCAAGAAGTTTTCCAGAAAAGGAGATTAAAAACCAGACGTAACTATCCCAAGGTGGAACAAGTAAGGAAGTGATGAAGCAGAGGTGTAAATGCTGTCTGTCTACCACAAAGCCCATGCTATTTTCTTAAATTGACTATTGAACTTGCCACACTTCGTTGCAATTACTCACTGGAAGGTCCCTCTCCTCTTTAAATTGTATCTTGAGGATAGGGTTTATATCTTGCTCAATTTTGTATCCTCAGATTCTAGTTCTGTGACCGATACATAGCAGATCCTACATTTTGTTGAATCAGTGAATAAATGAATTTTAAGCAAGCAGTTACTGAAGACAAGGCATTCTATTCCCTGTGAAGGTAAAACCATTTTCCGTATCATATAGCAGTGATGCCAATTTATATGTCAGCATGGCAGCTGATGGTAAACACTTGGTGGGTTTTATTCATTATCTGGTTATTTATAATAACAAAAAATAGATAGGAATTCATAGCTATATTTTCCTTTATCTTCGTTTATGCTTGCATTTTTCCATTTTTCTTTCTGCCCAAAATATGTTCCCAGAAATGCTGAAAAAATAATGTTGAATCATGCTGGCATCCTTGGAGAATAAGATTACACTCTAGCATCTTGCCAATGGGGTGTTTATCTGTTATGGCCCAGAGAGCCCACACAAACCTTTATATAACCTGTCATATCACAGAGCACCACTGACCTCTCAGCAGCCTACTTAATCTGGCTTCCAGGAGTTCTTTGGCCTGGTTTGCACCTTTCCCCTCTCTTTCTCTTCTCTTCTGGAAGTTTTTTATCATCTACAGGCCCTGCGTCGATCCACTACCTTTTCTAATTACAACAAGAGAAGGTCATTTGTTCTTTGGATATGATTTCACCTAACTTTAATAAACTCCCCATTCTACTTTTACTATATATTTTTATCCTCTAAGTTTATGTTCTATGCTTAGTGCTCTTTCTACAAGACCTGTTAAATGCTTCTCAAGAGAAACATTACCTCCTCTTCAAACACAAGCTGACTGTGGTACTAACATCCACATATGCCAGCATCTCTTCAAAACTACACACTAGAAACTTTGGAGTAAGATTGAATTCATCTTCTATTCCATAATCAGAATGCTAAATCAGTTGGCAAATTCCACCAATGTCTTCTGTATCAAGTCTTTCATCATACTCCTTCCCTTTTATTCCTCATTCACTATAGGTTTGTTTAGTTTATTGTATTTTCCCAGCACTCTTTGTTTTTAGACTATCTTTATTACAGCTGACAAAGGTATTTTCTTCACAAACTACTTTATATGGGGAAACTTCACTCTTGAAACCATGGAATCCCACAGAACTTTGTGTCAAGTTAAAAGTGGAAAGTCTTGGGGTGAGGCAAGATGGCGTTGGTGTAGGAGGGCGCACACTGCAAGCTCCCAGAGCAAGGCGGATTGGGGACCGGGTCCTGCCCGGGGGTCTGTGCTGTGCACGCGTAGAGTGAGAAGCTTGGGACATCTATCTGCGCGGATCGGGGGCGTGGACCGAACGGTGGAGATTCGTGAGTTTTGAGGCTGCCGGTGGAGGTTGGCACAGGCGGCTGAGCCCCGCGGTTACGGAAA
>JAKSZT010054487.1:13965552-14030737 GCA_026826555.1 Tolypeutes matacus
AAGAAGCCCCTGTATTTCAACTGCTCATCCCCTCCCTACCCAAAAACTGTCAAGTGGCCACTATATATATATATGAGGACAAAGGTTGGGAGAAGTAGATTTCACCCTCTGAATAAGCTCTGACACCTCTGACAATAACAATTTTCTCTTCGTTTGCCTTTCTAAGCCCATTGTTCCTGTTATTCTGATTGGAATGCTACAGCGTGGGTGGCAGTCTTTCTTTTAACTTTTTTTTAAAAAACTTTTTCTCTGTTTGTATAGCTTTGGTCCCGGGAAGCATTTTTTTCCCCTGTCATTTGGAACCAGAGCTATGGATTAGTCCATCCTGGCATCCAGACCTCAGCTGCCAAAACAGTAGCCAGGAAAAGGCTGTAGATTAGGAATGGGACTGCGGGCTTCAGGTTTATAGAACAAGTCTGCTGGGTGAGATCACTGAGAGTATTTCCAGCTTTGACACTTTATCATTTGGCATATACTGTATAGGTTTGAATGTTAAGCAAGAATCAGTGCTGAGAGTTCTGGTCTATTTCTTTAAAATAAATCTCTTCACCTGATAGTCATGCCTTGTTAGTGGTAAGACCAGGCACTCACTGGCTCTGTGGGGGGGCAGGTGAGAGGCATAAATTCCCTTTCCTTCTGAGTTCCCTTGTATATCATATGCACATCATCTTTTCTGTCTCTTTCCCCTAGTAGACGCTGAGCAACTTTGGAGCAGGCGCAGCTTCATGTTTATCTTGCCCCCACCCCCCCACCCCTGAGCCCAGCTCCCTGCTGCCTGTAGTGAAGCTCAGGAAATATCTGAGCTACTCAACTGAATAAACCTTAGCCACTGACCTTCAATTCTACCTAACATAATGTATAACCTTATCGTAATGCGTTTTTGTTTTCCCCTCTAATGTTTGCAAAACCCATTATTCACTGTATTCTTATGCTATTTTATCTTAATGATTAAATAAATAATAGCTTTATCTTAAAAAGAATTTTTTAAAGCCAGTTAGTGACAGTTTGTTTCCTTTGCTTTAGTTAAGATGTGAATTTTCTTTAATTGACTTGAATGATACTGTGGGGGAAAAGAAGATTAAGATGGTTAGATAAAATACAGCATGCTCATTAAATTCAAATATCAGGTAAAAGTGAATAAATTTTAAATATAAGTATGTTCCTATTGTTTGTTGTTTATTTGAAATTAAAATTTAATTGGTGTCCTTTTTGTGTGTGTGCTAAATCTAGCTATCCCAGGTCCAGAAGACATAGTTTATTTTTATTTTTTTAGTTTACTTTTTTTATTAGAGCAGTTTTGGTTTTACTTGAAAATCATGCAAAAAGTACAGAGTTCCCATATACCACCCCCCCCACAGTTTTCCTTATTATTGACATTTTGCATTATGTGGTACCCTGTTAACAATAGATAAAACATTATTTTAATTATGTTATTAAGTATAGTTCATAGTGTTAGTTAGAGTTCATACTTTGTGTTGTTATATTCTCTCTTGAAGGCTCTCAAACTTAGGTTCTGTGGAGCTTGGTGGAGAAGTGAAATTCTAAAGACCTGGATCTAACTCAGGGCACAATTCATCAGGTCAGCTCTGTTCTCTTCCAAAGAACCATCTGAATTCTTGCCAGAGGCAAAGAAATAGCCAACTGAGAGCACATACTGGCACCCTGCCTTCCTAAGTTTCTTTAAAACTGATTTACTGTAAATGTTATGCCTGGAGTACAATCTGAAAAGTGGTGGTCTGCCAGTGAGTAGAGAAAGACAAGTTCTTGTTCATTGGATTTTCTTTTTTTTTTTTTTTTTTTGCGGTACCAGGGCCAGAGATTGAGCCCTGGACCTTGTATGTGGGAAGCTGGTGCTCAACCGCTGAGCCACATTGGCTCCCCTAAGTTGTTTTTTGTTTGTTTGTTGTTGTTGTTGTTTTTAAGAGGTACATGGGGATCGAACCTGAGACCTCACATGTGGGAAGCAGGTGCTCAACAGCTTGAGTTACATCCACTCCTCCCCACCTTTTTTTTTTTTTTCACATGTTCATTGAATTCTTAAAAACAAAAAGCTTCTCATAAATATTCTTCCACTTCATCTTTTAAAATTCTTCCTCAGTGGCAAAGTGGCTCAGGTTGGGAAGGAAGTGAGGCAGGTAGGCAGCAGAATTTTTTTTTCCAGTTCCTCGGTCAGTTCTTCAATACTTTATACATGATGACTGACAAGAATTCCTTTTTTTTCCTCCTCTACCCCTAAAACTTGGGTGCTCCAAGGACTGTCTGCAAGTCCAGGAACAGTGTGGGAAGAGCAGTGAAAATCAGAACACACTTGACAATGAGTTTGACAGTCACATATTAAACATACCCGCACACATCGCAGTAGCATTCGCCACTGGAACCACATCGGAATCTGATAAGCGATGAGGATAATGTTCCTTCCTCACCTTTGTTGCATCCAGCCTTTGTGCAGGGGACAGCTTTGGAGTTACCATACTCCTGGATCACCTAGTAGAAATCAGGCTGGGGATACCTACTACACAGACATATCACTGGGGGGGATTCACATGTCCTTCCCAGGGACTTCAGCCCCTGTCTGGAGATGACTGGGGCAAGCAAAACTGCAGCCTGTTTATGGACATTGGGAAAGTGTGCCAAGGCATAGGGCTCACGCTGCAAAGGGGAGATGGTGCCCACCTTTCTTCACTCCCACTGCCCATGACTACAAGTCCCTTCTCACTGTGTATCTTGGAAGTCATTTCCCTGTGGCTTGTGGATTTGGAGGGACTGGACCAGAAGTGAGGATACCATGCCATGCATATTAACTTTCAGATAGGATATTTTAAACCGGTTTTCCAAATTTTCATATCAGGTGGTAGAGATAATGCCAACATTGTATATTTAAAAACTAGCTTTTTCAGTGATCATTGCCTTGAGAAAGAGAGAGATTTATTATGCCTTTGATAGTAATTATTGCCTAAGCAATGGCAAAAGCATTTTGTTTTCTCTATCAAGGTAACAACATTTAAGAATTAAAAGATCTTAAACTTGAAAAAAAAAAAAAAAAAAAAAAAAAAACCAACACCCTGGTTCTTAGGAAGAAAGTTAGTATGTTAGAAAAGAAGCAGCATGCCATATGAATCATATACACTAAGTTATATTTATTCTGTTAAGTAGAATGAAATGGCCACCTGCACTGGGCATTGCTGGGATGGACCCCTTTCTGAGAAAGGATTTTCCAGAATACTAAAACAATTGACCCACATGTGGGAGCTTTCTGAGAATATGGAACAATGGGATGCACCCTACAGGATTGTAGATAAACAACACTTCGTGATTAAACCAGTTTTTGTCCGGAAGAAATAGCTTATCAGAATGGACAAATATACCATGCTAATGAGTGCATAACTGCTCCCCACTTTGTAAGACCCCCTCTATGTAAAAAGGAAACATAACATCAGCCGATCAGAACATTTCCTCACTTGCTTCTGTCTTTGCCCTTTATAATCTCCCTTTTTCACCCACTCAGTGGAGCTCCTTTCCATGTGCTCAAATAAACTCCCGTAATTAATATTTTGTCTAATATGTTTTTTTTTTTTTAAAACAGTTCTGTCATATAAATACCTTTAAGTGATCAATAGGCCTTTTCTTATCTGGTATAATTATATTGGGAAGGACTCTAGCTTTGCCTACGCCTACGCTTTGACTGCATTACCTAAATAATCCACGAGATGGCAGCAGAGAAATGTTCTTTTAGATTTATCATCTACAGAGAGGTTATGAATGCATTGTAACAAGAAATAGACTAAACCTTTGTAATTTGGCCCTTCCTAAACACAACATAGCCAGTAAGAACTTCCAAATGATTTCTCAGGTATTTTAAGGGAGACATAATGAGAATTTTATTTTCTTTATTGACCTTAAAGTTGTTTTTCTTGCTTGCCATATTTTGCAATGAGAATCAGGTCTAACTGCTCTGCTCAGGTCTGACACATGCAGGCCGGTATGTTTCCGTCACAGCTAGCATGCTCATAAACAGTCTTATAAAAGCTGAGAACAATAAACTTACTAAGTCACTAAAATCTTACTGTGTCCTTTGTGGTCCTTTTTTCTTTTTTTTTTTCTTTGTGGTCCTTTACAACCTACTCCCAGCATCACTTAACAAGCAAGGGCATGTGACAGAAAGTGGATTCAGGTCTTGGAGCCTGATTTTGTCTGGGGCACTGGGCTGGTGGGTAGAGTAAGAAAAGAGCGAGTACATGAGAGAAAAAGGATATTTATTTAGAGACTGCAGTTTTCAGTTGAGTTTATGTTACTTTTACATCATAGGCTACATTTTCACTCATTTGTTAGTGTGGTCAATTGGAATTGACAATAGATATTTATAGTTGCTTTTAGGCCAGAAGAAAAGAAGAAACTATTTTTTGATGAACAACACCAATTTTCTAATTTTAGGGTCAAGTATTTCTAATGAAGTAACAAAAGCACAATAAATCTGTTCTATAGATATGATTAATAACAAATTATTTGTCATTACTCTGTACCGTTTATTACTTTGGATTTCATTTCTTCCGAAGCTTAGAACTTAATTACATACATAAACTCACTCACACACACACAAAACTGAACGTGTTTTTGTTTATAGCGGTAATAGATGCTTGCTGCAAACTTTTAATCATATAGGAATTTATGAAATAGAAAATGAAGTCTCCCATAATCCCCCAAGATAGTTTGTTGATATTGTTCTAGATATTTCCCTATGTTAAGACAAACACATTTACATTTTTAACATGAGATCATACAATACTGATACTGCTTTGCAATTTCTATTTTAAATTTACTCTATTATAGACTTTTTCCATGTTTTATTTTTATAAGCCACATATTATTCCGTTGTGTGATTATGACATAATTTTTAAACTATTAGTGGATGTTGTTTCCCATTTTTATTTTGCTATAGTATTAATAACAATGATGCACTAAAGAATTTTGTATACTTATCTTTGAGTACTTAACATCTAAAATATTGATCAAATGACATTTTCAAAACTAGACCACCACCAATGAAATTAGCAATAAAGTCCTACAATCACACTGTAGCCAGAATGGGCAAAGCTTGTGCATTAAACATAGGAACGAGTTAATGAAGCTCACCCTTTCCTTTTTTAAGTCTTAGGGTGAAGCCTGTAATTGAATGGTGGCAGCAAAAGACACAGGAAGTACTTTCCTATTCTTAAGTATTATATTGCAGTGATATTTTTAGAAGTCCTCTCCTTTCCCTGGAATGTGTTTACACCTGGGCTGCTTTGTTAGCTCAGGCTTCCCGTGTACCTGACCCGAGCAGGTTAAGATATTGACTTTTATCTAAACAGTCAGGGTGAATTTAAACGTGCTTTCCCTAGAAACTCCCCTTTCCTTATTCTTTCAAGGTGCAGGAGATTAAGGAGCTGGAAATTTGAAGTCTGGGAACCCAGAGACAGAGCACCCTCAGAGAGGAAAGCAGGCCTCTAGAAGGCACATCCTCCCTGCCATCCAATCCAGCTGTGCCCTGTTTGTCTTGAAAGCCCAGCCAAGGACCCATCTGCTTACTCCAGGGCTTTTCTGAGTGACTGCCTTATGACGGCTCTCCTCACAGCCCTGGTGGACGCAGAGATCAGCCACTTCGCATCCAGGAGCTAGCTGGCAAGGTACTGTTTCAAAATAAGGTTTCTCAGCCATGGGATTCAGGCTCTTAATTTATTCCATATGGCTATGATAAACATTTTATACAAATGATAGACATTCAGATCTAAGACAACAGGTGTAACATTCCAAATTCAGAACTCTTTTTCGAGTCCTATGGTTATTTTTATTATTTTTATTTATTCCAGTGAGGATAAGTTTATCTGCCTTCTGAGGGGAATATCTTTGGAATTGTACCAACTGAGGGAAAAGATCCCTCCTATCTCTTTATAAGGTCTCAAGAGTTGTAAGAAAGGCCCTTAGAAATAACTGTTTCTTTGTATATAAGGCAACAATCTTCTCAGTATTCTTGCACAATAACCTCTCTTCTTGTCCCAATTTTGAACTGCTTCTACTTTTTTAGTCTGGACTTCTAGTTGTTGGATCTGTAGCCTCAGAGGGCTACAAAGATTCAGAAAGCATTGAATGCATCATTGTGATTTTACTATCAAAATATGGCTATACTCCCAAAGAGTAAAGCATAAAAAGGTAAAACTATTGCATGTGCACTTCGGCACCTTAGAGGCTATGTTTTATATATTCTGCATCTCTGTGAAGTCCTAATAATAATAAGGGCAAAGTATAAAACTTACAGTGACTAATGCTTCAAGTTCATTCATTCAACAAGTTTGTCACTGTTTGGGGAACAAAATAGACAAAATTTCTTGCCCTTGGACTGCTAAATTTTCTGCCTTGGGTAAAGGCAGATAATAAGCAAGTGAATCATTGTTAGTAGAAGCATAAAGGAGAAGCAAAAAATTGGGAAAGGGGATAAATGAGGCCAGGGTGAGGTACATTTTTATATTGGAAGGTCAGGACGGGCTTTGCTAATATGACAAAAGCGACATTTGAGCAATGACTTAAGGAGTGGGCAAAAGAGAAAGAATGTTGTAAGGAAGAGGAAGACCATGTGCAAAGACCCCGAGGTAGCAGTCTGCCTGGCAAGTGTGCGGTCCAGGCCTGTGAGGTTGGAGTGGGTTGAAAAGGGAGAGCAGAGTGGTGCAATATCAGAAGGGCGAGGGGGCCAGACTCTCCAGGCCATTGTAGGCCATGAGGAACTTCACCTTTACCATGAATGACCTTGAGGGGCTGGGGAGTGGGCATTGGAGAGTTGTGAAGTGATGTGACTCAATTTTAAAAAGGAGAGTTAACACAGTTAACTGTGTTGAGAACAGGCTGTAGCGGGACAGGCAGGGAGACATGTCCAACAGTGTTTGCTGTAATACTTCTGAGAGACGATAGTGGCCCACCTCAGGGCGCAGCTGTGGAGATGGAGATGAGGCCTATGTTTTGAGGGTAGTGCTGATGGGATTTCCCACTAGTGCAGGATCTACCTAGAAAGGCTTTTAGGGAGGAGAGAGAATTTCTAAAACTACTTCAGTGAATAGAGAAGTAGAAGGAGACGAGGTTTAAAGAGCAAAGTGGGGTGAGCTCACTAATGAGACAAACTTGACAAGAGAGGGAAACTTTGGAATGTGGAAAGAGCTTCAAGAATTCAGATAATTTACGGTGAGAGGGTGCAGGTCAGTGGTTTGGCTGCCTGCTTCCCATGTACAAGGTCCTGGGTTCAATCCCTGGTACCTCCTAAAACAAATAATAAAAAATGAAAAAAAAAAAAAAAAAAAAAAAAGAATTCAAGTAATTTGTAGCATCCATTTTTTAAAAAATTTTATTGTGGTAACATATAGTCAACATAAAATTTCCCATTTTAGCCACTTTCAAGTATATGATTCAGTGTTATTAATTACATTCACAATGTTGTGCTACCATCACTACCATCCATTACCAAGACTTTTTCTTCACCTCAAATAGAAACTCTGTACCCATTAAGCAATAACTTCCCATTCCCTTTCCTCCTTTACCTTTATTTATTTATTTATTTTTTTTATTATGGGTAAAAATCAAAATTCTCACAATACATACAAACATTTGTAAAATGATATATAAATATATATGCATATATGTGTATTTGCTTACAAAAATGTTATTTTTTATATATATATATACATATATTTTAAGAGGTGCTTAGATTACCTAAAATATTATACGGAACCCACTCGGATTCCCATGTTGCCCACCTCCCACACCTCCCACCACATCCAACACAAACATCTCCCATAGTGTGGCCCACCAACCTCAATGAACTTACACATCCTGGAGCCTTGCCACCAACCATAGACCACAGTTCACACTGTAGACCACACTCTCTCCCACTCAGTTCTGAGTGGTGTGTGCTGATTTAAGCCCCTCTTAAGATGAGTTGTTATTGACTTAGGTAATTGTTGTTCCTGCCCTTCTTTTAACCTTCAAGTTACTTCACAAGGAACCCAAAGAACCTCTAGATAATCTTCTAGAGCTTCAGAGAGCTATGGAAACCTAGGCTGGGAGGACAGTTACCACAGTCTTCTATCTAGGCACACCACATCAAGATGCCTTCAATTTGTGCTGACACAGTAATTCGTTTGTCCTCTACCTTCAGAAGCGTCTAGACAGAAACAGGTATTAGTTTCTATGTACACATATTGTCCCCAATTCTAGGGGACATATTTCAAGCTCTCTCTAGGCTTATTCCTTGCTCCATTAAAGTGATGATACAAGAAGGGCCTGTAGGCAGTTTCAAATTGATTCTTTTGAAACCACCCACCCCATGCCCTGGGCTTGGGGGAAACCACTCCCTTCTCTTTCCCCATGAGAAGTGACCTCTTGAGACAAACACTGCGTCATCTTAAAGACGAGGTTCACTATCCCTGTCAAGCTTTTCTTTATAAAAACTTGGGGGTGAAGGAAGTGGTTGATTGAGTAAATCCAGAATTTGGCAGTGCTGGACATTAGAATATGGGAGAATTGAGCACCCTCAGCTTTGGGCCTTGCCAGTAACTTCAGAATAATAGCATATAAAATTTGATAAAATGTTGTAGTAACCTTAACTTTGTGTTATATATCTATATCTATAAATTTTTTAAATGTTTGCTCAAAACCCTTCTTTATATTCAGGTCACTATTTAAATTTTCTTGCAATTATCTATATATTATCTAGTAACAAAGGAAAATTGGAAGGATATAGCACTTATTCTAATGGAGTTGTATCTCATCCAGAGATATACACATAAGAAAAAAATCTCATGGAGTCAAAATTATGCTTAAAAATATAAATCACCTTTAAAATACAGTATACAACATTTACAGACCATGTTGGAGGCAGACTCTCAATATGTCCAATCCAACCAGTTTTTCCTTCAGTGTTCAAACAGATGGCTCTTTCTTTGGGTGAGCACCAGATGAAGTAGTTGGCTTGCATTTGAGGCCATCTTGTATAAAAAATACTTATCTTTAAACACTTGAATCACACCCTGCACAGCAAGAAGCTCACAGTTCAAGGCACAAAGAAACTGTGGCTGATTGAGGGAGCAGCAGATTAAGGTCTCCCTTTTCCCACTTTACTCTGGGGAATACTCAAGTGAAATAGCAGACAGAGGTATCTGCACTATTTAAATTCTCACTTGCTCTCTTTTTTTTTTTTCCTCAGCTCATTGATTTGGATTCATAAGACTGAATGTGCTTTTTATTTTTTAAAGATTTTTTTAAAAAATTTATTTCTCCCACTCCCTTGTTGTTTGCACTTGCTGTGTCTGTCTGTTCATCTTCCTTGTTTCTTTAGACAGCACCGGGAACCAAACCCAGGACCTCCAACATGGGAGGGAGGTGCCTAATCATTTGAGCCACCTCCGTTCCCTGCTTTGTTGTGTCTCATTGTCTTTTTCCTTCTTGTGTCTCTTGTTGCTTCATCTTGTTGCGCCAGCTCGCTGTCTTCTTTAGGAGGCACTGGAACCGAACTAGGGACCTCTCATGTGGTAGAAGGGAGTTCAATTGCTTGAGCCACATCCGCTTCCCTGAATGTGCTTCTGATGGGACTCCACTGTCTAGGTTCATGAAGGTATTGATAAGGAAATACAGGTCTTAAAAGTGGTTCACATTGGGAAGCGGCTATGGCTCAATCAGTAGGGCTCCCGTTTACCATATGGGAGGCCCGGGGTTCGGTTCCCGGGGCCTCCTGGTGAAGGCAAGCCCGCCCACACGGCGCGGTTAGCTGACCCAGCGAGCACAACCAGCAAGGGAGGGATAAATGAATAAATAAATAAAAATCTTAAAAAAAAAAGTGGTTCACATTTCACTCCTGATACCAATTGCTGTTATTGTTAAACTCAGATTACAGCTAAGAGATGTGCCCAGGTAAACTGAAGCAAAGAAATTTATGTTAAGGATATATCAGCATCATGAGTGGCATCAGGACTTGGACATTGCTATCTTTATCTATCTCAGGGCTTTTTAGCTCAAAATAATCCAAGCTGAAAGATCTGTCAGTTCCTGATCCCTAAAGAGCTATCTGTGGTCATGGCTACAATTGACACCCTGACAAAGCTCAAACATGCCTAGTCTAGACCATATAGAAAAAACTATTTTGGGCTACTTTCCTCTGATGAAGGCAACTTAAAAGGCTATCAATTTAAGGTACCCTCCTTATTTAGTACAAATACCAAACACTGAGACCTCACAAATGATCCCAAAGATTATTTTAAAGTATATTTATTCTTCATAGTAAGTTCACATGAAATTATATTTTTAGAAAAAGATAATAACTTTAATTTTTGTTTGTTTTAAGATAAAGTCATGGGAAGCGGATGTGGCTCACTTAGTAGGGCTCCCGTTTACCATATGGGAGGCCCTGGGTTCGGTTCCCGGGGCCTCCTGGTGAAGGCAGGCCGGCCCACATGGCTCGGTGAGCTGACGCAGCAGGACGACCCAGCAGGGGGAGACAAGCAGACACAGAAAAACGCACAGCAAATGGACACAGCAAGCACAAACAGCAAGGGGGGATAAATGAATAAATAAATAAAAAATCTTTAAAAAAAAAAAAAAAAAAAGATAAAGTCAAAGGTTACCTTCATTTCAAATAAAACGAAAATGTTGCCTCACAGAAATCCTGTCAAGTCAGATAGATGGGTATTAACTTTATTTTATATATAAGGAAATGAAGAGAATGATTATGATTAGGTTTGATAGTGTTTAGGCTAGAGCTAGACCCTGCATCTTGAGCCTAAGGAGTCTCATACCAAGAAGCCTGATTAGTAAAGGTTTTGCTCATTTTCATGATAAGTAAATCCAAAACTAACTTGGCATAATTATGGAAACAGAAAATTTAGCCACTATATAATTATGTTAATTGTTCAATGTATTAAGTCCAATATGGATAAGGTAAGATCGCCTGTGAGCTGAATGGCAGCCTGGGAAATAGGAATTTTACAGCTTAGGAACATGTGTTGTAGGGCAAGTGAAAACTGGATGCCAACTATACCGTACATTGTGGCAGTTTGATATTGAGGAATTCCAAAAAGAAATACTGATTATGTTTGTAAACTGGTCTGTTCCTCTGGGCTAGTGATACCCTTAGATTGTATTGAATTCAGAGGTTTCACTTTTACTTGATTAAATTATGACTAGGGCTTTGATTGGGCCATGTCAGTAGGACATGGAATCCCCGCCCCCTTGGTGGGCAGGGACTCACAGAGAAAACGACAAGGCAGAGAAGACAGTTGGAGTTTTGACATTGGAGTTCCAGGAAGTAAACATACAGAGACACAGATATGTGAGGAAGGAGGGAAGGCTCCATTAGAGATGGCAGTGGCCCTGGGAAGAGACAAGCCATTACCCTGATAGTCTACAGCTTGCCCTGTGGAGAGAGCGGAGCAGCTGAGCCCAGAGAGAAACTAGCCCCAGGAGAGAGACGAGACTTAATCCCAGCCTACAGCTGATAATTGAAAGAAGCTGGGACCCCGGAGCCTTAAAAGGAAGAGGAAGCCTGAACCCTTCCAGACGTTGGCAGCCATCTTGCTCCAACACGTGGCAACAGACTTTAGTGAAGGAAGTAACATGCTTTATGGCCTGATAACTGTAAGCTTCTACCCCAAGTAAATACCCTTTATAAAAGCCAACAGACTTCTGGTACTTTGTATCAGCACCCCTTTGGCTAATACACCCATCTTGCTGAAATAGGAAAATGAGAATAGTTGAAAAAGTTCTTACTCCTAGTAAAACTGCATTTCCTCAGCATATTACTCATGTAACTGAAGCAAAAAGGTCAAAGTAAACAATAATCTGAATTACCTTTTTCTTATTTTTGCGTAAGGAAGCTAAGATTCATTAGAAAAATAGATGACTAGGGGAGCAGGTGTAGCTCAGTGGTTTAAGTACCTGCTTCCCACGTATGAGGTCCCGGGTTCAATCCCCAGTACCTCCTAAAAAAACAAATTAACAACAAAAAAACCCCAAAGCAATGAAAAAGAAAAAAAATAGATGACTTGTAACATTTTCAAAATTAATGTAGAATTCAGTATATTTACTCATAAATCATTATTTGACTCATAGTTTATTAGAATGTAATTGTTCCTTACATTTAGATTTTTTATATTAACCAGTCTACCTTGCATTATATCATGTCAATGCTTAAAGAAACAACTCATCATTAGTGATTTAAGACTTCATGATTTCCTATTAGTTGCCATAATTTTCCTTTGAGATTTAATGAACATATAATGTTTTTAATGTTTTAAAATACAAGTCTGCTACTAATTTATACCCAGATAAAGTAAAATATCTGATTTAATTTTACACAGAATTGTATTCATCGTATTATTGTGTGCATACAATTACCAGTTTTTCTCTACTTGCATTTTGGGCAGCACAATGCTCACCATTTGGGATTGTACTGAGTATTGGAGGATGTGTGGCATCCCTGGCCCCAGCATACTAAATGCCAGCAGTTCCTTCCAGTTACTATGACCATAGTAATGTGTGAGCAAGAACCATGAACATGTCCCCCTTATTTCCACATCCCTCTCCATGCCTCTCATCTGCTTGGACCACTGTGATGGGCATTATAGTAGACCTAGACAAAGCTGGCAAAGATAACCAGTTCTTTGGATCAGGTTTTTAGGAGACTAGAGATACTCAGTGTGAGATTTAGCTGTGGAATTTTCTACAATTCTTGATTTGACTTGATGACTTCTGAATTATTAAATTTATTTAATTTTAGAGTAATGCATGGACATATTGATTAGAAATAATAAGTTTTTTTTTTTTTTTTACGTGAAGTGTGTTCATTTAAGTTAAAGAAGTGTTCTAAATCAGAACTCTAAACTCAGAAAATTATACTTCTTTCTCTCCCTGTCACCCATCCCCACCCCCAATCATCACACAGGAGATAGATTTCTTTTAACTTGAAAGAAAATATAATTAAAAATCAAGGTTAGTCCATTTATAAATTTCACATATCATGCAAGATTTTTCTTTAAAGTGTTTCAGATTTATTGATTTTTAAAATTTTATACAGCATAAACATTTATATATTAATTTTAGACTTATTTTTGGAAAATTGTTAAGCCTATACATATCACAAAGATATTACACTACAGAGTCCTTGCACAATAATATGTAAGCACTACAAGCCAGAAAGTTTTAACTGAAAGCAACTATTAAAACTTATGTAAATCTGAAATCTAAAACATGGGTATAGAATTGATCTGCTTTCTTATTTTTTCTTTAATAGGTCTTCTGCAAAAAAAAAAAAAAAAGAGGTAAAACTTCATAAAACAACTTCCAAATCTTCAGTTGAAATTGAAACCATTCCTTAGAGAGCACACAGGCACAGAATCTTTGTTTTATATAAGCTTGTATTGAAAATAAACCAAAATATCCATTACATTTGTGTATTTGATAGTTACAAATTGTAATGTACATTATAGAGCCCTGCATCTACATATGCACATAAACTGGCTATATTTACTTTAACAATGAGATTGCCACTGTAGAGTAAATGACGCAATAAATGTTCAACTATTTTGAATGGCTTCTATTTCCATCTTACAGTCAGTGATATGTATTCATTGTTTTGAAAATGTAGACAAGTGAAATTAAGTAGTCAGTATCATTCCTCTATAGTAAAACTGAAAAGTATTTTATACATGGACAAAAACACTTAAAAAGCATTCTATAGTATTACTACCAAATCGGTAAAGAAAATAACAGCCAAAATTTGCTAAGAAGTCATATAAAATAGCTGCCTTTCAACTGATGACATTTTTGCTTCTGAAGCTTCAGATTAATATTTTTAATTGGGAGAGTTTATAAATATACAGGAAGCATGTACAGTCATTAACTAAGATTCACAGACCAACAATTCTGTTTTTGTAACAAAACCTGTAATTTATACGATACCAAATAACAATGCAAGATTACAATTAACAAAGATTCCTTCATTTATATTTGTGCTTTTTGATTAGTTACTAGTTCTAAAACTTTAATTTCCATTTTGTTAAGTATTTGATTGCTTAAATTTAAGCTTTCTGTCCAGCAATGTCTTGAGAAAAATTTAATTATATTCTTGACTTTTTCACATCTTTTTTTTTTTTTTACCGGGAGGTCCCGGGTATCGAACCCGGGTCCCTCCATATGGGAGACGGACGCCCAACCATTTGAGCCACATCCGTCCCCCATATTCTTGACTTTTTAATACATTTTTTTTCACTTTAACCATCATCTACATTCTAGATGTTTGGAGAGTCCAAACATTTTGGAGTGTATGTGTTGTTCAACTACTTATTTTAGAATAGGTAAAAACTATTTGGGACTAAAATAAGGGAGAATTTCAAGGTAAATAAATACAAAATCTATAAAGGATATCTGCTATCAAATAAGTAGCACCATGCTAGGTTCTATTTAGGGAAGACATAACATGAAACACATCAGACATAAGCACACAAGGTCAAAATGAGCACACTAAAAAACATGCAAAACCAAGGAACTCATGAAACTGAAAAGATATCCAACTAAAATTAAAGGTTTCTTATACAGGCTTTTGTTCTAAATTTTGTTTTGTGCAGTTAGTTTCTAAAGCCAATTGGTTGGGGAAGTGGCTGTGGCTCAGTCAGTAGGACTCCTGTTTACCATATGGGAGGTCCCGGGTTCGGTTCCCGGGGCCTCCTGGTGGGGGCGGGCCCACCCGCACGGCGTGGTTAGCTGACCCAGCGAGCGCAAGCAGCAAGGGGGGGATAAATGAATAAATAAATGGAATCTTTAAAAAAAAAAAAAAAAAAATGAAGTCTTTAAAAATAATAATAATAAAATAAAACCAATTGGTTGTAGGAAAGGGATTTTCCTGAACTAAGCAAAAGTCAAGGTAACAGAAATCTTAGATCTTTAGATTTTAGGAATCCAAGAGCTAAATCAGTGGTTTCTGACCTTGGCTGCTTAGCAGCATCAGTTCAGCGCTGTTAAAAAAATATCCATGGACCCAGAAACTTTGCTTCAATTGTCTGTAGTAGGGACATAGACAATGCTGTTTATTAAAAATATGCAGGTAATTCTAATGTGCAGATAGTATTGAGACCCACCAAACGAGAAGCAAGGATCTAGGGAAAGGATCACAGCAAGCAGATGGTAATCTAGAAGTTTCAAAATCTTTCATAGCCATTACTTCATCCATGCTAGGTTAAAATTATTAGTGACTAAATTAATTAAAACTGAGCACATTCTCATTTTGGTTAATTCTAAATGGTCCTAAGATAAAACTAATTCAACTTGCCTTCTTAATCCACTAGGAATTTAGGAACAGTAATATAAGAAATTCAGTAGTGGCTCAATCCAGGCAAGTCTTCTTTCATCCTTAGGGAGGGACCAAGAGGAGTTTCATCTAAAAGTCCAGTCCTTTCACCCCTACTCTGGATTCCACTTACTTTTGAACCTCATTCTGTATTAATTAAAATTTCTCTTTATCTTATCTTCTCTCTCCTGAATCCATCCCACCAACATTTAACCATTTTCATCTCTCCCAACTTAAAACATCCACCCCTGGCTCCCCCAGTATCTCTTAGCCCAGTGTCCAACATCATCAGTGCAGCTGCTCACTCAGAATCCCAAAAGTCTCTCTGACTATTCATACCTTTCACACCTCACAACAAATGACCAAAATGACCAAGTTCTTCTGAGATACTGCCTAAAAAAATTTCCCAAACACATTCACCTCTCCATGTTCACTGCTACTACCAGAGTCCAAGCCACCACTGCTCTTTCAAGGCATGGATGGTAATAGCCTTATCATTTGTTATCCTCAGATCCACTTTTCTCCCCTCAGATTCATTCTTCCACACTGTACCCTGAGTAGTCTCAGACAAGTTAGCTAATCTGTGCTTCAGTGTTTTTCATCTGTAAAACTGAGATTTTTACAGACTTCATAGGATTGTTATGAAGATCAAATGACTAACAGATAAAAGCACTTAGCAACTGCACAGCATAAGTGGGAGCTATTATTTATTAACATGCAAATCCTTAATAGCATTTGAACTACTTACATTAGAGAGAAAATACTATTATATTCAGGGACTAAATCAAAGGGCCTACAAAGTCTTATTTAGTCTAGCTTCCACCAACATTCCAGTCTTTCACAGATGTATCAACATACCAGGCTCACTCCTACTTAGGAGCCTTGGCAATGCTGTTCCTTTTGACTGTAATGCTCTACCTGGCCTCACTTGGCTATCTCCTGATAATCCTTCAGGATATGGATTAATATTTAATTCCTCTAGGAAGCCTTTGTTGATGACCCTGGCTCCTAACCCCACACCAATAACATCAGGTCTCCCTGCTATTAACTCCCCGACTTTCTGGTAGATCACACTTGTAATTATCTGTTCCATAACATTCCTTCCCACTAGACTGTAAGCTTCATGAGGAATCATGGCTAAATTCCACCAACTAGCACTAGAATTGAGACAATATAGGGTTTCAAATATTTGGTAACTGTGACAGTTTGAAGCTTTTTGTGGATCCCCAGAAAAGATCATGTCCTTTGAACGAATCCATTCCTGTATATGCAGACCTACTATGGATGGGACCTTGTGATAAGATCACTTCAGTGTAGGGCATGACCCAGGATGGGTCTTAATCCTTTTATTGGAGTCCTTTATAAACAGAGAAATAAAAGTCTCAGACAGGGAGCAGACGTAGCTCAAGTGGTTGAGCGCCAGCTTCCATGCATGAAGTCCCAGGTTCAATCCCCAGTACCTCCTAAAAACAAAAATGAAAAAAACAACTCTCATTGGGGAGCAGATGTGGCTCAGCAGTTGAATGCCTGCTTCCCATGTACAAGGTTCTGGGTTCAATCATCCAGTACCTCCTAAAAAATATCTCAAACACAGAAAAAAGCAGCAGAGACAGAGAAACCCCAAGAGGCTGAGAGAGAGGTCCCAGAAGCTGGAGGCTGGAATCAATGGAGCAGAAGTACGGAAAGAGGCTCCTGAGAGGATGAAAGAGACAAGGCCCAGAGGAGAGGGGAGAAATGAGCTATATGCCTGATTGCCCACAACTGAGCGTGGGGACAAAGTAAACCTTGAGGAAAAGGCAGACTGGCAGAGCCACCATTATGCCCTGCCATGTGCCTGATCACCCACAGCTACAACTTAGTGAAACACAGTCTCTGATGATGCCTTGATTTGGACATTTCCATGACCACAGAACTGCAAGCTTTTAACCTAATGAATTTCCATTAAAAAAGCCATTTCCGGTATATTGTTCCCAGCAGTTTTTAGCAAACTATAACAGTAACTAACTTTAATGATGTAACTGAAAAATATCCTTAAGGGCTATACTCAAATAGAAGCCCATGACTCCCTTCAGAATTAGTCGGTAATTGTTGGCAATTCTCTATCAGTGTGTCTTCCTTGAGTTTCACCAACCAAAAAGGCTGTATCATAAAGGATAAGAAAGTACCATCATTTTTTACTTCTAATATAACTTCTGTGGAGGTGACAAGATATCTGCTTGGTTTATTTCACTAATACAACACTAGGAATCATATACTGAGGGAAAAAGGCTGATTTGATTTCCCATCCTGGAATATAGCTAATGCTCTAAGATCAGATTAATGTAGAAAAATTTTTATCTCATTGCCTTATACCTCCCTATAATTGCTACTGACTATTCAACCACAGGGTGAGAAAGGATTCCCATAGATTGTCACCTCCAAGATTTTTACTATGTATCTCCTTCCATAAAAAAAATGAAATAGAATAATAAAGGTAAAGACCAGTAGTCCTTATATCAAGCACTATAAATATCTTCACCCAAAAGTGTTTTTAGACAATGTTCCCTGTCCTTAGTTTTCTGAAATTTGCTGAATCATAAAACTAATTTAACTAGTCTTTCCATTTTAAAAGAACCAGAAACACTTGGCTCTTCCCATATAGGTGTGTCTTACATTAATTGCATGCCAAGTGTCATGTGGATCTCATTTTTTTTTTAAAACAGACCTTAAATTGCCTGGAAGAACTTGATACATTAAAAAAATAATAATCAAAACTAAGAGTATAAGTATGAGTAAAAATGAAATGTTTTATAAATCCTGATTTTTTACATAAAATTTTCTTAAAGCAGTGGACTTTTTCTCTCAGCTTTGGCATTCAAAAGTAATTATCCCTTTTCTTTTTTTCAAGTTTATCTCCTGAAACAGACTCCTGCCTTCTGGCTCAACTCTCACAGTCAACCTTAGGGTTTTCACCTTATATTTGCTTTAACCACATTTTTTTTCATTCATTGGTGAGATCATCTTGCTAATTTTCCATGTATTTCATCTTTTTCCATCCTCTTTTATTCCCTCCCATTTTGAATTTATTCTATGCCATTTTCTGACCTTCTCTCAGTCTTCTACTTCTTTATCTTAAGCTATACATTTTTCATCAGTTTTCTACCAATCATCTTAAATATAAAAAAGCTCACTCTCAATAATGAGATGCTGATTAAAACCATAAAGAGCCACTTTGTTATAGATGGCAAAGGACTAAATAAGAGTTGGAGAGGCTGAGGGGAATCAAGAATCTTATACATTGGTTGTGAAAGTGTATATTTCTAATTGAAATCATGAGATCTTTAAGGAGAGGGAGTATTTCTTACGTTTTCTTAGTGTCTGCCACAATACTTAACATATGCTATGTGCCGAACATTTGCAGGAACTGTCAAAATTAGAAACACACTCTTTGATTCAGCAATTCCACATCTAGGAATCCATCCTACAGATACTGTATACTTAAATACACTGTTTTTAAGAGCAAAAGATTACAGTCAAAAGCATAATAAATTACGGAACACTAATTAATACAATGCAATACTCTAAAGCTGTAAGAGAAGGAAGCTGCTTTATACACAGATATAGAGCAATTTCTATGATATGCTATTATGTATAAAAGCAAGGTGCAGAACATTATACTACCACTGTGTGAGGGAAAAATATGAGTTGGTAGGGAAACGGATGTGGCTCTGGCAGTTGGGCCCCAGCCTACCACACGGAGGTCCAGTTTCGGTTCCTGGTGCCTCCTAAAAGAAGATGAGCAAGACAGCAAGCTGACACGATGGGCTGGTGCAGCGAGCTGACACAACAAGATGATGCAAGAAGATGACGCAATGAAGAGACACAACAAGGAAACAGAATGAGAGACAAAACAAGAAGGAGCAGAGGTGGCTTAAGGCATTGGGTACCTCCCTCCCACATGAGAGGTCTGGGTTCGGTTCCCAGTGCCTCCCAAGGAAAAAAAGAAGACAAGCAGACACAGAGAGCAGACAGTGAGCACAAACAACGGGGGAATGGGGGAGAAATAAATAAAATAAATCTTAAAAAAAAAAAAAAAAAAAAAAAGTTGGTAAATATCTGGGTAGGCACAAAAAATTAACAATACTGGCTGTCCCTGGATAGGGAAACCAGGTGAAAAGTACAAAGGGAGACCTACTCTTCACTGGATACCTATTTTGAACATGTTAGAAAAGTTAATGTGTATGTATCTTACCTGTACAAAAAGAAAGTAAAAGAAAGAAATAAAATTGAGAACAAAATTAAATGTTCATTGTTACCCACACTATTTTGTGGGATGATGAGTGATTTCTATTTTAAGCATTTCTGTAATATACTGAGATTATTTTCATAATAAAATATTTTAGAAGATTGAGACTATAGGGCCAACCGGCAAGATGGTGGCAGAGTAAGGAGCTCCTCAAGTCAGCTCGTGCTACAGGGCAGTTAGTAATCACCCAGAGCTATCTAAAGCACCTGTTTGGGGGCTCCAGGAGACTAGAAGAGCATCCTGCAACATCCTTGAAAGAATGGAAGGAGGAGACTGCCCATCTGCAGAGAAGATTTGTAAGTAGAGCACTCCAGGCCGCGGAGGCCAGTGCCCATCCTCCACTGGCAGCACAAGCCACCTTGGGAGCTATTCCATGGCTGGAATTGGAAGCTCCATTTCCCAAAAACAGGGGAGGAAGGAGCACCAACTTCAGCTACTTATTAGTAAATTTGGCGGGCTATATTATAGCCCTAAGAACAGCTAAAGTTTGAACCTGTCCAAGACGGAAAGAGGCTGGTAGCTGCCGTTTTGACTCCGTCCCCGGCATGAGGGGAAGCCTGGCTGATTGAAAATCACAGTGAAGGTAGGGACCAGCTTCTTTCCACCCAGATTAGACTGCAGCCCTAGCCTAGGCTTCAGCCCCACTTCTGCCAGGGAGGAAGCTGGCAGGATCAGCACCTGTCTCTCCAGGTAACTGCAGGTACATTCGGCTGGCACAGACTGAATAGTCTAAAGTCTACTGGAGAAACTGCAGTCATTTTGGACCCACACAGCATAAGCTGCTGCCCACACCTGCAGCTCCATCCCTTGCCCCAAGCAGGGGAGGAAGGGGTGTGAAGCTTCATCAGTCTCTCCAGGCATCTACAGTCTAGGCCTGCATGACATGGATTATTACACACGGCTATGGCTCTGTCCCTAGCCCTGAAAAGGAGAAAGGTGGGAGAAGCTTCATAGGTCCCTGGGGCAATGCAGGCAGCTTGAGTCTACACAGCTTACAGCACCAACTACATCCTCAGCCCCTACTACACAATCAAAAAGGGAGAAAGAGCAAGAAAGCCCTAAGCTAAAGGGAGAAACTGCATCCAGAATAAATACATCTAGTAAGCCAGATGACAAGACACCAACAAAAAATTACAATCCATACCAAGAAACAGGAAGATATGGCCCAGTTAAAGGAAGAAGATAAGCCTCCAGATGACATAAAGGAGACAACTAATCATAGATGTTCAAACAAATCTCCTTAATAAATTCAATAAGATGGCTAAAGAGATTAAGGATATTAAGAAAACATTGGATGAGCACAAAGAAGAATTTCAAAGCATACTGTGGCAGTTTGATATTATTTATGAATTCCAAAAAGACATTTAGATTGTTTAAAAATTGGTCTGTTCCTCTGGGCATGATAACCCTTTAGCTGTATTAGATTCGGCTGAGATGCCTGATTAAATTATGTTAAGATTAGGGTTTTGATTCAACCACGTCATTAGAGTGCAACTCAGCGTTGAGTAGCCAACCCCTTGGCGGGCTGATAAAACACTCTCACATGGAAGTAGATACACAGAGAAGAACACAGAGGACAAGAGACAGCTCCATAGTCACAGCAGAGGAAGAGAGATGAGCCTGATAGTTTGCAGCTGAAGAGAACAGAGAAGCTGAGAAGTCCTGAGAAACGAGCCTTATACCAGCCTACAACTGAGAAGGGAAGAAGCTGGGACCGTGGAGCCTAAAGAGAGGGAGGAAGGCTGAACCCTCATTGACATTGCTCATCATCTTGCTTCAACATTGACAACAGAGTTTGGTGAGGAAGTTACTTTGAGTTGGACTCTTTAGGGCCTTGAACTGTAAGCTTCCATCCCAAATAAATACCCTTTATAAAAGCCAACAGATCTCTGGTACTTTGCATCAACACCTTTTTGGCTGACTAATACACATACATAGAAAAACAGCAGCTCTTATGGGAATGAAAGGTGAAATAAATGAAATTAAAAATACACTGAAGTCATATAACAGCAGATTTGAGGAGGTAAAAGAAAGGACTGATGAGCTTGAAGACATGGCCTCCAAAAGCAAACATACAAAAGAACAGATGAAGAAAAGAATGGAAAAATACTGAACAAAGTCTCAGGGAACTAAATGAGAGCAAGAGACATACAAACATAAATGTCATGGGTGTCCCAGAAGTAGAAGAGAAGGGAAAAGGGGTAGGAGGAATATTTGAAGAAGTAATGGTAGAAAATTTCCCAACCCTATAGAAAGACATAGATATCCTTGTCCAAGAAGCACAACATACTCCCATCCGAATAAATCCGAATAGAACTTCGAGACATGTACTAATCAGAATGTCAAATGCCAAAGACAAAGATAGAATTCTGAAAGCAGCAGGAGAAAACCAATGCATAACATATAAGGAATACCCGATAAGATTAAGTGTTGATTTCTCATCAGAAACCATGGAGGCAAGAAGACTGCAAGAGGAAAAACTTCCAGCCAAGAATCTTATATCCAGCAAGATTGTCTTTCAAAAATGAAGGCGAGTTTAGAATATTCACAGAAAACAGAAACAGAGTTTATTACAAAGAGACCAGCCTTGCAGGAAATACTAAAGGGTGTGCTACGTCTGAAAAGACAGGAGAGAGAGGCTTGGAAGAAATGAAGATTATATCAGTAAAAGTAACTGAAAGTCTCCAAAGAGTGGTGAAAATAAAAAATGACAGATAAAACCCAAAGTCAAAATGGGTGAAATAAGAATTGCCTTTACAGTAATAAGATTGAATGTTAATGGATTAAATCCTCCAAAAAGACACAGACTGGCAGAATGGATAAGAAAATATGAGTCATCTATATGCTGTCTGCAAGAGACTCATCTTAGACCCAAGGATACCAATAGTTTCTAAGTGAAAAGCTGAAAAAAGATACTCCATGCATGCAGTACCAAAAAAGAAAGCCGGAGTAGCTATGCTTATATCAGATGAAATAGACTTTAAAAGACATTAGTAATGCACAATCTGAGGACAAAGTCAGGAAAAAAATTCCATTTGTAATAGTGACTAAAAAAATCAAATATTTAGGAATAAACTTAAACAAGGATGTAAAGCACGTGTATTCAGAAAACTACAATGCATTGTTAAAAGAAATTTTAAAAAGGCCTAAATAATTGGAAGAACGTTCCATGCTCATGGATTGGAAGACTAAATCACATTAAGATGTCAATTCTACCTAAATTGATATACAGATTCAATGCAATCCTGATAAAAATTCCACCAGCATTTTTTAAATAAATGGAAAACACAATTATCAAATTTATTTGGAAGGCTAAGGGGTCCCTAATAGCCAGAAACATCTTAAAAAGGAAAAGCAAAGTTGGAAGACTTTGATTTCCAGACTTTAAATCATATTACCTAGCTACAGTGGTAAAAATAGCATGGTACTGGCATACAGACAGACACATAGACCAATGGAACCAAACTGATGGTTCAGAAACAGACCCTCACATCTATGGTCAAGTGATTTTTGACTAGCCTGTCAAAACCCAACCAGCTCAGGCAGAATAGTCCATTCAACAAATGGTGCTGGGAGAACTGGATATCCATAGCCAAAAGAGGACCTCTCTCTCTCACACCTTATGCAAAAATTAACTCAAAATGGATCAAAGACCTAAATATGAAAGAACCATAAAGCTTCTAGAAGAAAACGGAGAACATCTTCAAAACCTGGTGGTAGGTGGTGGACTCTTAAAGGAGATAAGAGGAGGACTGAGATGGAATACTGACACTTAATGTATGTAGAAGTTTTAATTAACTTTACTGTAAAAGTGTGGAAATGTATAGTTGATGGTAACACATTATAGTAACAGCTGGTTTATAAATGGGAATGTGGCTGGAAAGGGTAGTCTAGGGATGTAAATGTCAATTGAAAGAAAGCTAGAGAATAGTCTAGGGACTGAATAGCACAGTAAACCCAGAAGTGGGTGAGAATTGTGGTTGATGGTACAAATGCAAGAGTGTCCTTTGTGAGCTAGAGCAGATGTACTCACTATTGCAGGGTGGTGGGAATGCGGAGAAGTATGGGAAAAATACAACTGGAATGACCTATGGACTGAGATTAACAGCAATATTGTAATATTCATGCATCTATGCCAAAGATGTATTGTGTTGATGATGGGGGAATATGGAAAAAGTGTGCCAAATATATGCTGTGGATCATGATTAGTGGTAATACTGATGTTATCTCATGATCTGTAACAAATGTTCCACCACGGTGTGGGGTTGATAGAGGGGTGTTGTGTGGGAGTTCTGCACATGTGCATGATTGTTTTGTAAGTTCATAACTTCTTTAATAAAAACGTATTTAAAAGAACAATAATAGCGTGGTTTGGAGGAAAGATGCACCAAGTGTAGATTATGGACTATAGCTAGAAGATTTCGAGAATATTCTTTCATAATCTTTAACAAATGTCTCACAACAATGCAAGGTGTTGGTGGTGGGTTCATGTGTGGGACCCCTGTATGATGTTGTGCATGTTTGCTTTGTGGGTTGGGTTCTCAACTTTTACCATACACTTATGTATTTTCATGTATGATATAAAAAAATAATAGGATGAGTTTGGGGGGAAATACACCAAATGTAAGATACTTTGGTTAGTAGTAATATTTTGAGGTTGCTCTTTTATCAGTTGTTAAAAATGTTTCACAACAATGCAAGGTATTGGTGGTAGGGTAAGGTATGAGAGCCTTATATGATGCTATGCATGTTTGTTTTGTAAGTTCACAACTTTCACTATACACTTAATGTTTATGTATGTTTATATATTAGTGATATACTTCAATAAATTTTTTAAATGGGGAAAAAAAAAAAACATTCAGAGTGTAAAGGAGGAAATTCCAGACAAGAATGAGTATGAGCAAAGACTTAGACATTAGGATGAATGCTGAATATTTAGGTTATAATAAATAGACAAGCCTAAACAAAGCAGACTTTAACAAGATGCCCAACTGTGCTTCACATATAGAAGTTTGTAATACAGCTTACAGAATATATGAAAGACTAGGTTGGGACTAAACTATCAGGGCTTTCTGATGATAGACAAGGGAATCCAAACTTTAATCCATAGGCCTTTGTGAACATTAAGAGTGGAAAACAATAAAACATACTTTGAAGATTAATTTGATAGAATAGGGTGAGACTAGACCTAAGAGTAGCCAATTTCTGGCCCACAGATATGTTTTAGCTGGCCCAGATAGTGTTTTAAGGGTCCAGAAGAGTCCCCTAAGTCCAGCAGCTCTGGCAAAATGGGCCTACATTTTTCACAGCCAACAATCCCCTTTGGACAGGACTCCATGTGTTTTCCTATGTCGTTGCCTAACCAGGCTTACTTCTTTCATTTACCTAACTCTTCTGATCTCCATCAACAATGAGTTTTTGATTACCAGATACCTGAAGTAAGTCATCTGAAACCATGTAGGCTGAATGGTGGTGGTAGAAACAGAGAGGCAAGGCAGTGGAGGTAAAATGCAGGCTCCCTTGTGATAATGCAAAGATATGGGAAATCAGGCTGCCTGGTTTGAATCCTGACTTTACCATTTACTAGCTGTGTGACCTGGGACTAAAGAGTTACTTAATCTCTCTGTCTCATTTTTCCCAATATGTAAAATGAGGATATAATAACAGTACCTACCTCTCAGTAGTTAAGGATTAAATGGGAAACTGTTTGTATAGCATTTGGCACAGTGCTGACACAAAGTTGGTTTTTGTTAAATTTACTGCATGCCTACCATGGGCTTAGTTCTGTTAGAAATAAAAAGAATCACAGCCTTTACATTTGATAGGTACAGCAAAGGAAAGGGGAGTTGTTGAAGATGAAACTACAATGCAGTTACCAGGCAGGGCACTAAGGAGATTCAGAAGTCATCTACCCAAAAGTAACTGAAATCCTGACAACAGAGGAATTCTTTGAGGAAGAAAGTCTAAACAAACATCAAAAGGCAGAGGGCTGAAAAAAAAAAAAAAAAAAAAGCCTCTCTTGATTGGATATAGAAAGATGATGAATAGTCAAATTGTGATGAGAAAAGTATAATGTATCACTTGAGAAGCAAAGACAAGAAGAGTGTTAAATGTCTAGTAATAATAATTCCATCTTATATTTGTCAATTTTTAGTTTTCAAAGCACTCATGACTTCATGGAACCCAATCAGGACCCCATGGAGTACAGGAATTATCTATATTTTACTAAGGAAGGAAAAGCTCAGAGATAAAGCTATTTGCCTAAAATCACGTAGCTAGCAAGTCATATAATAGGAAATTAAAACCACTATTATATACATTATATGAAAATTTCTCCTCTAACAATTCTGGAAAAATCAGGGTATTATAAATTAATTCTAACTTCATTTATTGGAACAAAAATTATGCCCCTCACACACACACACTTTTCTTTAAAAAATAAAAACGAAATTACATAATAAATGAGGGGATTTGCAAAATACTAACTAGTAAGCCAAAAACAAACATGCCCAGAAAAAAAGCACAATTTGATACTTTTTATTACTTGTCCACCAAGTTAAAATACCTCAATTACCTTTACTGATAAAAAAAAAAAAAAAAAAAATTCTCTGCTATATTTTCCACACAAAAAAAATATTTAAACACTTACTACAAGCCAGATAGAGCAACAATGTTAATAAAGAAAACTCCCTGTTCTCAAAGAGATTAGCAGGGAGACATACCTGTAAATAAGCAATTTCAATATGTGATAAATGCCACAAAGAGTACATGTACAGGGGCAGCTCATCCAATTTTGGGAGAAGGAGGTATGGTGCTAGGAAGGAGATAAGTGGGAATTAGGTAATGCAACGGTGGGCAACTAGAAGGATGTGCCAGGCAGTATGTATATAAACAAGCATAAGAGTCATCAACAATGCTTAAACCACAAAAATGCAATATCCATTTGATTTTAATTGTTACCTTTTATTATTTTACAATATATTTCAAAAAATGTCTTTACAGTTGCCTTAACTGCTCTATAAGACCTGCAATAAAAGAACACTTAGAATTAGAACACACAAACACCAAGCTGTAATACCTACTTGTACTGAGCCATTATTACCAAAGGGATACATGTTTTTTTTTAAATAAGCAGATGTGTGGCAATGCAAAATAATATACAAACTTGTTAAAACAAAACATAAAACTTTTCATTAATGGTGATAGAAAGGAGGTGGTTTTGTTTTCTTTTTTCAACACATCTGATTCTGGCAGCAAGTTTTATTATCCATTTAAAGCAATATGTGCCCCTGAAAGCTTTTATTCTCAGTTTGTGCGTATTACCTGAATCAGAGCCTAGACGTATGAAAAAATATAAACACCTGGTCTGCAAGTATGCTTCTCAATCAATACCCCTCCCTCTGGATTCTCACAATATTAGTGAGCTCAAGACTCTCAATGGTGATGGTTATTTTACAAAAATTTTTCTCTACTACACTGGATGCTTTTAATTTAATAGGAGATAAACAATGAAAACACAAAGAAATCCTCTGGGGCTCAATTTCCACTTCACATTCTCCAAGTAGTAAAATAGCAGCTCTCTAGGTTGATGAAAAAGAATTTCAATTTCTTCCTTTTGACTTTAATCATACTGGTATTAAAATTTATCTGAATTTAGCTAGACTTCCAAAAAAAAAATTTTTTTTTCGGTGCCAAAATATTTCAGAAATTTTAAAAAGCACTGCATACATGGAATTAGCTCTTATCACCTAATGTTTATTTATTTACTTACTTACCTTACCTTCACTGAAGTTCTTTTTTTTTCTGGCTGGACATAGAAACAAGATTAAGTGACCAATGTTGGTTTTATTTCTTTAAAAGCAGTATTTTGGGTCTTTTTTCATTCAATACCACTGCAGCATTTTCATAATAAATTCACTAAAGATAATATGAGGAAACACTTATTAAATAAACAGGCTTCTGCCAGGCAATAATGTTTTGAGGTTAGACTCTACCAAAGTGGCACACTGTGGCATTACAGGCATTCAATTTTTTTTTTCAAGTTTGTCAGTTCTTTACTTCTATTATTTCTTCTAGCAGAGGATAGTATGTAATCACAAAGTAAGGCCTAGAAACCATTTACGTCTGCACGCAATATCATGGTGGCGGGGGGGTGGGGCGGGCACGACTCTAAAGAGCTGATAAAAACCAAACACAATGGCATTCAAACAGAACCACATTTGGTCATATTCAAATAAGAAATCTCAAAAGCACTTTGCTGATATGCATGTTTCCTTCTTCTCAACTGATTTTGTATTAATCTTATTAAAATAATAACAAATCAGATTGCAAAATTTTTATAGAGTTGTATTTTAGGGGATTAAGTTCAAATGAATATATTTTAATTTACAAAATGTAATTAGCAATGTCCTTTCTATAAACATGGTTGGCAAAATTAAAAAGGCACAAAAGAAGGGTAATGAGAAATGTTTTCTTTTGACTTTCAATGAAGATTACCAAACCAAGTACCTTTTATGAAGAAAAGCAGGAAAAATGTTCAGTAATCCATGCACAATTTGAGCTAAAAAAAAATTCTCTTCAGAAAGTTCCTGAGGCTTGAGAAAATGAGTTTTCCTAATCACGTGCTTCATATAAAATAAAATGTAAAGCTGCACATACATGTTTGGTTTTAACAGTGGACCCATATGAAAAAAAAAAACAGTGAGGCAGCTAAACAAAGGAAAACAAAATAAAAAATGCCTTTGTAAACAAAGCAATTCCACCTATAGCCTCTGTCATTTTTACCACTTAGTGGGGTAAAATGTCCAATAAAATGTAAAATGCAGCATACGCAATCATGTAATCTAAAAACTTTTCATGATAACTTATTGCAAATTGCACTTGACAGTTCACCACAACACTGGAAAACTGGCCCCTTGTTGGTTCACACAGTCCTTGAGCCTCAAATTTAAGTCACCAGTAAAATGACCTGGATAAAAAGTTTGCAGCTGTGCTCAACCAGCTAGCTCCACCTTCTGGGTGTGAGCCGACCCTGGACACTGCTTTATCTTGTTCCTTTGTGGGACTCTCATCCTCAGGCAGGTAGTCTGGCAGGTCTATGTTTTGTTCTACTTCTACAGGAGTATCTTGGAATGGGACCAGCATCTGATACACAGAAGACATTAAGAATTACTACAAGATCAACCTAATGTGACATAAGTATATTGATGTCATAAATTATTAAGGTCAACTTTTCTCCTTTTCTAACTGTCATGTTTATTCTCGTGACTATAGCCCTTTTCAAATTTTAGTTTTACATGAAAATAAGCCCAATTTCAGAGCACTGCGTAAGCTCAGAAAAGAGAACCACAAATGAAAGCTCAGATGCTGATCTCGTGAGGCTCTAGGAGTAAATGTACAACCTCTGTCTACTTAAAGATGACTCAAGACAGTGTCTGACCACTGTGGGCTCCTGAAGTGCCACTGAGCCTAATCTCTGTGGAAAGCCAAATGAGCTAAAGATACATAGATTATTTTTCCCCATCACAAAGTGAGTGGAAATAGTAGCAAAAGGTGAAGATTTTCATCATATTTACTTCCCCAATGGTTGGACCTTTATTGTTTGGATTGACACCACTAGTTAAGGTTAGAAAGTATTTTAAAACCAATGCAAGAATAAGATTTATTTCTATATAAAATCTGTAAGATATCTCAATCACTGCTATAATAAAAGAAATTCTCTTCACAGGAGCTGACTCTGGATTCCAAACAAAGATCTCTCTATACTTCTAAAAAAGCTAATTATTAACCAAGAATACATTAAAATAACCTTACTAAACCACATTTTTATATAACTGACAGGTTTCAGACTAGGAATAAAGAATAATCAATAATCAGAGTTGGGTATAATAAAGATTAAAACAAACTTTTACCTCTTCTCCACTCTCACTTTTCACAACTTGCTGTGCTTTCATAACCTTGGTTGATGCTATTGCTGATGCCAAAGCCTAGGCCAGGATAAAAAGGAAAATTTTTGAATACTGACTTGTTTACTTATAACCACAAATGTATTCAGCCATTTAAAATACTAACCTCTGCTTTCAAATCTGAACGGATTCGCACCACACATCTTTGAACAGCCATTTGAAAAGTAAAGCTTATAACTCCTTTAATTTTTAACAAGGCCTCTTCACACAGATTTCTCCGAGACTGAAAAAGTAAAAGCCAACTGTTATGAAAATAAGTAAAATAATAAAAGGGAATAAACCTCCTCAAACCACTCTGAACTAGTCATATTTGGGGGATGATGGTGTTACAAATGTTCTTATTTCATGTCTACCATCTCTTATTTGTAAGCATAGAAGGGGTGGTGCTTCTTCAAGTTTATTAAATTTTACAAGATCGAAAGAATAGTATTTTCTGCTATATTTTTTCTAGCTTCATTACTAATATTTAGTTTTTTTTTTTTTTAACTTTTTTTAAACTTTATTTTGTACATTTAATAATTGAAAATATAAACAATTAAAAACTAAAAAGTAAACACAGATGAATAAATATATACATTTCTCAATTAAATGTAATGGATACATATAAATTTTTTTTTAATCAAACAATATACCAATATTTAGTTTTAATAATTTTTATCAAAAAGAAGTTAGCCAATATTAAATTACAGAATGAGACATGATGGAGATGGTGGAATGAGACACTCCTAGGGTCCATGCCCCAACAAGAAAAAACTGGCAGAACCATCTTTTTAAATGCTCTGGAAAACAGTTAAAGGTTGCAGTAACCAGGTAAATGATGATTCAAAAAAAAAAAAAGGCAGGAAAAAATCAGTAGGAAAACCTCATGACACATTTGTTGGCCTTCCCCCTATCCTTGCCCCAGCTCAATGTAAAGCCAGCCCATGCTCCCAGTGCAAGTCCCTCGTCCTTGTTCTGGAGGGAGCAGAGTAACCTTTTTGAGGTACATGTATCTCTGTACTAATTTGTCTGGGAGCAGCCTGAAGACTAAATGAGAACATTCTTCTCTGCTTAGTCCCAGAATTTGCACAGGATGTAGAAATGGGAGCCAAGGCAGCCAACACACAAAGAAAACACTCAAACACAGGTGGTTGGGGCAAGGATTACCACCTTTAGAACATAAAATAGAGTTCCCAGCTTCAGGAACAAAGACTGAAAATTCCCTCAGGTATGAGGGGCATTTTGAGAGTATATGAGTAAATGGGGGAAATCATAAGAGGACACATGCATGTCCAGGACAAGACACATGCTCAGGAAAGATCAGAGAGGACCACATGCGTTGACCTCAGGGTGTTCTTTAGGCTCACTGTAAGGATGGTTAAGCTCTGAATGAGAGCACCACCAGCACAAATCCAATTTTCAAGACTGGGAGAGGTGTTTTTGTTGTTGTTGTTATAGTCTGGCATTTAAAGAAACCTCTGTCATAGCACTAGCTAGATAGATACAAGCTTAAGGAACGAAAACTTCAGAGACTAAACTCCAGAGTTAATACATTAAGATATTAAAATGTCCAGTGTGCACTCCTAGTCACAGGTTTGCACAACAGGAATCCTATCCAATATGGCCCAGGACAACTCCTCAAACAAAATCATAGCTACACATCAAATTTACAGCTGATCAGATGAAAATTCTCATTGACACTTTCAACCAAAAACCTTACCCAGGTTATGCTACCAAACAAAGACTTGCTTTAGATATTACAACTGAGTCTAGAATCCAGATTTGGTTTCAGAACTGAAGAGCTAGAGAAGAACTTCCAGAGAAGAACAGAACCTTAGGAGGTCTTAGAATTGTGCCAAGACCACAGGCAAGATCACCCTGCATAGGTTCAAGATAGAGAAGCCAAATGGTGCCACACCTCCTATACCTCTTCCCAATTATGCACTTTCATCAAGGCGTTTAAGAACAACCTACCTTGGGATTGATTCCAGAGAACAACTTGCTAAAGAAATTGGGGTTCCAGAGTCAAGAGTCCAAATTTGGTTTCAAAACTGAAGATCTAGATTCCATGTCCAGGGAAAATGAGAACCTGGTGAGGTCTTAGAACAAAAACAAGACTGGGGACAAAATCTTTGAGATGAGAGTTTGAGGCAGAGGAAGAGGGAACTTGGGGCAGGTGCAGAGCCACTTATCTAGAGACATGAGGCAGGTGGAGAGCCACTTATCTAGAGACATGAGGCAGATGGAGAGTCACAGACCAGAAGCTGACAACAGGTGGGGAAAGACACCTGCATGCAAAAGACAGAAACCTAAAGTTATGCAAACAGTGGTCAATTTATCTAGTAAACTGCCCCTTGCCCAAGGACTTGTAAGATGTCTACTAACAACAACTCTCTCCTTGGAGGCTACCTGTGTGCTTCTGAGCACATATCCCACCCACTTGCTCCCACTTTCCTTCAACACTGTTCAATAAACTGTCTTGTTGTCTAGTTCGGTCCTTGAATTCTTTCCTGAGGTCGAACAAGAACCCTCTCCATCAACAAGTTTAAAGCATAGAAGCTAAGCAAAGTATCACCAACCTCACTAGCAATTGTTTTATTTCTATGGAACCTGAATGAGCCTGGCTCTAGAGTTCAGCAGAGTCTGAGGACAATGAAAATAAAACTAATACATGCTTTTGCAATCATCACAGTAAAACTGATTCATGCAAAAATTATCAGTGTATGTAAAAACCTTGCAGTGAATGTTTTACGAAGAACAAGACATGTATATATGTAGAGAGAGAGAGTCTCAAAGAATCTCTCCACAGATTACTTATTAGTTACAAAGGAAAATTAGTGAAATTTCAATGGTGAAACTTGGCAGACTCCACCCTAACCAAGTGCTTGAAATACATTTCACCAACAGTAACACAGACTGGCATAAGGTGCCTCCTGATGTAACACATCTAAGGACACAATATTCTTTCTGTAGTATTACGACCAAAAGCACATAAATTAAATTTAATCATAAGGAAATACCAAACAAAACTGAGTGGCATTCTACATACAGATCTCTTCTCTTCAACAATGAATTGAATAACTGCAATAAGATGGAGAGAAAATATGCTAACTCAGGAAATATTTAGAGAGTAAGTCTCCTGAAGAGTTTTCTAGAGGTAGTATGTGCTACCATTTATGTGGGGTAAAGGACACAAATTCAGAGACCTGTTTCTGCCTAAAATTTCTCTCCAAAGATGCTCAAGAAACTGTTAACATTAGTTGTCTCTTGGGAGGAGAGGTAGAAAACAGGAGTGGGATAAAGAACTATTTTTCACTTTAGTCTATTTTTTTTCTTTTTACTTTTAATTGCAGTACAAGATATACAACTCAAAATTTCTCATTTTAACCACTTTCAAGTGAGCAATTCAGTGGTATTAATTCTATTCACAATATTGTACTACCATCACTAACATACATTACCTAACTTTTTCATCACCTCAAACAAACTGCAACCATTAAACAGTAACTCCCTCTTCACCACCACACACACACACCCCACCATGGCTGCTGGTAACCTATAATCTATCTGCCTCTAAGAAGTCTTTATTATAGGAATTTCATATAAGCAAGATGATACAATATTTGTCTTTTTGTGTCTTGCTTATTTCACTCAACATGACATTTTCAAAATTCATCCATATTGTAGCATGTATCAGAACTTCGTTCATTTTTATGGCTGAATAATATTCCATTGTGAGTGAATGGAGATAACATTTATATGGTGGGAAAGACTGGAAGTCAATTTATGACATAATGGCGATGTAGATATTTTAAATAAATGGTTGATCAGTGGGTTGGCACTCAGGTGAGAGCTCTAGACTGAAGAGAACATTAAAGAAAGAGAACAAGAAACATTAAGACACACTCAAATTCTTAGGAATTTGTCCTAGCAATAAATCACATGTTTAAAATTTTATTTGTACAAATTATTCTTTGAAACATTGTTTTTAATACCACAGATTATAAACCACCTAAACAGGCACTAACAGGAGAGTAGTTAAATATATTGTGATATACCAATAGATGGGATATTATATAGTTGATAAAAAGGACAGGACAACTTCATATATTGTGATATAAAATGGTATACAAGGAACAATGTTTAGTGAAAAATAAAAGGTATAGAACAAAATGTAAAAAAAGTTCAGTGTGCAATAAAACTTTATAAGACATGAAAAGAAACAGGAAACAATGGCTCATTCAAAGGAACAAAATAATGCATCTGAAACCATCAATGAGGAAGCTCACACTTTCAATATACCAGACAAAGACTTTTAAAAACTGTCTTAAATATGATCAAAGAACTAAAGTAAAACACAAAGAACTAAATGAAATCAGGAAAATAATACATGAACAAAATGAGAATTTCAATGAAGATACAGAAATTGTAAAAGGAACCAAACTACTGGAGCTAAAGAGCACAGATACCAAAATTAAAAATCCCCTAAAGGGGCTCAACAGCACATTTAAGCAGAAAAGAACAGAGAAACCAGTGAAAAGACAACTGAAATTATCCAGCCTGAAGGGCAGAAAGAAAAAAGAACTAAGAAAAGTGAACAGAACCAAAAAAAAAATCCCTGCAGGACACTATCAAGCATATCAATATATGCATTATGAAAGACCCAGAAGAGAGAGAGAAAAAGGATTAGAGAAAATATTCAAAGAAATAATGGCTAAAAACTTCTCAACTTTAGAGAAAGACATAAATATACACATCCAAGAAGCTCCACACACTCCAAACAAGATAAGCCCAAACAGACCCATATCAAGACACATTATGGGGGTGGATGTGGCTCAAATGGTTGGGTGTCTGTCTGCCATATGGAGAGACCTGGGTTTGATCCCCAGGACCTCCCGGTAAAATAAAGAAAAATACAGAAGGTGCATGTGCCTCCAGGCCCCGCCGAGCCACACAGCAAGATGATGACGTAACGAGAGAGACACAGGGGAGAGCCAAGACGAGACGCACTGAAAAACCAGGAACTGAGGTGGCGCAGGTGGCAGAACACCGCTCTCCCACATCAGAGGTTGTCAGGATTGACAGGACTGTCCCAGTGAAGACAGGAGGAGAAGGATGAGAAGAGAGGGCAGGAAACAGACACAGAGAATTGCCCAGAGAATGGACACAAAACAGCAAATGGGGGTGGGGGGTAAAATGGATAAAGAAAATAAATAATAAATAAATCTTAAAAAAAAAAAAAAAAAAGACATTATAATCAAACTGCTGAATGACAAAGACTAAGAATGATGAAAACAGCAAGAGAGAAGGAATGTATCATGCACAAGGAAGCCTAAATAATGTCCAGGGTGACATTTCTCCACAGAGTATATAGAATTCAGTGGAGAAACGTCACCCTGGAGCATCTTACATCATCATTTTGGTCAACTGGTAGTACTCACCCTAATTTTTTAAAGACGGTTTTGCTAAGATACAGAATTCTTGGTGATTTTTTCCCCCATTTTAGCACTCTGAATATGTCATCCCATTGCCATTGTGCTTCCATGGTTTCTGCTGAGAAATTTTATTGAGGCTCCCTTGTACACGATGCATATCATATACTAAGATGCTTGATGGTGTCTCTATTGTTTTTCTGTTTCACTCACTGATTTCTGCTCTTTTTGTTTCCTTTCTTCTGCTTACTTTAGGTTTAATTTGCTCTTCCTTTTATAGTTTAAAGTAGAAGCTTAAGTCATTGCTTTAAGACCTTTACTTTTTTTTTATATAGACATTTAGTACTAATGCACTTCTCCTCTACACATTGTTTTTAGTGCTTCCCAAAAATTTTGAAATGTTAGGTTTTTATTTTTACTCCATTCAAAATGTTTTCTTACTTTCTCATTTCTCTTTTGTTTTTTTTTTTTTTTTCAGTGACTCATGGATTATTTTAGAAGGGTCCAAATATTTGGAGGATGTTTCAGTATTTCAAGTTTGCTTTCTTTATGCTCAGAGAACATATTCTATATGATTTTAGTCTTTTTAAAAATTTATTGAGGCTTGTTTCATGGTGCAGAATATAGTCTATCTTGTTAAATGATCTAAAAGCACCTGAATGCCACAGTAAATACTGCCTCAAATAGAGAGACTACTGAGGGGTTTGGAGACATCGACACTATAGGCAGGGCTGACAGCTCAGGAGTTTTGCACCCTGCCAGTGGGCCCTACCTTTGGAATTTATGCTCCCCTGTGTGACAGAGTTGGACTCAGTTGTGGTTTCCCTACACATGGCTCTTCTGACTCTTCTATTTGAACCTATAGTTAGTACTAGAGTTGATAAGTTTATGTCCAAGAGACTTAAATCTTTGGGCTTTCCATGCGCCAGTCGAGCCCTGAATCTCAACAGAGTTGCAACACCTACCCTCCAGTTCATTGGACTCACCTGGGTCAACTAACAAGGAAATGATGATGGACAACGACCATCCCAAGGAACAGAGAGAGTCTACAACTGCAAGCAAGATAGATTCCATGGGGCAGATGGATGGGACTAAGCTCCATCTCAATTAGAGGTGGAGTGGGCATCACCATCTCAGAATCCTCAGGACTGGGGAACGAACAATGGACTAGAGCAGACTTACTGTTATTCTACTACAGACTTATTGTTATTCTAGTAATGGAAGAATTTTTACCATTGATGTGGAGCAGTGGCCTCCAGAGGTTCTTAGGAGAGGGAGAGGGAAAAAATATGGGGGCATTTTCGGGACATTGGAATACTGAATGACACTGCAATGACAGATACAGGCCATTATATATCTTGTCATAACTTACAAAATTGTGCGGAAGAGAGCTTAAACTATAGTGTAAACTATAATCCACACTTAGTAGCAATGCTCCAATATGTGCTCACCAATTTTAACAAATGTACCACACACATACACACAAAGCATCTGTAAAGATTATTATCCTGTTGTCAGATGGGGTGTTCTATAAAAGTCAGTTAGGTTAAGATGGTTGATTCCAGACTTCCATATCCTCATTAAATTCTGTATACTTGTTCTCTTATTGAGAGAGCAGTGCTGAAATCTCTAGCAATAATTGTGGATTAGTTTCTCTTTGCATTTCTGTCAGCTTTTGGTCCTATATTTTAAAGGTCTATTAATGGGGGCATAAATATTTTCCATTGTTATATCCTGATTAACTGACTCCCCCTTAGCACAAAATGACCATCTTTATCAGTATAAAATACTGATGTTGGGTCTTGTTCTTTTTTGGGTTTTTTTGTTTTTTTTTTTAAGGAGGTATTAGGGATTGAACCCAGAACATCATACATGGGAAGGAGGCGCTCAACCACTGAGCTATTTACACTCCCCAATAAGAGTTTTCTCATTTGTTTGTTTTTAGAAGGTGCCTGGTATCGAATCTGAGACCTCATACAGGGGAAACGGGCACTTGACCACTGATCTACATCCACTCCCCAATGAGAGTTAAGTTTTTTTATTTGTTTGTTTTTAGGAGGTACTGGGGATCGAGCCCAGGACCTCATACATAGGAAAAAGGCACTTGAGCTACATCTGCTCCCCAGGACTTATTCTTAAAGATTGTTAGCAGGTGACACTGAATAAACTATGTGTAACATAATTTCTCTTTCCTATTTTATGAACTCTATGTGTTTATAAAACTCTTACCGTATCATCAAGACCATCTATATGCAAAACAACTGTTTTGGCACGTTTGTTTGTGGTTCCCAAAAAAAACTGAGCTTTCCTTCGACGTGAATTCATTTCATTGAAACTCTCACCATCTGCCATACTGGAGGATTGAAGAATGTCATAGATTTCAGAAGCCAGCAGTTTTGTTTCTCCTGGTGTTGTAGTCCTTGAAAAGAAATATATATAAATTAATATAACTCTGAGGAGCCTTGTTTTCCTCATTCTGATATTTTGTTCAATTTAAACGCAATACCAGTGAATCTTAATCTTAGCCCATTATTTAGTCCGTAACAAAGTCTAATTCCATATTAAATCCATAGTTCATTGAGATTCAAACCCCAATCAATATAGTAGTGGAGAAGCACATTCAATGGAAATCATTAATAAGAAATCAACTAAAAAGATCAAAATATAACATGTTCCTAGATTACCACTAATACTCAACTTTCAATCTGAAAGAACTCTGAACTTTAAGAAAATATGACATTAAAAAATCTAAAAGGTGAAAACAAATTAGGATAGGATCCTTTATATTATTAGAGTTCATTCTGAGAAAAAGATTTCTCAATAAATTCAAACTGATCCTATTTCCTAAGTTTTTTTTATATATCTCTTACAAAGTATGCATATATCAAAATCATAACTCAAACAAAGGTTTCCATTCTTAAACTTTTAAATCCTACTATATACAGTGCCTTGTATCAACACCTAGCATTGTGCTATCCAAAAGAACTTTCTGCTGTAATGAAAATATTCTACATCTGTGCTATCCAATATGGTAGCCAGGGCCATGTGTGGCTAATGTAATAAAGAAATTAAAACTTTATTTAATTTTAGTTCATTTAAATTTAAATAGTCACATATGGTGAGTGGCTATCATGTTGGACAGCACAGATCTAACAGTTCTTATTAATTAGTTGAATTAAATAAATAGGGCACACATAATTCTAAGAAAATAATCTTCATTTAACCTATAAATGAACTGAATAAAGTATAAACCCATTAAAATACATTCAAGATCTTAAAATCTCCCCCCTCTCAGTTTTATACCAACATCAACTCATTTTATCCTTTCATAATTCTTCAAGTTAATCTATTATGACCCTTGATCATCTCCTAAAAAGGCCATGCATTTTTATACATCCTGCTTTGCTGTTCCTTTGCCCTAGAATGACTTTTCTTCATGCCATTCCCTCAACCAGAATAGTTTCATAGGAACCATAGGCTTTCAAAATCTTATTCCTCCCTTAAGTGTTCCTCTCAACTACCACCTTTACAAAGTCTATTCCCAACAACCTATTCCTCCCTCTGCATTCATGCTTGTACTTATACTACCAATCTTAATTTTCTATTTCCTCCATAAATACATACATTCAAGAGTAGGGATGTATTATTGCTATACTTTCCACAGAGCCTAACAAAATGCATTTGTTTACTGACTGAGTAGGAATACTTCAACTTCTGATACTGTACATGTTCCATACAGAGAGCTTCAATTCCAGATGTGGCTAATCTGACAGTGTTCCATTCACTCAATTTACTATGCCAGATACTTTTTTGGGTTTTCACTACTCACAAAGATAAATTACCAGGGGAAACACAAATCTGAGAGGTGAAGAATTTTCTTGTTTGTTTTTTATTATTGAAATAATGAAAATGCTCTAATAATGATTGAAGTGATGAATGCACAACTATGTGATTACAACAAATACCACTGACTGTACACTTTGAATGAATTATATGCTTTATTAATATGTATCAATAAAATTGACTTGTTTTAAAACACACACAAACAAAAAAACAAAAACAAAAAAGAAATTATCTTGATTGATTTTGGCTCTGCATTGCAAGAAGCTATCAAAAAACTATTTTTTAGAAGACTTTTTTTTAATAGTCAATAGAACTTGAAAAGGTCATTACAGTTCTCAGGTTATTTTATTTTATTTTTCCCCTCAGGTATTTTAAATACTAGCCAACACAAGGTTTAAAATACTAGCCAACACAAGGTTTAAAATACTAGCCAACACAAGGTTTAAAATACTAGCCAACACAAGGTTTAAAATACTAGCCAACACAAGGATTAAAGAGTACGAAGATACACTGATTAGAAGCACTTGTGAATCTAAGGAAAAAACAGTATGCTTTTGTTATCCCTTCCCAACATCAATATTTAAGTGATTACATCAAATTAAAAAAGCATCAAAACACATAATAGAGTATGCAACTAATGACGTTTTTAAAATATATTTTTTATTTTTAAAAGATACTTAGATTACATAAAATGTTACATAAAAAAAATATAAAGGATTCCCATATGCCCCCCTCCCCAGACCTCCCACTTTTCCCCACATTAACAACTTCTTTCATTAGTGTGGTACATTCATTCCAATTGATGAACTCATTTTGGAGCATTGCCACTAAGGATGGATTATAGTTTACATTGTAGTTTACACTCTCTCCCACTCAATTCTGTAGGTTATGGCAAGATATATATCTGTATCTGTCATTGCAATGTCACTCAGGTCAATTCCAAGTAATGACCTCCTTATAAACATGTTTTTAAAAACACACAGTTTCAAACCTTTTCTATGTGCTTGAGGATGAACCAATACTGAACCATTAAAATACCGTTAACATTATTATCTTCCTTTTCTGCAGGATAATAATGAACAGTAATTCTTAACCTTGTAGGGCTACTGACTCTTTTGAGAATCTGATGGCAAGGAAAAAGCAAGTAAAATTTTTTTTCAAATAAATTCCAGTGAGTTTATGCTCCCCTCCCAAACCATCTTATATCAACCTTAAGCAACACAGAGGGCTTAAACTGTTTTAAAATTTGAATTTGAGTTGGAAAGGGTAGATGTATTAGCCAAAGGGGTGCTAATGTGAAACACCAAAAATGGGTTGGTCTTTATAAAGGGTATCTATTTGGGGTAGAAGTCCACAGTTACCAGGCCATAAAGTGTTAAGTTTCTTCTCTCACCAAAGTCCATTGCCACCTGTTGGAGCAAGACAGCTGCCAACGTTTGCCAAGGTTCAGGCTTCTTGGGTTTTTCTCTTCCCAGGGCTGCGTTTCTCTCTGGGCTTAGCTCCTCTGGTTCCTCCACAAGATCAGCTGTAGACTATCAGGCTAATGGCTCACTTCTCTTCTCCTGGGGTTTTCTCTCCAACATCAAAACTCCAACATCAAAACTGCTTCTCAAAAACTGCTCCCTCTGTCTTTTGCCTTCCTTTTATATTCAATTTCCCCACCCACCAATGGGTAGGGCTCAACGCCCTACTAACGTGACCCAGTCAATGCCCTAATCATAACTTAATCATGCCCAGATTAACAGATCAGTTTACAAGCATGATCCAATTATATTTTTGGAATTCATAATTACATTAAATTGCCCAACAGCTACAGTAGAAAATTGTGATGTAGAGATCCTATCCAATGTTTGGAAAAGTCCATTAAAATGGAAATTGCTGGCAAGAGTATAAAGTAGTATCTTTTGAAAAAACAGTGATAAAAAGACAAAGGTATTATGAAAAAATAGTGATAAAAAGACAAAAGTATATGCATTCCTTGACTTAGTAATTCTTTCATTCAATTTAAGGAAATAATCTTAAATATAAAAATAGCTTTATATGAAATTATACAAAGATGTTTTAGAACAGCACTATTCAAACAACTTTCTAAGGTGCTGTAAATGTAGTCACTAGTCACATGGTTATTAAGCAATTAGAGTGTGGCTAGTGTGACTGGGGATCTGAATTTTAATTTAGTTTTAATTGATTTAAATTGCCACATGTGACTAGTGACTGCCATACAAACAAAATAGTCATAGGAAAAAAAGGAAGACTTCTACTGTCAGCCTCCCTTAAGCGTGTCTTCCTTTTCCTAGTTAATTGCCAGTGCGATGTTTCTAACTAACCATTTCTCTAGTACCCTCTCTGACCTGAGGTCTCAAAAAATAACTTAGCTGTACAAAAAAAAAATGATCTAAATGACTATTTTCTCATTTTCTCCTGGGATGGTTAAGCTCAATTCCACATCCATACAAGAGAAGATAATGCATTACATATAATGGATGCTTCAGAGTTTTAGGGCCTAATTCTCCCATTGAAACCTGTTCTAGTGGCTTCCATACTGGCAGCCACAGAGTGAGAGAACACCCATTAAAGCCATTCATTCATATGAACAATCTGCAAAGGTGGTGCATGTGTATTTAGGGTTGCCTTAGCTACAGAGGCTACTCGTAGTAACGTTCAGTTAGGAAATTGAGGATTTATGATAAAATGATACATTACAGTCATACAATTTTGTGTCTACTTAGATAAACAAAGCAATTACAGATGAAAGATTTAACAAAAATGGCCATGTGAAATGTTAAATACACCACACCATTCATAACTTCCTCATTTTGTGGTGCAATGGTTTCATCATTATTGCGTACAGTAATAAACTTCTAGAAGATTTTCAATTTCTTTCCACTTACAACTGAAAGATTTTAAAAGGATAACGATTGAAACAGTGTGATGGGATCACTGTTTTTTTACATATGTTGCTCCGTTCTATCTCAAAGGATCAATTTTATTGCCTCCTTTCTTATGAAACAATTAAGGGATTACCTATATTTACAGATCTGGATCTCTTCTAAAACACAGGAATGCAAACTAAAATTTTTCTAAGCTTATAAACTGAAAAGAATTTTGAACTAAGTAATTTATTTTCCTTAATTAGTAACAACTTTAAGTCAATGTGCTGAACTGCAAAAAATATTTTCAGCAACAAGTGTATGCACAAAACTCAAAAGTGTAAATAAATTAGTAATCATACTTTCAACAATTTAAGCTCTAACTTAGGTCTAGTTTAAAAATAAGCCAATAACACTCATGACAACTTTGTGAGAGATCTTCGTTAATATTTTAAAATTTAATTTTATGACTGTAATTTTATAACCTAAAAAGGCACTGTTTTCACATTGCATCATGCAGGAAATTGGTCATATTTTTAAGAATTATAATTTTTTTCTGCCAACCAACTGCCCACCCAAAATAAAGCATATTTAAATGAAATGTTCCACCTAACCTGAACCATCAACATTTAACTGAGCCTATTTTCAGGAATTCATTCTTTTGGCCATACCACACACAAGCCCAGAGAATACAACTGTACATACACAACACAAATGACCACATAATATATACAAGGTTCTCAATTACTATTTCAAAACAATGACACCTGAGTTTGCAAGGAGGTAACATTGACAAGCCATAATATTATGGCACCTTCATATCTGTGCTCCAATTATCAATACATGTTAAAATTTTAAAAACGGAAAAGTCACAAATACAGTGTCCTAAATATTAGTCTAAGGAACAGTTCTCCAATGGTTTTTTTCATAATGGGTAACATTTAAAACCACTCACTACATTTCTAAGGAGAAGCCCCATTTAGGTGACAAAAGAGAAATGGGGGCTTCTGGGAAGATGAAGGACTAGAAAGACATCAGACTCTCTTCTCTGCCAGAAAAATAGCTACAAGACAGGCTGAAACAGCCTGAGAAAGACCTTGTAGGGTTTAGGACATCAGGTGAAAGGTGAACACCGCCCAGAAGAGAGAGGGACAAAGGAGGGGAATAGCGATGACAGCAAAACTGAGTTGAAATCAGCGGCTGCTACTGCTGGCACCCTCCCCCACACTAAAGACACTTTAGAATTCTCAAGCCTCTGAGCCCACTACAGACAAAGAGGGCTCCAGGGATTCAATGCCCCAGGAAAGGGGAGAGAGATGGACACAGCCTAAGGCTGACTTAGCTTCTGACCACAAATTTGGTCTGCTGTGTCCCAGAAACCTTTCCAGGCCAGGTGGAACCACACCTGTTTGCCCTGAGAGAAGGCATGGGACTAGAGAGATCTGACCCTTGCAATCTCCCTCTCTCTTCTAGCTGGGACTGATAGTTGAGGACACAAAGGGGAGTGGATTTATTTCTTACTGGGGAAGTGCAAATTGGTACATCCCTTCTTAAGGGAAATTTGACAATATCTAACTAAACTACATATGAACTTAGCCTTTCACCCAATATTCCCACTTACAGGAATCTTATCCTGAAGATACACTTCCAACATGAAAATACATAAGCACAGGGTTATCCACTGCAGCACTACTTAAAATTGCAAAATGATGAAGACAACATAAATGCCCATACACAGGAAATTAGTTGAATAATTCACACTGTGGAGTACTGTGCAGTTGTAAAAGAAAGACTGTTTTAAGGTGATATGGAGTGATTTCCTGGGCAAATTGTTAAGATAAAAAAGCAACTCACAAAAGGAAATCTTTAGTATAATACCCTTCAGGAAAGAAAAAAGAGGATATAAGAAAATGCACACATTTGTTCATTTGTGCAAAAGAAATACAAGAAGGATAAACCAGATACTAAAGAGATTAGTTACCTATAGGTAGTAGGCGTGAAAGAGGAACTAGGGAGGAATAAAAATGGGGTAGGGGGAGCGGATGTGGCTCAAGCAGTTGAATGCCTGCCTCCTACATGGGCGGTCCCAGGTTCGGTTCTGGTGCCTCCTGAAAAAATAAAAACAACAAGCAAAACAAATGATAAAACCAACTCAGGGGAGCCGATGTGGCTCAGTGGTTGAGTGCTAGCTTCCGACATATGAGGTACCAGATTCAATCCCCAGTCCCCGGTACCCCCAAAAAAGAAAAAAGGAAAAAGAAAAGAAAAGAAGTAGGGTGGCAGGTATGAGGAGGGAGTGACATTTCTCTATTGCTCTGACTATATCTTCATATATTGTACTTATAATAAATGAACCTAACTAAAGTACAAATGAAGGGGGGTGAAAAAGAAAAGTACGAACCAAAGAAACTTTAGAAAACAGTATTTTGACTGGATATTTTAAGGCTATAGACAAAAAGAACTATATGTGAATACTGTAATGTAGTTAGTAAATGTGTTTTCACATAAGTATGTGTTAGTAATTATGGAACTACTTGACGTATATACCACGTAAATGTATTGTAGATAAGAGCTGGGTTTCTCATTGTTAGAGAAAGAGGTTACAAATAAGGAAAGAAGGAAGGCTTAAATGAACCATGTTGTATTAGAATGGGATCTAAGGAATCTGTATAACCTTGGGACGTTACATATATATATATATATACATACACACATACAGACACACATTATATAGATAGATAAAAGAAACACAGGTGTGGTGCTTATATTTTCTGGTTCTATCTGCTGAGAAGGCCTAGCGGCAATGATACCCCAGTATCAATAAGCACACTTGGTTTCTGAACACTATTTTCCAATCAAAGGAGCCAGAACTCCTTGGAAAAGTGGTTGATTCCAGGGCTAGGACCAAAGAAAATATTAGATAAGCTTGAAACATCTTCTTCTGGTGTCACTGAGTAAGAAGGAGCTCAATAAAAAGATGAGGGAAAACTAAAGACAAGAAAATAAGGGGGAAAAAAAGAAAAGAAAAAAAACAAACAAAAAAAAAAGAAAATAAGGGGGAAAAAATGATGAAGGAGAGCCTAGTTTAAAGAACAGGGATCAATCTGAAGGAGCTCCTAATGGCCAGACCTGGAACAATTTGAGCAAGAAAATCAACAAGAATAGTATTAGGTTATAATCCATGAGTCCACCTTGATATAAATAATTTTTAAAATGGGGGGAGAGTGGAATTACATTCCAATTAATAAATGTAGAAGGAAAGAAGGAAATTTTTTTTTTTTAAAAAACCATCATTAGGCAAATACTGCAATAACGATTGTTCTATACTAGAGCCACTAATGGCGAAAGTTTGAGGAGATAGAGGATGTTTTTTACCTACAAATGGAAATATAACTCCACTGTGGAGAAACCCATCAGAAACTACCTTAACCAAATGATCAATGCCAACATCTGCAGTAATATGATATAGTGGTATCATGAACCCTGTGACATGACGCACTGCAAAGGACATGACATCATTTCTGCATACTCTTAACCTCAGTACAATCATGAGAAAATATTAGACAAACCCAAATTGAGAATATTGCAAAAAATAAATAACAAAACAATACTCTTCAAAAGTGTCAAGAAAGATTGAGGCATTATTACAGACTACAGGGGACTATGGCCAAACAGTCCCAAATGTAATGAGGGATCCTGCACAGACCACTGGAACATTAAAAAAAAAAAAGTGGAAAAACTGTTAGAATTCAAATAAGGTCCTTAGTTACTAGTTAATAATACTGTATTATACCAATGTTGATGTCTTGGTTTTGATAAATATACTATGGTTATGTAAGTAGAAAGTGGGTAAGGAGTGTGGGGAGTGTATGGGAACTCTGTACTGTTTTCATAGCTTTTCTGAAAGTCTAAAATTAGCTCAAAATAAAAAGTTAAAAAATAAATTAAAAATTAAAAAATAAAGGAACTGAGCTGCACTGAAAGACAAGTTATTATCAAACTCCTCCCCTCCACTTCCCCACCTCAAAATCCATTCAGTAATGAGACCATAACTCACTACACTGCAGAAGAGAGAGGTTCTGAACCAGCAATCTCATAATCCATCCCCAACTGTCAAATCTGTCCACAAAATGCCATCTTTATCTATACAAAACTACTATAAGAAAGAAGCTGGAGGGACACTGGGGAAGATGGAGGATTAGAAAGGCAGAGGGATCACTCCCCTCCCAGAAAAAAAGAGCCAGAGGACAGGCGGAGACTGACTGGGGGGCTGGTTTGAGGCTCAGAACACCAGAAGAAGGTGAGACACCACCCAGAAGAGAGGGGTAAAGGAAAGGAGTCTCTGGCTGGCTAAAAAATATCCCCTGAGTAGAGATACAAAAGCAGAAGTGGGCACTTATAGAACAAATAGCAGGCCAGGGATTGCAGGGGCTGTGGATTTAGGGGGTTGCAGGAGTCCTCTTCCCCAAGAAAAAGGGAGAGGAAGTGACACAGTCTACAGCAAACAGATTTTGGCCAGTGAATTTGATCTACTGCATTGGAGGGGGTCACACACCTCCAGGCTGGGTGGGGACCCAACACTGCACTGAGAGCAGGCAGGGAAGCTAAAGATAATTTGCCTTCTCAAACACTTTCCCTACTGCTCTGGGCTAGTATCTGAAGAGACAGAGGGAGGGTGGGTGTGGCTGGCCAAGGGTGGAGAATAGCCTCTGAGAAAGTTTATTTGTGAGGCTTGGCCAGCCCCGAGGACATTCTTCTGTACCACCCACCCTCCTGAGGAGTTACATTGAATGCCATCCCCCCTAGCACCTGGGATCTGAGCTGAGAGATCTTCCCATGAGTGTCCCCTGCTGGTAAGACCAGAAGAGTGCATGAAAAATAAAAAAAAAAAGAGGCAAGCAGGTACCTTTACTGTCATCCTCTCCAAGGCCCTTGGAAACTGGCCTACACCCCATTATTGGGTCCTTAGCCCTGGTATAAGCAGTTAAACAGGGGCAATTCTAAATACCTAGAACAAGTTGAGCCAAGAATCAAAAAAAAAAAACCTTGTAGCACATAGCTACTTAACAGCAAATCCCTAGACAAGAGAGAGAAACTGAACATCAGAGTAAACTCAGCATCAGAATCAAATGCCTAAACATCAGCAAAAAAATTACAAGCCATACAAAGAATAAAGAAGATATAACTGAGGCAAAGGAACAAATCAAAGCACCAGATGAGACACAGGACTTGAAAGAACTAATAAATGAGGTTCATACAAATCTCCTAAATCAAATCATGCAGTTATAAGACAACATGGCTAAAGAAATAAAAGACATTAAGACGACACTGAGTAAGCACAAAGAAAATTTGAAATCTTGGATAGAAAAATAACAGCTTATAGGACGGAGAAACACCGTAAATGGATTAAAAATACAATACAGGCACACAACAGCAGATTTGAAATCATGTAAGAATCAGTGACGTAGAGGAAAGAACAACTGAAACTGAAGAGAAAGAAGATGAGAGAGAGAGAAAAGAATGGAAAAAAATGAGCAGGGGCTCAGGGAGCTGAATAATAACATGAAACACACCAACATACATGTTATGGGAGTTCCAGAAGGAGATGAGAAGGGAAAAGGGGCAGAAAGAGTATTTGAGGAAATAATGACTGAAAATTTCCCAGCTCTCATGAAAGACATGAATACACATGTCCAGGAAGCACAAGGTACTCCAATTAGAATAAATCCAAGTAAACCTATCCCAAAACACATAAAATTCAGAATATCAAATGCCAAAAATAAAGAGAAGGAAAGCAGCAAGGCAAAAGGAAAACATCATATACAAAGGACATCCAATAAGACAGTGCAGATTTCTCTTCAGAAACCACGGAGGCGAGAAGGCAGTGGTATGATATAATTATGGTACTGAAAGATAAAAACTGCCAGCCAAGAATTTTCTTTATCCATCAAAACTATCTTTTAAATATGACGGTGCACCTAAAATATTCACAGAAAAAAGAAACTAAGAGTTTGTAAACAAGAATCCAGATCTACAGGAAACACTAAATGGAATTCTGCAGCGAGAAAAGAAAAGTCGAGAGAGAAAGGCTTGGAGAAGAGTGCAGAGGTGAAGACTATCAGAAAGGGTAACCAAAAAGGTGAAAAAATGGACAATAAGATATGACATATGAAAACAATAAAATGGCTGAAGTAATGCCCTTGCAGTCATAACAATGAATGCTAATGGAGTAAACTCTCCAATCAAAATAGACAGAAAAGAAAAAATGAGACATCCATATGCTGTCTGCAGGAGACTCACCTTAGACCCAAGGTTGCAATTAGACTGAAAGATTGGAAAAAGATATTTCACATAAATAGTAAACAAAAGAGAGCAGGAGCAGCTATACTGGTGTCAGACAAAACAGACTTTAAATGCAAAAAAAGTGATGAGATGCAGAAAGCCACTATATATTTTTTTAAAAAAGACAATCCACCAGGAAGGAGTAACAGTCATAAATATATGCACCTAACCAGGGTGCCCCAAAATACATAAAGCAAACTCTGGCAAAACTGAAAGGAGAAAGACATCTCTACATAATAGTTGGAAACTTCAACGTGCCCTTTACATCAATAGATAGAACAACCAGACAGAAGAACTCAACAAACCAATCATAAGCAAAGAGATTTAATGTCATCAAAAATCTTCCAACAAAGAAAAGTCCAGGACCAGATGGCTTCACAGGTGAATTCTATCAAACATTTCGAGAATTAATACCAATCCTGTTTAAAACTTTCAAAAAACTGAAAAGGAGGGAAAATTACCCAACACATTTTATGAAGCCAACATTACCCTAATACCAAAGCCAGATAAAGATACTACAAGAAAATTATAGAACCAATCTCTCTAATGAACATAGATGCAAAAATTCTCAACAAAATAATTGCCAATAGATTCCGACAGCATACAAAAACAATTATACATTACAATCAAATGGGTTTTATTCTTGGTAAGCAAGGGTGGTTCAACATAAGAAAATCAATTAACATAATACACAACATGTTAACAAATCAAAGGGAAAAAATATGATCATCTTGACTGATGCAGAAAAGAAACAAAATGTGAACCAAAGATCCAGCCCAGCTGTCCTTCAAATATCAAGACTAGGAAGCAGATGTGGCTCAAGCGATTGAGCTCTTGCCTACCACATGGAGGTCCTGGGTTCAGTTCTGGGTGCCTCCTAGAGAAGACAAATAAGACAGCAACCTGGCACGACGGACTGGTGCGGCAAGCTGACGCAACAAAGGAGACACAATGAGAGACACGACAAAGCAGGGAGCAGAGGTGGCTCAAGCGATTGAGCACCTCTCCCCAACATGGGTCCCGGGTTCAGTTCCTGGTGCTTCCTAAAGATAAGATGAGCAGACACAGACAGCACACAATGAATGGACACAGAGACCAACAGTGAGCATAAACAACGGGGGTGGGGGGGGAATAAATAAAATAAATCTTAAAAAATATCTATACATCAAGAATTTTAAACATGAAAGAAATCAAGGAATACTGTACTTGTGAGGCCTTCTTGAGCAATACTAGAGGATGAACTATAACCAAGAGATGACCGAAGAAACTTCAGCAAAAGAACAGATGAGCAAATATATTCAATTGTAAATCTAAAACTAAAGCACAGGTGGAGAAGAGAATGGAAGAATATATAAATGCTCTGACAAAGTATATAGTATAATGAAACTAAAGAAGGAAAAGGAAAGCAGAATAAGCTTAATGACTGATGAACAGGTAACAGGTGGGAGTCAAAAGATACCATTAAAAATGAACAAGGATATAACAGTCATAAATATCTATGCACCTAACCAGGGTGCCCCAAAATATATGAGACAAACTATGGCAAAACTGAAGGGAGAAATAGACATTTCTACAATAATCGTCGGAGACTTCAACACCCCTCTCATATCATTAGATAGAACAACTAGACAGAAGATCAACAAGGAAACAGAGAACTTGAACAATATGATAAACAAGTTAGACCTAACAGACATATACAGAACACTGCATCCAAACTCAGCGGGTTATACATTCTTCTCAAGTGCCCATGGATCTTTGTCTAGGATAGACCACATGTTAGGTCACAATACATCTCTCAATAAATATAAAAAGATTGAAATTATACAAAGCACCTTCTCAGATCATAATGGAATGAAACTAGAAATCAACAACAGACAGGAAAAAAAGGAAATTTGCAAATGTGTGGAGACTGAAAAACACACTCCTATATATTCAGTGGGTCAAAGAAGAAATTGCAAGTGAAATCAGTAAATATATTGAGACAAATGAAAATGAGAACACAACATATCAAAACTTATGAGATACAGCAAAGGCAGTCTTGAGAGGGAAATTTATAGCCCTAAATGCCTATCTTAAGAAACAAGAAAGAGCTAAACTCAAAGATTTAACTGAACAACTTGAGAAACTGGAAAAAGAACAGCAAACCAATCCCAAAGCAAAAAGAAGGAAAGAAATAATAAAGATTAGAGCAGAAATAAATGAAAATGAGAACAAAAAAGCAATAGAGAAAATCAACAAAACCAAAAGCTGGTTCTTTGAGAAGATCAACAAAACTGACAAACCCCTCGCTAGACTAGCAAAGAAAATGAGAGAGAAGATGCAAATAAATACAATCAGAAATGAAAGGGGGGACATTACAAATGACCTCACAGAAATAAAAAGAATCGTAAGAGGATATTATGAGAACCTATATGCCAACAAACTAGACAACCTGGATGAAATGGACAATTTCTAGAAACTCATAACCAACCTACACTGACACAACAAGAAATGCAAGAACTTAACAAACCAATCACAATTAAGGAGATTGAATCCGTCACCAAAAATCTCCCAGCAAAGAAAAGTCCAGGACCAGATGGCTTCACAGGTGAATTCTACCAAGCATTTCTAAAAGAATTAACACCAATCCTGTTTAAACTCTTCCAAAAAAATGAAGAGGAGGGAAATTACCCAACACATTTTATGAAGCCAACATCACCCTAATACCAAAGCCAGATAAAGATTCCACAAGAAAAGAAAATTACAGACCAATCTCTCTCATGAACATAGATGCAAAAATTCTCAACAAAATACTTGCAAATCGAATCCAACAGCATATCAAAAGACTTATACATCACGACCAAGTGGGATTTATTCCTGGTATGCAAGGCTGGTTCAACATAAGAAAATCAATCAATGTAATACACCACATTAACAAATTGAAGGAAAAAAACCACATGATCATCTCAATAGATGCAGAAAAGGCATTCGACAAAATCCAACATCTTTTTTGATAAAAATACTTCAAAAGATAGGAATAAAAGGAAAATTCCTCAATATGCCAAAAAGCATATATGAAAAACCCACAGCCAACATCATACTCAATGGGGAAAGTTTGAAAGCTTTCCCCCTAAGATCAGGAATAAGACAAAGATGCCCACTGTCACCATTGTTATTCAATATTGTACTAGAAGTTCTAGCTAGGGCAATTAGACAAGAAAAAAAAATTAAAGGCGTCCAAATAGGAAAAGAGGAAGTAAAACTCTCACTGTTTGTGGATGACATGATCCTGTATTTAGAAAATCCTGAAGTATCCAAAACAAAGCTACTTGAACTAGTAAATGAGTTCAGCAAAGTGGCAGGATATAAGATCAACACGCAAAAATCAGTAATGTTTTTGTACACTAGTACTGAAAAATCTGAGGAGGAAATCAGGAGGAAAATTCCATTTTCAATAGCAACAAAAAGACTCAAATACCTAGGAGTTAATTTAACCAAGGAAGTACAGGACCTATATGTAGAAAACTACAAAACAATGCTAAAAGAAATTTTAAAAGACCTAAGTACATGGAAAGACATTCCGTGTTCATGGATTGGAAGAATAAATTTCGTGAAGATGTCAATCTTGCCCAAACTGATTTATAGATTCAATGCAATACCAATCAAAATCCCAACAGCTTACTTTACAGAATTAGAGAAGGCAATTACCAAATTCATCTGGAAGGGTAAGTGCACCCGAATAGCCAAAAGTATTCCAAAACAGAAGAGCAATGTGGGAGGAATTTCACTGCCTGGCCTTGAAACATATTACAAAGCTACAGTGGTCAAAACAGCATGGTACTGGCATAAAGATATACATATCGATCAGTGGAATAGAATTGAGAATCCAGAAATAAACCCTCACCTATACAGTCAACTGGTTTTTGACAAACCTATCAAGCTCATGCTGATGGGAAAAAACAGTCTCTTCAACAAATGTTGTTGGGAGAACTGGATATCTATAACCAAAAAATGAAAGAGGATCCCTATCTCACCCCCTATACAAGAATCAACTCAAAATGGATCAAAGATCTAAATATAAAAGCCAGGACCATAAAACTTCTAGAAAAAAATGTAGGGAAACGTCTTCAAGACCTTGTAGTAGGGAAGCGGCTGTGGCTCAATCAGTGGGGCTCCCGTTTACCATATGGGAGGCCCCGGGTTTGGTTCCCGGGGCCTCCTGGTGGGGGCGGGCCCGCCCGCACGGCGTGGTTGGCTGGCCCGGCGAGCACAAGCAGCAAGGGGGGGACAGATGAATAAATAAATAAAATCTTTAAAAAAAAAAAAAAAAAAAAAAAAAGACCTTGTAGTAGGTGGTGGTTTCTTGGACCTCGCACCCAAAGCACGTGCAACAAAAGAAAAAGTAGATAAATGGGACCTCTTCAAAATTAAACCCTTTTGCACCTCACAGGAATTTGTCAGAAGGGTGAAAAGGCAGCCAACTCAATGGGAAAAAATATTTGGAAATCACATATCTGATAAGGGTTTAATATCCAGGATATATAAAGAGATGTTACAACTCAACAATAAAAAGACAAATGACCCAATTGAGAAATGGGCCAAAGACTTGAATAGACATTTCTCCAAAGAAGAAATACAAATGGCAAAAAAACACATGAAGAAATGCTCAATATCACTCATGATTAGGGAAATGCAAATCAAAACTACAATGAGATAGCATTTCTCACCTATCAGAATGGCCACTATTAAAAAGACAGAGAACTACAAGTGTTGGAGAGGATGTGGAGAGATAGGAACACTTCTTCACTGTTGGTGGGAATGCAGGATGGTACAACCACTATGGAGGACTGTTTGGCGGTTCCTAAAGAAGTTGAATATAGACTTGCCATGTGACCCTGCATGTGACCCTTCAACAAAGTGATTTGAAAATAAAGAGATGGACAAACATGGACCAGGCAAATGGAAACAAAGACAGTGGTATCACTACTGGGTAAATACCCAGAAGAACTGAGAGCAGTGACACGAACAGACATCTGCACACCGATGTTCATAGCCACATTATTCACCATTGCCAAAAGTTGGAAACAACCCAGGTGTCCATCAACAGATGAATGGATAAACAAACTGTGGTCTATTCACACGATGGAGTATTATGCAGCTGTAAGAAGAAATGAAGTCATAAAGCATATGGCAACATGGATGAACCTGGAGGACATTATGTTGAGTGAAGCAAGCCAGACACAAAAGGACAAATACTGTATGAATGCATTACTATGAACCAAATATATTGTGTAATAAATTGTTTGATTCAAAAAAAAAAAAAAAAATTTACATGTATCCATTACATTTAATTGAGAAATGTATATATTTATTCATCTGTGTTTACTTTTTAGTTTTTAATTGTTTATGTTTTCAATCATTAAATGTACAAAATAAAGTTTAAAAAAAAAATGAACAAGAAAGTAAAAGATTAAATAAAAAAACAGAGAACTTAAAACATTTAAAACTGTCCAAGTACAAAGGTAAACACTATGAGAATAAGATAAATCTTCCTAAATTGTGAGAAGACATGCTAAAAATAAAAGATAATTCATCGAGAAAGAAACACAACAACTGTAACATAAAATATTTGAGAACTATAACAAATACATGAGTTAAGATAAAATAATTGACATACTAATAAACATAAATGGACTTAACTCATCAATTAAAAGAAAAAGATTTCAGTACAGCTCACAAAGCAAGACAAAGCTAAAACAAAGTGATTTGAAAATAAAGAGATGGACAAACATGGACCAGGCAAATGGAAACAAAGACAGCTGGGGATATCAAGCAAAGTAGAATTCAAGCCCTTAAACCAGACATTAAGCATCACAAAGATACTTTTTTAATACTAAAAAACACATTTCATAATGATTAATGAAGTTATTCACAATGAAGTTACGAATATATATGTACTAAAATAACAATGATACTACATAGAGAGAGGGAATGATAAAGCAAATATGATAAAATGTTAAAATTTGCCAAGTCCAGGTATAGAACATACAGGGATTCTTTTTACTACATTTCCATAGGTCTTGTTATCATTTCTATAGGAAGATTAAAAGTGTATATATAGGGGGCGGATGTGGCTCAAATAGTTGGGCATCCGACTGCCATATGGAGGGACCTGGACCTGGGTTCGATCCCCGGGACCTCCTGGTTAAAAAAAAAAAAAAAAAAGTGTATATATAAATTTTTTAATTTAAGTTTATTATTATTTTTCAGAAGGTACCAGGGATTGAACCCAGGGCCTCCTACATAGAAAGGTGGCACTCAACCACTTGAGCTACATCTGCTCCCTTTATATACTTATTTGCATGGAAAAGATGTGAAGTCAAAACACTAATTTAAAAAAATACCTATCTCTAAATAAATGGCATTATGGATTTTCTTTTTTATGTATTTTCTAATTTTTCAAAATAAACTTCATACCACATACTCATAATACAATTTTTAAAAATGAAAAAAAAAAACAAAACAGAAAAAAGCATAAAGAAATAAAACCCCTACTTTTCATCCAAATCAAAGATTTTAGCAAGAATAGGCCACCATTTATTATGGAACTGTTTCAATATCCAGAATTTTGGAAGAAACAAGATATTTTAAAGGTGAGGTGCATTTTATTAAAGTGGCTTCATGTTAAATATTCACAAGTGCTTTTATAAAATATATCATATCATAAATACCGAATATTTGGTATACCAGATAAATGTCTTCAATTGAATTACATGTTCTCCTAATTTGACTTTGTTTTTGCTTTTTAGGAGGTACCAGGGATTGAACCCATGACCTCATACATGGAAAGCAAGCATTCAACCACTGAGCTATAGCCACTCCCTAATGAGAGTTGGTTTTTCGTTTGTTTTTTTTAGGAGGTACCAGGGATTGAACCCGGGACTTCATGCATGGGAAGCTGACTCTCAACCACTTGAGCTACAACCGTTTTCCCTAATCTGACATTTTGAAATTCTTTTCACAAAGGGATACAAGGCTAAAAATACAATATAAAAAAGTCTAACCTCTAATGATGAGTTTTTTTGGCTTGTTAGTTTTTTTTTCCCCCCTACCCTGCTATAGTTTTCCTGCCTAGAGCAGTCAAGAGTCATCCTTTCAAGACAAGTTTTTATTTATGGAAGAGATTAAAATTAGGACCTATTGCCAGATTCATTCTTAGTGACAGAGAACTTGAAATTCTCTTCACAATTAGAGAACTGAAAGTAAAAGTGACTTTGAAATCAATCCAATTGTCAATCTGTAAGCACCAATTTAACCTCAACACAAGTGTGCTGTTGAATAACTTTAAAATCTCAGCAAAATTCTGTAGCAAAGCATAATATGGTAAAGGACAAGAACGTGGTCCCCAGAATTTTCCCCATTATAAAATATTCTTCTCTGTTTCTCATGTGAATAATCTCCACTCTCCCTAACTACTTCTGTTTTTTGTTTCCTCACTCATCACTGACAGGCTATAAGATTTCTCTTTGGTTAACATCCCTACACAGACTTTCTTTGCTCTCTGGAACCTTCCGGCATACAGGAATATCCTACTGGTACTTCCTTAGTTGCACAGTTCCATAGCAGCATAACTAATCTCCCCCTAATCAGTACTCCTAAACTGAGAGATGCTAATCTGAAAATCTGCTGCTAATCCTATCCTGGCTGAATGGCTATCATGGAGTTGAAAGACTACAATAAGGGTATACAATATAGATCTAATGTGGTTTGGCTTACAAGGTGACCTATAAAAGAACAGGATGCCAATTAGTTCATAAGCTAATTAAGTTAGAATTTGATAAATCAGTCATCTATATCTGTAACACACGTCAAAATGCAAAATAATGTCCAAGAGCAGATGTTTACAGTGTTCTACCAGTAATATACATTAAAAACTGACCCTGCTCTATATAACATAGGTGTATAAAAAACTGTTCATTTTGATTTTTTTTTCTTAATTTAAGAGGGACCCAAAAGAAACAGATAACAAAAATACCACAGCAATCTAATTTAAAAATAAAATAAAATCATGTCAAGCCATGTTGTTTTAATTCATAACAGTTAAACATTCTAAACTCAAAACTGATTCTAACACTTCATAAAGTCTTGATGCTTACAAGCCAAGACAATTTTATTAACCTTCTGAGATTCATATTATAATAATATTCAAATCTGATAAACTTCTAAGATTATTTTGATAAAGAGAGGTGACTTTCAAAAAGCTTGAAAGGCAGCCTTCAAATCTGAGCTCTCCAGAAGCCTAATGAGCTACAAAATGTATATAAAAATATTACATCATGGCCACTTTAAGAAGTAGGTTATAGGATCAAATTATAATAGAGTATGCAACAGACACACATCTGCTCTACTCCAAGAGAGGCCATCATGATGACCATATTATTCTCAAAGGTAAACTTTATGTGAATTAAAAAGACAAGCTATTTGCAACAGCCATGGAGGTAGACTGCTTGGATCTCCCTTACAGAAAACACTTCAGCTGCAGGAAGTTGAGTACAGTAGTACAGCTTCAGCTGTAAAGGCTTGGGGATCCACCACGGCTTTCAATTAGAGGGCACGTTCTTCCCAGGCAGCCCCCAACCAATGACTAAGCATGGTGGCACTGGCACCTGGCAGTTTCTGCCCAACATAGACCCCTCTAGTAGGCAATCTTTGCTACAGAACTCCCTGATAGGGTGGGTACTTGGGACTCTGCATTGCAGTCTGAGGCACTCCTTGCTCAATTCTGCTTCCACAGATATCAGTTCTGTATCACATTCTAAAGACCTTCCCTGCCCAATCCTGCTGGCTCCCCTTTATCTTTACAGACTTGAATGCATAATAAACCTCTTCCACTTCTAATTCCATCTCAGGTTCCGCTTCCCAGAAGACCTGAATTGACACGCCACTTCTCTAACAAATAAGTAGTCTCCCCATTATTTTATAAATATATCTCTCTCTCACTCACAAACACATATATAATAATAACCTGAGCCAACTCAGTTAAGAAATTATTTTATAAGTTAAGTCTATGGTACCTTTAACACAGGGGTTTTTAACAAGGGGTCCATGAGCTTGAATTGAAATTCAAAAAATATTCTTGTGGGGACGTGTTGGTGCTGGTGTGATATATTTATTATATAATACACGGTATAATATAGACTTAGTAAGGGGTCCATGGTTTTCACCTGACTGGCAAAGGGGTGCATGGAACAAGAAAGGTTAAGAACCTCTACGCTAAAATTTTCTCTAAATTTTTAAAGTTCAAATTTGAAAAATATATTAATCTGTCAAAATTATTTTTAATCTTGGGAAGCGGCTGTGGCTCAATCAGTAGGGCTCCCGTTTACCATATGGGAGGCCCCGGGTTCGGTTCCCGGGGCCTCCTGGTGAAGGCAAGCCCGCCCGCACGGCATGGTTGGCTGACCCAGCGAGCACAAGCAGCAAGGGGGAATAAATGAATAAATAAATAAAATCTTAAAAAAATATATATATAAATTTAAAAAATTATTTTTAATCTGATTTTCTACATCTTTTCTACATATTTTTAACTTCAATAACCATACATGTTAAAGGAATATGTAATTTTAAGCTCACCAAATGAATAAAATACCCCTACAGAAGCATCTAGAGTAAACCTTTCACTGTTTTCAATAGAACCGTATACCAGTTAAATTATTAAAATGTTAAATATGGGAACGGGTGTAACTCAATGGTTTGAGCACCTGCTTCCCATGTAGGAGGTCCCAGGTTCAACCCTAAGTACTTCCTTAAAAAAAAAAAAGGAAGCAAAAAGTTACTTTAATGGCACATACATTAAAGTAAACTAGGAAAAAGAATAATGCAACCTTATATTTTTGACAATATTTTAAGAATTGACAAAGTATTTCTATGCATATTATCCCATTGGATCCTCAGTCACTCTTTGAGATAGAAGAGTAGGTGTTTAACTTCAAATAAGGAAGCCAAGGATCAAAGAAGTTACTTAAGCTCAACTCAGAACAAGAATCCAAATTTTCAATCTAAGTGGAATTGTCTCAAACCATAAGCAATGATTAACACAACTGTCAGCAGTCAGTATTTTCTATCCAACCCTATTTGAACAACTGAATTAAAAATAAAAAAACAACCTTCACACCACAGAACTATCCTATCAGGTAGGGTATGAGAACAAATACTTAAGTAATCTCTAAAAATAAGATTAATAAAATTAAAAAGTATTTACCCAGAAGTCAAAAACACTAAGAAAAAAATCATACTGCCATAGAAGTCAATTTAGATGATTTTTCACTGAAAGAATTTAACTTATAATGTTTGGGAATTATAAAAGGACTTTTGTGATCACTCGAGCCAACAAAACTACAAGATAAATTTAAAAATCCAGTAAATTAAATGGTAACTTATTACAGTTTTAAATGTAGGTGTGTCTTAGATCAGATCAAGAAATAAAGTAAATTACGAAGAGAACTCAGAAAGCATAGACTATTTTGCTTCCAAACATAGTAGAAATATCAAAACACTTAATCTTCAACTTTTAGTCTTCTATAAGGAAATCAGCAAGGCCTAAAGAGGGAGCAAAATCAGCCATCCTCAGGCATGCTCAGAGGCAACATGGCTGGGAGACTTTAGATAAATAACTTAGCCTTTCTGTATTTTCCTTACCCATAAAACAAAGCTTGTTATCTATCAAACATGCCTCAAAGAGTTGTATATATTAAAATGAGACAATGGATATAAAGATCTTTATAAAATGAAGTAAAACGTCTGACAAAAATAGCACAATTAAAAACCATCCATTTGTTAAAAATCAAATTAAATAGTTCTTAATGTTCTAAGGCTTTAAGTCTAAATCTCAAAGATGCTCATGAAAATCTCACCAAAAGCCCTTTTCATTTCCATGATCTTAATGAAGGTTTTTTAGATGAAGACAGGGATGAAGTTAAAAGAAGTTTACGCTATTGCTATAAAACTGCTTATTGGATTTATTATCTGTGTTGTTCTGCTAGCAAAGCAATTTACATGTACTTTACAAACTTCATACAATGCAGGAGTTTCTCTTTATCTTAAAAAACATTTGATTAAAAAGTATCTGTCAACATTTTAAACAAAATCTGAACAGTTTTATAAGGATTATATTTAGTATCGATGTTTAACAATAATCAGAACATTTATCATCAAAACATTTCTGGAAATATCCTACAAGAACATGCCTTTACATTAAGAATAAAAATCTCAGTAAAATCATACACTAAATCAGTAGACAATAAATAAGACCCATTTTCTACTGCATTAGGAGACTCTATATACCATACTTACTTCTGTATAACATTTTGCAAGCTTAACATCATACCCAGTTCTCCTTTCATTTTCTCTCTGTTAGCACGGCATTCTGCCAAATAGCGAAGAGCCTACAACAGACACAATAATAGATTAATTCACATGTCCAGACTATTCTTCCATTCTTGAACTACTGTAATTTGGAACACATCTACTAAAAAAATAATACATTTGTTATGTTTATTTTTAAAATGCAACAACAAAGTGAAAAAGTAGAACTAGAGGGAGGTAGGAGAGAGAAGGGAGAAGGCAAAGAGGAAAAAGAAAAATTGTTTTTGTTTTTAGAATCAATGAGTTTTGAAGTGTTTAGAAACTCTACTTTAAATGTGAATATCAGAGCAGTCCCCTAGGAGAGAAATGATCCTTTGAGCTGTACTAGCTGGATCTGCTCTTTGAAATGAAGATTCCCAACTTGCCTGCAAGGTCAAAAGTAGGTTGTCCCGATTTTATTTTCATCAATTCACCTTGACAATGTAGGATACAAGGAACTACATCCCTTGTGTTACTTAATTTCAAGGAGTAATCCCAGTAGCCATCCATCATTTCCCTAGATACTTCTGCACATTAATTAAAACAAACTGCTAAGAGGACAAAACATACAACCACCTTTATGGTATGAAGTGATTCTAGTTTTACCACAATACTTTTAAAACATCTTCTTTAAAAATTAAAAAAAAAACAAAACTCTTACTTTAAAAAAAAAACAAGATGTACTACCTATCTCACAGATTTTCTATTATATAGGCTAAACTAACTTTTACAGGGTGTTTTTCTCTTAAGATTTAATATATTTGTGCAATACTTAATATATACTTTTTCTTCACATGCTGCTTATCAGAGATCACATTTAGCTGTTCCCCCTCCATACCCCATTACTGTTGTCATCTATCTTCTAATCACTCCTCATCATTCACTGAAGACTTTGGTGCCTGATTCTAATAACCCTGAAGACTACACCGTCCAAAACTCTGCCTTCTCAGTCCAACGACCTTCACATTTCCACTGGTCTTTTACATTCCATTTCCAAAGTATCTCGTCATTATCTAAAATGGTGCTATCAACGAAATCTCAAATTCAGAGACCTCTCTGACTACATCCTTTCATTCTTGCTCCTTACTTATTACTCCTACCATGACTTCCACTTCAGTCCATAAAGAATTAACTGCTGGGAGAGGAGCCAAGATGGCGTTAGTGTAGGAGGGCACACACTGCAAGCTCCCAGAGCAAGGCCGATTGTAGATGGGGTCCTGCCCAGGGGTCTGTGCCGTGCACGCATGGAGTGAGAAGCTTGGGACATCTATCTGCGCGGATCAACGGCGTGGACGGAACAGTAGAGATTCGTGAGTTTTAAGGCTCCCGGTGGTGGTTGGCACAGACGGCTGAGCCCCACGGTTAGGGAGGAAAAATAAAATAAAATAAAACGGCCATGTGGAGCCGCGAGCAGGGCGAAAAAGTTTTATTTTCTGGAGATCTGGCTGCCTGGCGCCCCTTGGACCTTGTGTGAACAGAGCAAACGAGCTAATCAGCACCCGATGAACCGGAGGGGGGATTCTGGTCGGGGAACGGAGCTGATTTCCCTAGTCACCCAGGGATAAGACCCGGGCCACTGTGGAGCCAGGAAGAAGGGACACTTCCCAAAACACGGAGGGTTCTGTTGGAGGACAGGGAAGGGTATTTTTTATTTTTAGACATCGATCTCGCTGCCTGCACCACCCCATAGCTTTGGGGAGCAGATAAGCCGACCTGAAGCAGCATCAGGCTGAGAGCAGACGCGAATCTGCACTCAAACTGATTTACTTAGCAGCCCGGTGACGCTCGAGCTCGGCTCCAGAATGGGCGGATTCGGCCGTCTGTAGCACTCCTCACTGACTAACAACAGAGCTACAGCTAACCTGGGGAGTCCGGAAAGTGGGACGTGCTTGATTAATTTCCACGGACCTAGCTACGGTCCCTTCCGTAAGGGGCTTGGTCTAAAGGAGGAATTATTTTGGATCCTGCATTTGGCTAAAAAAATAAAAATTAAAAAAAAAAAGTGAGAAGGTTACCTCAACAAATGAAAAATAAATTCTTTTTAATTTAGTTTAATAGCTAAAAGCTGCTTCAGGACCTGCATATAGAACCCTGTGGGGAAATTGATTGATAAACACAAGTAGGCAGGAAGGATCCACGTGGACCCTAGGGGAATCATTGACCCCCCCTTAGCTCTGTTTGACTGCTTGCCTGTGTGGATCTTTGGTTTCTCTCTGTTTCTTTCTGGTCTCTTGCTATTCTTTCCTCTTTCCTCCTCCCTTTCTTTTTCCTGCTATTTTTTTTTTTTAATTAGGTACTGCCAGCTTGTCGCTTCTTTGCTGGGCTTCTTTTTCAGTAATTTCCCAATCGCTGTATATATTGATTCTGTATTACAAACTATCGCTTATCCTTCCTGCATCTTTCTAACTTCTGTTTTCTGTTGTGGCTCTTAGAGACAACATTTTTTCATAGGCCCACAACTTAAGGGAGTCAATTTCTATTCCATCTATTTTGTTTTCTTCTTCTTTTTTTTTTTTTAATTAGTATTAACTTTTTCCTTTCAGACCTTTCTTTACTATTTCTCTCCCTCCTCCTAATTCTAGCCTTCTAAATCACTATATATATATATTCCTCCATTTGTTTTCCCAGTCCATTGTAGGAACTCCATATTTTTCCCTAGTACTCTACACTGCCTACACAAGTTAAATATTCATCTCATTAATTCTCATTTTGACCCTCTTCTAACTTTTATCAATATTACTATTATCCTTCTGCCTTCCTTACATCTTTTGATTCCTCTGGCCCTAACCTTTTGCCTTCAAAGGAACATAGAAAGAAGCAAGGAAATAAAATAAGAAGAAAACCTGCCAAAGAGAAAACTTTACTCACACGCAGAACCAACAGCTAAATAAAATTCTAGAGCATAGAGAAAAGCTAATCAACTGAACAAAGCCATCAAGATAATATGATGACCAGAGGGCAACAAAAAAATACAAATGACTCTGAGAAACTGGAAAACATGGACCAGTCCAATGCACAAACTAAAAACCAGGAAGCAATGCAGAACATCGAACAACTAATCAAAGCTATTCAAACAAATATCATAGACCAACTTAAAGAACTGAAGGAAGAGATTAAGGATATAAGGAAAACAATGGGAGAACATACTGAAGAAATAGCTAACATGCCTAAAAAGGTAATGGATATGATGGTGAACAAAGGCACAAGCCAAGAAATGAAAAAGATGCTGGACTCACATGGCAGCAGATTTGAACAGGCAGAGGAAAGAATTAGTGATATGGAAGACAATACAGCTGAAATCAAAGAGATTGTAGAACAGATAGACAAAAAGATAGAAAAAATCCAGCATGGTCTCAGGGAATTAACCGATAATACAAAACGCACAAATATACGCATTATGGGCATCCCAGAAGGAGAAGAGAAGGGAAAGGGAACAGAAGGGGTGTTGAAGGAAATAATGGCTGAAAACTTCCCAACTCTATTGAGAAAGATGGATGTGCTGATCCAGGAAGCACAGCGCACCCCAAATAGTATAAATCCCAACAGGCCAACTCCAAGACATATACTTGTCAAAATGTCCAATGCTCAATACAAAGAGAAAATACTCAAGGCAGCAAGAGAAAAGAGAACCATCACATACAAGGGAAGGACAATAAGATTAAGTGCTGATTTCTCAACTGAAACCATGGAGGCAAGAAGACAGTGGTATGACATAGTCAAAACACTAAAAGAAAAAAACTTCCAGCCGCAAATTCTCTATCCAGCAAAATTGGCATTCAAAAATGATGGAGATTTCTAAATATTCACAGATAAACAGCAATTAAGAAAGTATGTCAAGAAGAAACCAGCACTTCAAGAAATACTAAAGGAATCTCTACAAGTTGAAAGGAAAAAACAAGGGAGAGAGAATTGGAGGAGAGTTTAAAAACAACTGAAAAGTAAAAAAGAGAAACAAAACAACAGATGACATACATTAACCCAAAGAAAAAATGGCTGAAGTAAGAAATTCGTTACGAGTAATAACACTGAATGTTAATAGATTAAATTCACCAATCAAAAGACACAGATTGGCAGAATGGATAAGAAAATATGATCCATCTATATACTGTCTACAAGAAACCCACCTTCGACCCAGGGATTCAAGGAGGCTGAAAGTGAATGGCTGGAAAACCATTTTACAAGCTAACAATAACCAAAAAAGGGCAGGAGTAGCTATTCTAATATCAGACAAAATAGACTTTAAATGCAAAACTATTGTAAGAGACGAAGATGGACACTACATATTAGTAAAAGGAGTAATCTCTCAAGAAGAGAGAACCATCATCAACATTTACGCACCTAATCGAGGTGCCTCAAAATACGTGCGGCAAACTCTGGAAAAACTAAGAGGAGAAATAAATTCCTCCACAATTATAGCAGAGGACTTCAACACACCATTATCATCATTAGACAGAACATCTGGGCAGAGAATCAATAAAGAAACTAAGGCACTCAACAATACATTAGAAGAACTGGACTTAATAGACATATACAGAACACTACACCCAAATACAGCGGGATTTACATTCTTCTCGAGCGCACATGGAACATACTCCAAAATAGACCACATGCTAGGCCACAGAACAACACTCAATGAATTCAGAAAGATTGAGATTATACAAAGTAATTTCTCTGACCACAACGGAATGAAGTTGGAAATCACTAAGGGCCAGAGAAACAGGTTAGGCACAAGGATATGGAAGTTAAACAACACACTCTTAGACAAACACTGGGTCAAAGAGGAAATCTCAAAAGAAATCAGTAACTACCTTGAAACTAATGAAAACGACAACACAACATATCAAAACCTATGGGATGCAGTGAAAGCATCCTTTCATATGAGGGAAGTTCATAGCCATAAATTCATATATTAAAAAAGAAGAAAGACCTAAAATTGAAGACCTAACAGCACACTTGGAGGAATTGGAAAAACAACAACAAACTAAACCTAAAAGAAGTAGAAAGAAGGAAATAAGAAAGATTAGAGCAGAACGAAATGAAATAGAGAATAAGAAAGCACTGGAAACAATAAACAAAACCAAAAGTTGGTTCTCTGAGAATATCAATAAAATTGACAAACTCTTAGCCAGACTAACAAAGAAAAAGAGAAAACAGATGCAAATACATCAAATAAGGAATGAGCAAGGTGATATCACTACTGACCCCACAGAAATAAAGAGTATCATAAGAGGATACTTTGAAAAATTATATGCCAACAAGAATGACAATTTAGAGGAAATGGACAAGTTTCTAGAAACCCACAAACAGCCTACATTGATGAAAGAAGAAATAGATGAACTCAACAGTCCAATTACAAGTAAAGAGATAGACTCAGTCATCAAAAACCTCCCAACTAAGAAGAGTCCAGGACCAGATGGCTTCACAGCTGAATTCTACCAAACATTCCGGAAAGAGCTAACACCAATTCTACTTAAGCTCTTCCAAAAAATAGAAGTAGAAGGAATATTACCTAACTCATTCTATGATGCCAACATTACCCTAATACCAAAACCAAATAAAGATACCACAAGAAAGGAAAATTACAGACCAATTTCTCTAATGAACCTAGATGCTAAAATTCTTAACAAAATACTTGCTAATCGCATTCAACAACATATCAAAAGGATTATACACCATGACCAAGTGGGTTTCATCCCGGGTATGCAAGGATGGTTCAATATAAGAAAATCAATCAA
>JAKSZT010054487.1:14031137-14084630 GCA_026826555.1 Tolypeutes matacus
TCTGAGAACCATTGTCTGAAAGATAGGTTAACAAGGGAGAGTAAGAGAAGAGCAGGCTTTGAGACATCACCCATACGGACATAATCTATGGTAAAGGGATAGAGTGTGGTTGCATGTTGGGGGATGGGTCAGATGAGTGGTGGTGTTCCTGGGTTTGGTGGTGCAGCACTGGTGGGTGGGTGGATTAGGAAGGGCAGGTTAAAATCCCCAGGGCATGTAACTGTGAATCTTGACATTCCATGCGTCGGGAGAGGGTGGTATCCTGGGCCCTGGGGGGCTGGGGAGAAGGGAACAGTCAAGATCTAATGGGGTGTTTGGTGGTCATGGGGAAGATTTTTCATTACCTTACAGTAATGGACACAGGACATGGTAAATACCATCAAAATTATTAAACTGTATCATCTAAATTGTAAACTATACTGTAAATCATTGACAATGTTTAGTTGCTATATTTTGCTATCTGCTTAACAGGTATAACAATGCTAACTTTCAAAAAAGGGGGGGGGAGTTAATATGGGGTGGGGAAGGGGGGGTGGTTTGATATCTGGGAGTCTCCGGCACTCCGTGTGTGACTTCGCTGTGATCTAAAACTTCTTTGAAAATCAAATGAAAAATTGGGAGATAATGGGGATTGAGAGGGGGATGGTGTCACGGCACACCAGATATCCGATTACACAGTGATAAAAGGAAGGAAAGAAAAGAAAAGAGAAAGGAAAAAAAAGAAGGAATATATATATATATATATTTTTTTTTTTTTTAAAGGCATTTCCTTTGCCTTTTTGCCCATTTTTTGAATGTCCCAATGTACTAATTATATTTTATTTTGTTTTGGTTTTTGTTTGATTGTTTTTTTTCCTACTTTTTTTTTTTTTTTTCCCCCTGAGTTTCCTTATGTTTGTCTCTTGCATGTAAGCTTATCATACTTGTTTCTTTTTCCTAGTAAGTGTATTTGATTATTTTATGGACTACATGTTCATGGAGGATTTGGATCACAGAAGGGTTACAATGGGTACTGCAGAGGATTATTGGTGGGGGGTGTCTGGGAGGGGGGTTTCATGGGAATTAGTTCATCCGAATATACATGAAAGATATACAAAATCGTTCAAAAGATCAAAAGATGGGGCATGGTCACGATGGGTGGACAATCACACAATAAATTCTGAATTCCTAGCCTGGAGAGCTCTGCCACAGTCTCCAAGGGAGCAGCAATAGTCCTCTGAGCACAGGGACAGTGTCTGTCAAAAGAGGATGACCCACTGATGTGTGCTTTTTATTGATGACTACTCTTGTGAGTCTTTGCTCTTGTAAGTGAGACTTAGCCTGCAGTTGTGGGGTGCCTAAGGGTTGCCACCTGAGAGCCTCCTTGTTGCTGAAATGTGGCCTCTAAGCCAAACTCAGCATATGATAGCACTACCTTCCCCCCAATGTGGGACATGACTCCCGGGGATGAGCCTCCCTGGCAACGAGGGATTAATACCAAGTGCCAACTGGCAACACAACTGGAAAAAGACCTTGAATTAAAGGGGGAAAAGGTAAAGACAAATGAGTTCAAGTGGCTAAGAGACTTCAAAGAGAGTCGGGAGGTCATCCCAAGGTGACTCTTACACGCACCTCAGCAGGAGCTCATAGAACATCTAAGTGCCTATCACCCCACACAGAGGGGCTCCTGAGAGCTCTGGAGACACCCAGGTCCTATATAAGTGGGGATAGACCCAGAGACTGATGCCTTATCAGTGGGCTCCATTTTGGAATCTGTGCTCCTGAGAGTGACAGAATTAGACTCAAATAAGTCCTCCCTGCACATGGTTCATCAGTCCCTTCTATTCAAACCTATATGTGATGCTGAAGTTTTTAGGTATACTTCCAGAGACTGGAGCCTCTGGCCTACCTATGTGCCAGGTGTGCGTGGAATCTCGGTGGAGCTGCAACTCCTACCCTACAGCTCAATGGACTCATCCAAGTCACCTGGCGAGGAGACAACGATGGGTAGTGGCCATCCCAGGGAATGAAGAAGGCCTGCATCTGCAGACAGGATCATCCCACCTACCATATCCATGGGATATAAGCCCTCTCTCACTTGGAGGTGAAGTGGACATCACCATCCCAGTCCCCTCAGGATTGGGGGAAGAACTATGGACTAGAGTGGACTTGATGGTATTCTGTTGTTCACATATGGTGATTCTAGCAATGGAAGAAATTATAATAATGAGGTGGAGCCAGTGACCACTTGACACTTTTGGGGCAGGGAGGGGAGGAGCAGTTGAAATACAGGGGCTTCTTTGGGATTTGGAGGTTGTCCTGAGTACCGTTGTGGCAACGGATGTAGGCCATTTTAAATCAGCACACACCACTCAGATCTGTGTGGGAAAGAGTGTGGTCTACGGTGTGAACTGTGGTCTATGTTTGGTGGCAAGGCTCCAGGATGTGTAAGTCCATTGAGGGTGGTGGGCCACACTTACGGGAGATGTTTGTGTGGGATGTGGTGGGAGGTGTGGGAGGTGTGGGAGGTGGGCAACATGGGAATCCCAGTGGGTTCCGTGTAATATTTTGGGTATCTAAGTACCTCTTAAAATATATCTATATATATACATAAATAACATTTTTGTAAGCAAATGCACATATATGCATATATATTTATATATCATTTTGCAAATGTTGGTATGTATTGTGAAAATTTTGATTTTTACCCACAATAAAAAAAAAAAAAATAAGAATTAACTGCTATGAGAACTACCCTCCCTCCCGAAAAACTAATAGAGCAAATTATATCAATGGACATAACAGTGTTTTCAGACACTGTTTAAGAGGCAACAAAGAACTGCAACTCCTTTGCGAATATTCTCGCTGTCCTGATTTTGTGATAATCAGGGTAAGCTAAACATTCGCTAGATTAGAAACCATGCATGTGTCCCCAGACCTAGTTTTTCTCCCTAGGTCTGGTTTTTAGAATGCTGGTGATAAACTAAGCCTGATTTATTATATGACCATCCTGAATGGGAAATGACTGTAACCCTAGGTATCTTTGGTCAACCTTAAGAGATATGGCAGGGAGTCAGATGTGGCTCAAATGGTTTGGTGTCCATCTCCCATATGGAGGGGCCTGGGTTCGATCCCTGGGACCTCCCAGTAAAAACTTAAGAAAAAAAGAAATATATAGAAAGCGCGCGGGCTGCGAGGCCCTGTGCGCGGGTGCGCTGCCAGGCCCCGCAAGCCACGCAGCAAGATGACGACATAACAGGAGAGTGACACAAGGGAGAGCCAAGATGAGACGTGCCAAAAAACCAGAAACTAAAGTGGCGCAGGTGGTAGGACGCCTCTCTCCCACATCGGAGGTTCCGAGGATCAAATCCCAGTGAAGACAGGAGGAGAAGGAGGAGAAGAGAGGGCAGGAAATGGACACAGAGAGTTGCCCAGCAAATGGACAAAAAACCCAGCAAAAACAGGGGGGCGGGGGATGGATAGAAGTAAATAAATAAACAAATCCTAAGAAAAAAAAAAAGTATAGGGGAGTAGATACAGACTATAGTTAGAAGTAATACTTTGATGATGCTCTTTCATAATTTGTTAACAAATGTTTCAAAACAATGCAAAGTATTTGTGGTGGGGTGAGGCGTGGGAGCCCTGTATGCTGTTTTGCATGTTTGTTTTGTAAGTTCACAATGTTTACTGAACACTTGTTGTTTGTGTATGCTCATGTATGAACGATATACTTCAATAAATTGTTTTTTAAAAAAAAGAACTGCAACCCCTGAGAGAAGGGAAACAAAGAGGTTAGCCTTACAACTGATTGCCCCACCTTACTCCCTTGGAGGCAGTTTCCAGGAGCAGCACACGACAGTGAACCCAAATAGCGTCCAGCAGTCTTGCTGAATTAAGGAGACAGAGATCAGAGTTGGGGAGGCTGAGATGGCTAGAATTTACAGAGCAGAATAACTGACAGGAGAAAGCTGCATAGTGAAAATACTTTGGAGATCTACAAAAGAGTGCTCCTGAATCTTTAGCTGAATGCCAATCTCTCTATGCCCAGGGTAAAATGCCATAGGGCTAGGGAATAAAAACACCAGAAAGTAGAGAGAATGATTTCTGGAGTTCACATAGAGCTGGGAATAGTTTGTGATTCCATCAGCCAAAAGCAGAGAACAGGGTATCAGGGAGAATCCTCAGATTTCTATCACCTTAGCAGTGGTGATACAGCAGAAAAATGACTGCTCCACCGTAACAAACGTAAAAGCAAGTCTCAAAACGATCAAACAGATCCCAAGCAACTTAACCGCATCCCAGAACAAAGCTCAAGAATATTTACAGGAATACCAAAACTCCAGCAACCACAATCATAAAATTCATAATGTCCATCATCCAATTAAAAATTACCAGGTATGTAAAGAAGCAAGAAAATATGACCCAAAACTAGGAAAGGAAAAAAAATCAATAGAAACAGACCCAAATATGACAGAGAAGATAAAATTAGGAGAAAAGGGCACTAAAACAGCTATTATAAATATTTATTATAATAAATAATATTATATAAATATTATAAATGTTCCATAGGGCTCAAGAATGTGTACAAAAACAAACATGGTGAGGAAAGAAATGGAAGATATTAAAAAGACCTAAATGGAACTTTCAGAGGACAAAAATACAATTATCTGAAATGGAAAAAACACTGGATGAGATTAATAGCAGATAGAGAACTACAGAAAATAAAGATCAGCAAACTTTAAAATGTAGCAATAGAAACTATGCAAAATGTGGCACAGAGCAAGGAAAGACTTGAATAAAAGAAGAATGATGTCCACAGGTCACTGTTGCACTAAAGTGTCTAAATATACATGTAATTGCAATCTCAAGAGAGGAGAAAGAGACAGGTAACAGGAAAAAAAAAAAAAAAAACCTTGTGAAAAATAATGGATGACAATTTTCCAAATTTGATGAAAACTATAAACTCACAGATACAAGAATTTCAACAAATTCCAAGCAAAAACAAAACCAAAACACAAAGAAAGCCTTCCATACAAAACCAGTGATAAAGAGAAAATCTTAACAGCAACCATAAAAAAAAAATTTAGTACAGAGGAACAAAGAATTAGAGTAATCTTATTAAAAATCATGCAAGCCAGAAGAGAAGAGGACGACATCTTTTGAAGTACGAGAGGAGAAAAAAAAAAACAAAAAACAAAACTGTAAACAACCTTGAATTCTCAACCCAGAGAAGACATCTTTTAAAACTGAAGGTGAAATATTTTTCAGACCAACAAATGTTGAGAGAATTAACCACCAGCAAAACTGCATTACATGAAATGTTAAGGGAAGTTCTTCAAGCAGAAAAATGACACCAGTAGAAATCTGAATGTATATTAAATAATGAAAAACATCAGAAATGATAAATATGGAGATAAATATAAGACTTTATTTTTTCAATATTAATATCTTTGAAAAATAATTGACGGTTTAAAGCAGAAAAAAAGTGGTGTGGGATTTTTTTCACATATGTATAAGTAAAATGTCTGACAAAATAGTCCAAGAAAGGGAGGAGAAAAAGGAAATAACTGTTGTATGATTCTTACATTATATGTTAAGTGTATGTTATCTGAAGTTAGACTGCGATAAGGTAAAGATACATATTGTAAAACCCAGAGCAACCACCAAAAAAATTTAAAAACAAAGAGGTAAAGCTTATAAGCCAATAGTGGAGATGAAATGGAATTATGGAAACACTACACGTGTTCTTCAACCTTATCTGAACTTCCATCCCTCTACTTTCTCAGTATTTCAAAATCTTCCCCTCAGTAGTTCAGAATCTTCACTTCCTATTCAGACTAGCAATTCATTATTTCATCCATTGCCCAAATCCTAAAGTTCCTTGTACAGTCTTTCTGTCCAATTTAACCAGCCAAGTTTCAGCCCTGGACAAATCCAACTATTTGGCTTCTCAGGGCCTGAAGAGGGGAGAAAAAGGAGTTTCGTAATCAATCGGTGTTACCAAATTCATCAATCTCTCAACATTGCTGAACAAACTCACCTTTCTCCTCAGCAACCTTTCCCGTTTTCTATAACCATAAGAGCCTTTTCCACAAACCTCTCCCAGTCTAGCAGCCCTGACTTGATTTAAACATTTTCAAGTTTACTCTATTAAGAAAAAAAAAAAAAAAACAGACCTCTTTCAACCCCAAGTCCCTATTGAACAATCGACACACTCCCTCTTCTCATCCCTATTGCAATTCTTACTGAAGTAGTACTCAAACTAGGGGCCATGCAATTTCCTATGTGTTGCTACTCTCACTCTTGTACCAATGTCAGTTTTGCCTGTTGAACTTAATTCTATGAGGAAAAATGGGAAATCTGTATTATATGGTTTAATTTTTTTTTTTAAAGGAAAAGCACATAGATTTTTCTATATAAACTTATGAAATTAAACTAAATAGAGTATTAATCATCGGTCCTTCAGTACTGGACAATGAGTTTAAATCTTCTATTTAATACTTTTAAACTTTTTTGTTCTGAAAATAGTTTAACAGTAGAGAAAATGCACGGTGAATCCCCATGTATTCATCTCAGCTTTAACAATTATCAACCATTTGACAATCTTGTTTCACCTACTTCCCCTACCCATAACCACACTGGAGTAATTTTAGCAAATCTCAGAGAACGTATCATTTCATCTGTAAATATTTAAATACATCCCTAAAGTTAGACATTTTCCATTAATTAGCTTAATGGCAATACTATTCTAATATATTACCTGAAAAAGTAATAATGATTCTTTAATATTATCTACTGTCTGGTCCATATTCGTTTATGGTTGATATATTCAAATCAGGACCCAAATCAGGCCTACATATTATACTTGGCTGATATGTTCCTTAAGTTTCTTTTAATCTATAACAGTTACTGCTATCCCCCTCCTTCACCCCAACTTCCTTTCTTTAAAATGCCATTATTGTTGAAGCAACCAGGTTTTGTTCTAGAGAAATAATCACATTCTGATTTTGGCTGATTGCCTCATTTTAGTCTTCAACATGTTTCTCTAGCCCCCATATTTCTAATAGTATGGTAGTTCCTTCAGCATTATTAGGTATAATTTTTCTGAAGAATCATCAATTATTTGATTTCTCTAATACAGTTATGAAGAAAAGGTACTTTATTCTTTCCTTCAAATTACCAATTTTCAGGAAAAACAAATGAGCACCCTACCATCCTACAGAGTTGGTACCAGGGATTTTATTTTTAAGTATCAATATAATGGATTTGTTATGTTTGATGTGTTTCCATCCGTTATATCCATATATGATGTTCAAATTGTCCCATCTTTGGGAAATAGGAACTCCAAATATCTGCTAGAATTTTTGACAAGACTCAAGTAGTCTTTAATAGCCCCTGCTTTCTAGCATTAAAAGCTGTTCCAGGTTCAATCTGTATATTTCCTGCCACAACCTGGAATCTCCAAATAACCCCAATTCCTTCTAAATGGGAGACAGAATTTAGAGTTTGAAATCAGGGTGGTAAGGCTGCTTCTCCACTATAAAGGTTTTTGGTTCTAGGCCTTTATTAACGCACAGAGCTAGCAAGTATGTGTGTTTTTAAAAAGGAAAATAAATCATGGGTTCATACTGATATTTCCAATTCAGATTAACTTAAATACTTATTTGCCTTATGCTATTACATATAAAATGTGTAGTTTTCAAAGTAATGTCAACAGTAGTATTACTTATAAGATTACTAAGTGCAGTTAAAGATTTCCATGCCTTCCTTTTTTTCTTTTGGATATACCTCACTAGCAATGTTTTTTTTTTGTTTTTTTTGTTTTTTTTTACTTTATTTTGTACATTTAATAATTGAAAATATAAACAATTAAAAAGTGCTTTCGGCTTGGAGGAGGCCAGGGTGCAACTTTCTTCGGTCCTCCCGCATCCGGGTTCATCCGACACCAACCGCCTCCGCCATGCCGCCCAGGTTCGACCCCAACGAGATCAAAGTCGTGTACCTGAGGTGCACTGGTGGGGAAGTTGGTGCCACGTCTGCCCTGGCCCCCAAGATCAGCCCCCTTGGTCTGTCTCCAAAAAAGGTTGGTGATGACATTGCCAAGGCAACTGGTGACTGGAAAGGTCTAAGGATTACAGTGAAACTGACCATCTAGAACAGACAGGCCCAGATCGAGGTGGTACCTTCTGCCTCTGCCTTGATCATCAAAACCCTTAAGGAACCACCCAGAGACAGGAAGAAGCAGAAAAACATTAAGCACAGTGGAAATATCACTTTCGATGAGACCGTCAGCATTGCCCCACAGATGCGGCACCGATCTTTAGCCAGAGAACTCTCTGGAACCATTAAAGAGATTCTGGGGACTGCCCAGTCTGTGGGCTGCAATGTGGATGGCCGCCACCCTCATGACATCATAGATTTCATCAATAGTGGTGCAGTGGAGTGCCCAGCTAGTTAAGAACTACAAAGGAAAATATTTCAATAAATGATCATTTGACAGCCAAAGAAAAACTACATATTAAACACAGATGAATAAATATATATATTTCTCAATTAAATGTAATGGATGCACATAAATTTTTTTTTTTTTAATCAAACAATATGTTACACAATATATTTGGTCACAGTAAGGCATTCATACAGTATTTATCCTTTTGTATCTGGCTTGCTTCAAACAATTTTTTTTTTTTTTTTTTTTCTTTTTTTTTTTCAGGTATCTAGGTCAGGGATTGAACCTGGGACCTTGTATGTGGGAAACCGGCACTCAACCACTGAGCCATTTCAGCTCCCCAATTTTTTTTTTTTTTTAAGATTTATTTTTATTTATTTATTTACACACACACACACCTCGCTGCTTGTGCCTGCTGTGTCCATTTGCTTTTTTGTGTGTTTTTCTGTGTCTGCTTGTCTCCCTTTGTTGAGTCATCTTGCTGAGTCAGCTCACTGTGCAGCGGGGGCCAGCTTGCCTTTACCAGGAGGCCCCGGGAATCGAACCGAGGGCCTCCCATATGGTAAACGGAGCCCAACCAATTGAGCCACAGCCGCTTCCCCAAGCAATGTTTTAAAGTCAACTGAAATATTGCTTCTGGTGTAGCTATGCGACCATCTTGATTTACTGTGGGGTTTGTTTGTTTTCAATATGTAGGGATTGCTTTATCTTTTTAATTTAATTTTCTAACCATCTAATTTTTATTCAATTCTAAATCAGCGAATTTTGTACACTGAGAATGAAATACAAGAAAGAACTAATTCTGGATATTTGGAAGTATAGCACACCACACAGACCAAAAAAATAAATAAATCCCATTCAGCACAGGGATAAGCAAGCAGATAGACAGCCCCCTTCAAAAGTTCCAATCCTTTTTGACTAATGATTATTTGAGATAAAAAGTTCAATTAAAATAATGCATGGCATTCCAGATTTAATCTAGAGATGCTCTCTTGAATTAATATACCTGCCATTTTAAAATAAGAATAATCAGAAAAGGAACCCCTTCTGCTTCCTTCACTCAATTTCTCATGGTTTTCTTTCTTCAAATTTTAAAAGAAATGTTCACTTTCTCAAAAAGAATTCTGAATTGCTTTTAGATCATAATCTCTCTCTCTGCCTGCATGACTCTTATCACAAGGCAGCCACAGAGAACCAAGCTACAGCTGACATCATAGCACAATAGATAACCAACTTTATTTCAGTTTTCAGTTTTTGCTAGTTTTTTTAATAATGGTGTAGGTAAAACCTCCTTTTGTAAAGCAAAATAATGCTCACCATTCATTGGTAATAATGATAATAGTGATGATGGGAAAGGAGGAGACAGCAAAAAAAGAGGAGTAGTAAAGGGAGAAGGAAGAAGAAAAGGGAGAATAATTGTCATTTAGAGCTCATTTTGCAGCATATTTCAAAGGTGAAGATCAATTATTATACAATTCTCAGGATATTTTAACCACAGCGTCCTTACCAAAATTTCTTTTGACAAGAAAAAAATTAATCTGTGAATTCTCTCTACATTAAAGAAATAAGGAGAGCAACTTCTAGAGTATAAAGTATCAAGACCTAAGTGTCAGCTTCATCAGTTTCCATAGCCAAATTATATCCTTTTTAATTTAGCACCATTAAAACATATAATAATAAATATAAGACAGTCTAGAAAGATTTTAGAGGGCTTTGCCAGAAGATTGTAACTTCTATTGAGGCACCACTGCCCCCAAAATGAATCCTACTTCAATAAAAACAATACCCCGAAATTTGAAATTATTATACTAACTGTTCAGAAGACTAGGCTGCAGTTAAAATGGCCAATTCCATTATCATGAGTTACTGGAAAGCTGTTTGGAATCAAGAGTCAAAAACATCACTCTGATATAAAAAAGAATCAAAAGTGAAGAAGGTAGATATGTGAGTATGCTAAAGATGGTAATAACCCCCTTTCCATTTTGAATTTTTAAGAGACTGTCCATACCATCTCCTTAGCAAGGCATGCTCAGCCCCTGCTAAGATGGCAGCAGCTACCTGACTCTGTCCCCATTTGGGCCCAGCTAACAGGACCAGATTTACTCTCCTTGAATTGGAACTGGGAACTCAAAGACACCAGTCAGGAAGCTGGGCTACTGGATCTGTAAGGACACATTAATGAGAGGTTTAGATGGTTATCTAGAAACAGCCACACAAGTAAGCAGAGAAACAGGAAGCAGAAACAGAAGCATGATGCAACAAGAGATGTGGGGAGGAAAAACATAATGAGAGACACAACAAAACAGGGAGCGGAGGTTGCTCCCACATCAGAGGTCCCAGGTTTGGCTCCTGATGCCTCCTAAAGAAAAAAGAAAACAAGGAAGACAAACAGACACAGCAAGGGAAAAACAACAAGGGGATTAGGAGAAATAAATAAATAAAATAAATCTTTAAAAAAAAAAGACAGAAGCAGAAACGAGCAGTTGTATCCAAGAAGACAAAGATCAGCTCCCACAGTTCCAGTTTGCTTTCTTGTCACCAGTTTTAGTCCTGCCTATCTTGCTCTTAGAGTCTATATCTTTAATTTTTTACAATAACCTTCCCTACCCCTCTCCTTAAGGTAATAAAAAGATATCCTTACAACCAATTACTGAGTCAGGGAAAAGCAGAATATAATTTAAAAGTCAAAAGGCAAAGGAGGGAAACGGATGTGGCTCAAAAGGTTCGGTGTCCGTCTACCATATGGAGAGACCGGGGTTCGATCCCCAGTACCTCCTGGTAAAAAAAGAAAAAATAAAATAAAATAAAAAAATAAAAAAAAAGGCAAAGGAAATGGTTAAGTCATTTCTGTATTAACTCAGTAGAATGTTACACAGCTATTAAAAATGAACAAATTTTAGGGAGCAACATAGAAAATGTTCATAGCAAGTCAAATAAAAAAGCAGATTGAAATTTTCTGCAGTATTATTTAATGGATCAGGAGAAGAAGTGAGGAAGGCAGCTTAACTGGAAAGACCCTTAAACAATTTTGTTGATTGGGCGTGATAGAGAAAAAAAGGTGACAGGAAAGAGTGAGAGCAAAGGACTGGAAAAGGAAGAAAATGAATAGAAGAGGGAGGACTTAAGGTAAAAGAGAAGTTGTTAAAGTTACAAATCTTTTTAAATTGACAAGGACATTCCAATTACATAATCAGTTTCACAAATGATCACCTTATCACCAACCACTTTCATTTAATTTATGACACTCAATTTCATACTGATTTTTAAATTAAGACTGAAGTAATAATTAAAGAATTACCATAAAAACTGTTGGCTTTCATTAAGTTTTCCAACCTATTTCTTATGTCATTGCTACAAATACTGGCTCCTAAATATCACTATTTATTGCTCTCTCTGAAATGAAGCAAATTGTGATTATAATGACAAATGTATTTCCAATCTAGGATAATTAACTTACCTGATTATACTTTAAACAAAATTACTAAACTAACTGGATATTTGGATTCCATAGACAAAGACCAAACTTTAGGTACCAGCTCTCTGAAATTATTCCTCTCTACTTTCTCCCCTGTGTATTTCTCTCCTTTCCTCCCCTTTCATTATCTCTCCTTCCCATCTTACAGTAAAACAAGTGCCATGCTCATTAGCTGATGAATAGATAATTTGGTATATCCAAAGAATGGAATATTATTTGGCTATGAACTGACATGAAGGAAGCTTCAATGCATATTGCTAAGTGAAAGAAGCCAGTCTGAAAAGGATACATACTATATGATTTCAACTATCTGATATTCTGGTAAAGGCAAAACTATAAAGGATAGTATAAACAACAGTGTTTGCCAAGGTCTGCGCGTAGTAGGGATGAAGAGGTGGAGCGGAAGACATTTTAGGGCAGTGAAACTACTTTGTATGATACTGTATGAGTGGATACATGACATTATGCATTTGTCAAAACCCACAGGATGGTACCACACAAAGGGTGAACCCTAATGTAAATAATAATGTATCAACACTGGTTCATCAATTTTAACAAATGAACCACATCATGTAAAATGTTAATAGGAGATACTATGAGGGGAAGAAGGCATATGGGAACTCTGTACTTTCTGCATGATTTTTCTGCAGACCTAAAACTGCTCTAAAAAATAAAGTTTATTAAAAAAAAAAAAAAAAAAAAAGTATGAAGTATTGGTACATGCTGCAACCTTGAAAACATTATGCTAAATGAAAAAAGTCATCACAAAAGACCATGTATTATAATTCCATTGATATAACATGTCCAGAATAGATCAAATCTAGAGAGACAAAGTGGATTAGTGGTTGCTTAGGGTGGCGGGGGCGGGGCAGGGGCAAGTTGAGGGGATTGGGGAGTGATAGCAAAAAAGTATAGGGTTTCTTTTTGAGGTGCTGAAATTTTTTTTTTAGAAAATAAAGCGTGTTTTTTTTTTTTTAACGTCCAACTCACATATCGAAAATGTTCTAAAATTGATTATGGTGATGGCTGCACACTCTGAATACATTAAAAAAACCCACTGAATTGAACACTTAAAATAGGTGAATTATATATAGCATGTGAATTATATCTCAGTAAAGCTGTTACCAACAAAAGGTGCCTTCTTTCAGTATCTATCTGTACTGATATAATCCAATCCTCAAGATTTTTGTTAAATGAAGAAATCAAGTTGCAGAACGCTCTGTGCATGTAGTATGCTACCATTTGTATAAAAGGACTATATGGCTACATATATACATATACACATATAGGAATGAGACTTACTACTATATCTGCTCTATATAGTCTCTATGAATTTTTTTTACCACGTCATCTAACACTTTTTCAAATTCTCCTTAATGGCAAAAATAAAAACACTGAGACTGAAATTACTAAAGACAACTTACGAGCAAAGCCGAGTGGACAACGGGAGGATTGGGATGGTCCATAAATAAAATAAGGCCAGGCAGACATCCCTGATCCTGAACAATGGCTCTTCTGTTTAATGGGTCTGCGGCTAGATCACGAAGCTGGTTAACTACTGATAAAGCATCAGGTTCTTCATTCATGGTGGAGGAGGAAGAGTTCATCTTCTATGCCATACGCTTGAATAATATCTTCTTAAATTCTGTAGAAATAGTTTGAAAAATTACTTTTAGGCTGCTGCAATATATTCTGGCCTTTATTAAGTAAACAGAATTATAACATATTTAGAAAGAAACAGGAATTTAAAGCACACAAAAACTTAAGAATTGGCAAGTTCCCCAATTTAAATAAAGTAAAATGAGCATTAAAAGCTGAATGAAGAAATCAAGTTATGTGTGCACAATGACTATTTTTTTTGTTTCCCATCTGTGTTTTTGTGTGCACAATGTTTAAAGAACATGTATGCTATCCTCAATATTCTAATAAATTCCTTTTTAGCAAGATAGATTTTAACACTAGTTAAACATGATTTTTAACAGTTCAAGCCTGTAATCTTCACTATACTTCTCCAACTGCAGCACTGCCAATGCTTTTATTTCCTCTGCAGAACATTTTTAGAGCACCTAACACAAGTATTTCAAGAAAAAGTGTCGGGAAGCGGCTGTGGCTCAATCAGTGGGGCTCCCGTTTGCCATGTGGGAGGTCCCGGGTTCGGTTCCCGGGGCCTCCTGGCGGGGGCCGGCCCGCCCGCACGGCGTGGTTGGCTGACCCGGCGAGCACGGGCAGCAGGGGGGGATAAATGAATAAATAAATAAAATCTTTAAAAAAATAAAAAAAATTTAAAAAAAAAAGTGTCTAGCTGACAACTTTTCTTCTTATGTATTAACAAAAACTCAGCATACAGGGTCTACAAAAGATAAGGAAAACAGTGACTCAAAGAATCCTATAACCAAAGAAGCCAAGAAGGGTGTCTTGCCCCTGTTTCTAAGGCCAGTGGAGTTTGGGAGATCACAGTAAATCTAAGCACAATCTGTCTCTAAACATGCCATATGCTGCTGCCTAAAAGAGGAAAAAAAGAATATAAAGAATGGAATATAATTTGATGTAATTAAGTCTAATCCTTCATTTGGCAGATAGGAATTATTTAACAGAGAAGTTGAATAATTGGTCCCAGGTCACAAGCCACTTAGTGTAGAACTGGGCTAAAACCTTATTTATTATTTCCTAAACTGGTCAGTCATTCCATTTTCTACACAGTCCTTTAAATTCAGCATATTTTTTTCCTATAAAAGTAAACACACTATTTTAGAAAATGCAACATAACACACAAAAGCCAAAGGAACAGAACATCAAGGAATAATCTTCACAAATGCAAAAAGTTAAAAATAGTAACTTTGATTAACCAACTTATACACTATATTTCATTGTTAGGAAGACTATAAAGGTGTAAATACTTTCCACTAATTAATAAGTAAGTTTAGTGCAATTCAATAAAAAATTCCAAATGAGGAACGGGGAGACAAAATTATTCTATTAACTCCAGAAAGACTATTAAAGTTGTTTTTTGGGGAAAAAGTAATAGAGCAGAATTAGCCTTACCATGCTGTGAAATATATATCCAAAGCCATAAAGATTTAAGCAGTAGTACTAGTTGGGGAAATAGGGAGAGATAAAAATACTTTTTCAAGGAAAACTATTTTATTTATTCAATATAAGAAAGAAGTCTCCTGAATCAGACCCAGGCTCTAACATTTGGTAACTCTGTGATTTCAGGCAAATCATTTCAAGTGTGTCTTTTACCTCAGTTTTTTTCATCTGTAAATGTGATTAATTATAGCAGTTATCAAATAGTTTACTGTCCAGATTAAATGACAATACAAGTAAAAGGCTTAGACTAGTGCCTGGCACACAGTAAGGGCTCAATAAATGGAAGTTATATAGTGTCAAAAATGAATAAAATGCTCGCAGCAGTCCACCATCTCAGAGCCTGTGGAGGCCTGCTGGGAAGAGGACCTCTAAAATGGCAAATATGTCTGGAAGGCTGTGGTCCAAAGCCACTTTTGCTGGCTATAAGCAGGGGCTCCGGAACCAGAAGGAGCACACAGCTCTTCTTAAAATTGAAGGCATCTGGGAAGCAGATGTAGCTCAAGTGATTGGGCTCCTGCCTACCACATGGGAGGTCTGTGGTTCGGTTCCCAGGGCTTTCTAAATACAGCGAGCTGGCTCGATGAGCAAGCATGGCAAGCTGACACAACAAGATGATGTAACAAGACACACAAGAAGAAAAACAAAAACATAATGAGACACACAACAAAGGAGGGAGCAGAGGTTCCCGGTGCCTCCTAAAGAAGACGAACAGGACGGCAAGCTAGCGCAACCGGCAGACTCAGCGAGCTGATGCGACAAGCTGACACAAGAGACACAAGAGGAAAAACACAATGAGAGACACAACAAAGCAGGGAGACACAACAAACTAGGGAACAAAGGTGGCTTAAGTGATTAGGTGCCTCTCTCCCACATTGGAGGTTCCGGGTTTAGTTCCCGGTGCCTCCTAAGGAAACAAAGACAACGATCAGACACAACAAGTGCAAACAACGATGGGGGTGGAAAGAGATAAATAAATAAAAATAAATCTTAAAAAAAAAAAAAAAATTGAAGGTGTTTATGCCCAAGATGAAACTGAATTCTATTTGGAAAAGAGATATGCTTATGTGCATAAAGCAAAACGTAACACAGTGACTCCTGGCAGCAAACCTAACAAAACCAGAGTAATCTGGGGAAAGGTAACTTGTGCCCATGGAAATAGAGGCATGATTAAGCTAAATTCTGATGCAACCTTCCAGCTAAGGTCATTGGACACTGAATCCATGCTGGACCCCTCAAGGATTTAAACTTTTTGAAAAGTAAATATATAAAATTGGAGATTTTTCACTTGTTTAAAAAAAAAAAGAATGAAATGAATACACCAAATGTATGCCATAATTAGTGGTAATAGTCTGATGATGTTATCTCATAATCTCAAATGTTTCACAACAATGTAATGCATTGCTGGAGGGGTGTGGTATGAGAATTCTGCACATCTGCATGATTAAGTTCACAACTTCTCTAATAAAATATATATTATATATTTTAATATATATTATATTAATATATATATTATATATTAAAAAAGAAGAATGAAATGCTTCTGGAATATTTTCTTAGCAATTTTTCTAAAAAGAGAAGCTGTAGGTTTATAGAAAAATCATGCATAAAATACAAGATTTCCATATACTACCCCATTATTAACACCTTGCATTGGTACGGTACATTTGTTAAAATTGATGAAATCACATTTTTGTAACTGTATTATTCACTATGGTCTATGGTTTTAACTTAGGGTTCACTGTGTAGTGCAGTTCCATGGATTTAAATAAAATTTTTTTCTAGTACTGTAGCCGTTGGGCAGTTTGACGTAATTATGAATTCCAAAAAGAGATTGGATTATGCTTGTAAACTGGTCTGTTAATCTGGGCATGATTAAGATATGATTAGGGCATTAACTGGGCCACATCAGTAGGGCACTGAGCCCCACCCCTTGGTGGGTGGGGGAACTGAATATAAAAGGCAAGGCAAAGGACAGAGGGAGCAGTTCTGATGTTGGAGTTTTGATGCTGGAGCTGGGGAGGCGAGCAGACAGAGGAGCTTGGTTATGAGGAAGGAGAGAAGGCCCCGGGATAGAGACGAGCCGTTCACCTGAGAGTTTACAGCTGGCCTTGTGGAAAGCAGCAAAGCCTAGAGAGCCTCACAGTCTACAGCTGACCTTGTGGAAGAAATAGAGGCACTGAGCCTAGAGAGAAACGCAGCCCTGGGAAGAGAGGAACCCAAGAAGCCTGAACCCTGGCAAATGTTGGCAGCTGTCTTGTTCCAACACGTGGCAACGAACTTTGGTGAGGGAAGAAACTTATGCTTTATGGCCTGGTAACTGTGGACTTCTACCCCAAATAAATACCATTTATAAAGACCAATCTATTTCTGTTATTTTGCATCAGCACCCCTTTAGCTGACTAATACAAGTACCATACATACAACCTAACATTTCCCCCTTTTAACCATATTCAGATATGTATTTCAGTGTTGTTAATTACGTTCACAACGTTGTGCTATTATCCCCACCGTCCAATTACCAAAACACTTCCATCATTCCAAATAGAAACCCTGTACATTTTAAGCCTTCACTCTGTATTCCCTATCTCCACCCCATCCCCTGGTAACCTGTATTCTAGATTCTGACTCTATGAGTTTACTTATTCTAATAATTGCATATCATACGGGAGATTCTGAGCAATTTTATACTGTTAAGAAACCTCAACTCTTATTACATGGCAAAAAAAACACACAAGCTTATTGCAGTTAAAATATATTAAGTTATGCAAATATTCTCACCATCCTGATTTTGTGATAATCAGGGTAGGCTAAACATTCGCTAGATTAGAAACCATGCATGTGTCCCCAGACCTAGTTTTTCTCCCTAGGTCTGGTTTTTAGAATGCTGGTGATAAACTAAGTCTGATTTATTATATGACCATCCTGTATGGGAAAAGACTGTAACTTTGGGTATCTTTTCTCAACATTAAGAGCTATAGCAGGGGGACGGATGTGGCTCAAATGGTTGGGCGTCCGTCTCCCATACGGAGGGACCCGGGTTTGATACCCGGGACCTCCCGGTAAAAAAAAAAAAGAGCTATAGCAGGGGGTCAGATGTGGCTCGGGTGGTTGGGCATGTGTCTCCCACATGGAGGGACCTGGGTTCGACCCCCGGGACCTCCCGGTAAAAAGAAAAATATACAAGGCACGTGGACCACCAGGCCCTGTGTGTGGTGCACCGCCAGGCCCAGGGAGCGGGTGAGCCATCAGGCCCCACCCACGGATGAGCCACCAGGTCCTGCAGCAAGATGATGACGTAACAGGAGAGTGACACAAGGTAGACCCAAGACGAGATGCACTGAAAAACCAGGAACTAAAGTGGCGCAGGCGGTAGGATGCCCCTCTCCCACATCAGAGATTCTGAGGATCGAATCCCAGTGAAGACAGGAGGAGAAGGATGAGAAGAGAGGGCAGGAAACGGACAGAGAAACAGCAAAAACGGGGGAGGGATAAAAATGGATAAAAGTAAATAAATAAATAAATCCTTAAAATATGCATAGGGGAGGAAAATACAGACTATATAGTTAGTAGTAATACTTTGATCATGTTGTTTCATGATTTATTAACAAATGTTTCACAACAATGCAGGGTGTTTGTGCAGGGGGAGGGGGGGATGTGTGGGAGGCCTGTATGATGTTATTCATGTTTGTTTTGTAAGACCACAATGTTTACTGAATACTTATAGTTTATGTATGTTCATGTATGAATGATATACTTCAATAAATTGTTTAAAAATAAATTTAAAAAAACACATTAAGTTACTTAAATTTTAAAAATATGTGGCAAATGCAAAATAAAGGTTTTAATAGGTTAGTATTTGGCAGGTTATTTTTCAAAATGAAAATACTATAATTTCTGTTGCAATTTTTTAAAAAGTCAGGATAAAACAAAAAGCAAGACTGAATATGCACAGATAAGATTAAATGGGTTTGGGTGCATCTGCCTCTTAGGTACCACTATCTTTAGCATCCTGAATACCCTGTTTACAAACCAGTTTACCCATGAGCGTTATGTGCTGTCACTAGCAAAAATCCTGTCCAAAACAGAACCTGCAAAACCAATTACTGGTTCAAAGGTCCAAGAGCCAAGTCACAGTTATAAATGAAATACTGTGGGTCAGAGATTTTGTATACAATACTGACCTTGGAACTGGAGAGTTCTCTTATAAGAAGTCCTTAGATAACTATTCACTCTTTCATACTGAAACAGAGCCTTCCAGTTCCTTTGAGATCAACAAATGTCAAAATAGTTCAAACTTCCTGTCTTCAAAGCACTAATAAGGAGAGGACCCAATTCAGGATATGCTTAGGAAAAAGTCTGGAATACCAGGAGACATCAAACATTCTAATGTAACAAGCAGAGACAGAAGCTGAGGTCAAACTGCATTATTCTTAAATCAAAGCAAGAAAGGCAAGAGCTGTGATTTACCTCCAAAATTAGATGCGTTTTATGTAAAACTTCAAGAGAGAACACCTCACTGTAAGAGTTCATTTAAATGTATGTACTTATTCATCTGTTTACTTTTTAGTTGTTTATATTTTCAATTATTAAATGTACAAAATAAAGTTAAAAAAAAGTTCATTTAAAATATTCTTGATAATCAAGTTACTGTGGCATCCCTTTCTAACTAGTGCATTGCCTGAATCTTGTTAAAAGATCAGTATTTCTGGGGCATGCAGAGTTCACAAAGCAGATTTTATAAGAAGATTGCAAAAGCCAAGAAAATGGAAACAGGTAAACAAAATTTAGGACTTTATTTCCATTCTATGCACTAGATACATCTTGTGTTTTGGGTTTTATTCTATCAATCTCACGCAGTCAGGATGCCTGATAGAAATGTTAGCCTTCAACAGGCTGGAAAAAATGTTTTTAAATGACATATTTCAAGATTCGTTCTATTCTACCCCTCTCTCCTGTTCCTGAATTTGGCAGACTTCAAAATAATTTTTAAGTTATCTGAAATACACTAATCTGAGCAATTTTATATCAGCCAATGTAGTATAATGTAAGTAAAAAAAATCTCTCTTCTCTTACCTTCTTTTTCAACAATGAGCACTGCATCAGGGTCAAGAGAAAATAAACTTGTTTTCTAGCTGGAGTTTTTCATCTAATGTCCACAAGTATGGACCTAGATAGCTTACATCAGGATCAGTTGGGATTATTGTTAAAATGCAAATTTCTGCAGACCTAAATAGGAATATTTGGGAGTAGGACCCAATGCTTTTTAGTTTAATAAGCACACCAGGAGATTTCTGGTACAACTAGCAGCCACTGAAACTTCAAGTTAGTCTATTCTTGCCTGAAATTTTTAACATGGTTACGAACATCTGAATATAACCCTGAACATTAAAACTCTACAAGAAACTTTCTTCAATTACTGAGCAACATGAAATGTGAAGCTGCAACTAGGTTTTGGTTTTATTACCAGATAACCAAATTAATCAACTGGAAAAAACACTAGCAGTAACAAATCTACTCATTCTAAAAAAACTGATTGGGAAACGGATGTGGCTCAAGAGGTTCGGCGTCTGTCTACCATATGGAGAGACCGGGGTTCGATCCCCGGTACCTCCCGGTAAAAAAATAAAATAAAATAAAATAAAAATAAAAATAAAAAAACTGATCGGAAGCTCTTGATCAATGGAACAAAACTGGGGGGAGGGGATTACAGTGGGGAATTAGTCTGTACTTACAGTATTGGCACAGATTGTGCATGAGTATACAGAAGGTTCTTGAAATTTTATTTATCTGTCAGCAGTAATATTTAACATTTCTTTGTCTCAGCTTTTTTTTATTTTTAAAAATCAGTACTTGACTTCTTACAGGATCATTTTAAATGAATTTTTTTTTTTTAAATGACTTTTTAAATACAACTATTTAAAGGTTTGGGGCTGCTAAGCTAAAATTGCCAATACAGGCATATTTAATGATAGTAATAAAAGTAATCATTGCCTCACCAGCAAATGAAGATGTGAAAAACTTTCTTCTTGTGATTCTACATGCCAATCTTATTAGAAGACAAGTGGATATCCTGCATACCTTTCTGTTCTCGTTTCCTTCAATTTAGACAAATCATTACAAGACAATGAATGCTCCTCAAACTTTAACAAGCATTAATATCATCTCAAGGTGGTTGCTGAATAGCAGATTCTGATTCAGTAGGTACAGATTCTGCAGTTCCAAAAAGCTCCACGGTGAGGCTGGTGTTCCTGGTGAGGGAGCCACACTTTAAGAAGCAAAGAGTTGGATGATACATGTGAGACACCTGCAATTAGGCACATACCAGAAAGGTTTTTTTTCTTTCAGCTAAGATTTACCATTCAATTTATATAACTGTCAAATGCTAAGAGCTGCAGAGAATACATATGTAAGCTTAATGTTTTGTTTTGTTTTGTTTTTCAGAAAAGCGAGTGTTTTGTTTTGAACAGCATAGGCACTGAGGTCAGATTCGGCTTTTTCCTTACTAGCAACTGTAACTCTGAGAAATTGGGTTAACTCCTCCAAGCCTGTTTCCACACATAAAAATCCTTAGTTGTCAGGATCAAAGAAAATAAAAATGTAAAAATGATCTAACAAAGTACCTAGCAAAGACCAAAGAACAATATTTAATCCTCTGGGGACTTCTATTCAGCCAGGTGTTGGGTATATTCGGCACTGTCCTAACACATCAGCACACTAAGGAGCTAACACAACGAATACACCTAAGAACAGTTCTTAAAATAGAGAGGTGAACACTGGTCCCTCTTGAATTAAGCCAAACCCAACCATATCCCTTCTCTTTTAGGGCACAGGCAGGTGCACAAAACTAATAGAAAGTTATCAAAGAACAACAGGGAGAGATTAAGAGAGATGACACTCATTAATTATAATGTTAGAGTCAGTAAAAACCGGATGTTAGGGGGAGGGAAGGCAAGTAAACAAAGTAACGTTTTCAAGTGGACACGAGGTCTGGGAAGATCCTGGGAGGATCGCACTGCAAGGTCCAGAAAAGAATGCAGGGAAACAAGACGCCCCCGCCCAGGCAGATATCTGCCGGGGTGCAAGGGCTGCTTTCCGCGGCCTTCGCTGCTCCACCGCTTTGTCTGCCGCCCCTGGACTCTACATACCGCTACAGATCCTTACGAGACCAAAGCCAGGCGCACCATCAGGCTCACACCAACGGACGAGGTAAAGAGACCCAGACAGCGTGGGGCAAGCCCCTCCGCTCGCAGCCGCGGCCTGGGAAGTAGCAAACGATGTGACTAACCTAAAGAGCACAAGACCACAGGCGCTGGCGGGGAAAGGCGCTGCAGATTCTCGCCCGGTGACCCGCTCACTTCCGTCTGTTTTGCCCTCCTATTGGCTAATATCGTGTCCTACGTAAGGATAACTCATCCAATCCTAGAACGCCTTCTTAGACAGAAGCGCTCATTGGTGACCTAGGGAAATGCCCTCAGTGTGGAACGAACAGGTCCATTGAGGAGCCAGGAAAGCTGGTTTGGACCTAGCGACTCTCCGTCCGCGAGCACAAGCCGAAGAAACTTCATTCCAAGTGTGTAACTACGGCGCTGCAGTTCCCAGCGCTGAGGCTTAAAGATCCCCTCCTTTTGCGTTGAGAAATTAAAACTGGACTTGCTTGTCTGGCAATTTCTTCAGTTCTGATAAGGCAGTTTGATAAGATTTCACTGGTTTCTGTCTTAATTTATTATCTTTAAAAAATTTTTTTTGGTTTTTTACTATGAACATTAGCAATACCTTAAACGTCCCTTTGTATTTCCTTCACTTCTTGTTAGTGTCCGCTGTCTTGCTAGCAGCGCGAGGGCAACAAAGTACCAAATTTCCTTTTGGGGGGACGCTTTCTTTGCCTTTTTTTCTTTCTTTCTCTTTCTGAGGGACCTCTGATTTTATAGAATATTCACATAACGTTTTTTTAAAATATTTTATTTAGTTTAACAAAGTAATTGGGTTGTTTTTTTTTCCCTATGTATTTGTCTTATCTGTCGCAGCCACTCAGATTTTTGTTTAGCTTTGTTTTTTAGGTATAGATTTAATGTTTAAACTTTTTCTAAATTTAAGTGTAATTTAAATCCTACAGGTCTTTGAGAATACATACATTTGTTGCACCCAGTAACCCCACTGAAGAAATTCTGGATTCTTTCTCACGGTTTGATTCTGCTCTGTATCTCGTATATTAAAGTCAGAAGAAATTAGACTAACGGGAGGGGAAAAAAAAGTGTTGGTGAAAATATGAATACATTTCCCTGACTGTATTCCATGCTAATGTCTCCTGTACTTTGATTTCTCTGTAAGCGAATGAAAACCAAACAGTTACTTCCAGATGAATTTCTTTGTGCTGCCTTATCCCTGGTTCTTTCGAACCAACTCACTTCTTTCTAAATAACTCAAGTAGAAAATCGAAGCAAAATAAAGCGAAATAGAGAACAATTGATTCTTTCACGCAATTTGACCTGAAACCACAAGAGGGAGTGGTGGTAAGTGAACACTATGTCTCATATAAAAAGAAAAAAAGCCTTGGTGCATAATGTTCAATGGTAGAAACACCAGCCTCATTTGTAACATCAACCAGACCAATCCAAATAACTGCTAGAAATTTAGAAAAAGAAAAAGGAAATAGTAAATGTAGAAAAATGTTAAAGGAAAAAAAAAAAAAGGTAAATATAAAAAGTCCAGGGAAGCCGCTGTGGCTCAATCAGTAGGGCTCCCGTTTACCATATGGGAGGCCCCGGGTTCGGTTCCCGGGGCCTCCTGGTGAAGGCAGGCCCGCCCGCACGGCGTGGTTAGCTGACCCAGCGAGCACAAGCAGCAAGGGGGGGATAAACGAATAAATAAATAAAATCTTTTAAAAAAAATAAATAAATAAATAAAAAGTCCAAAGGGCACAGTCAGGTTAAACATAACCCATTTGGCTGGGCAAATGAAATTTCTTTCAATATTGTTATTAAAAACAAGACTCAACCCAGGAAAGTGAACTTGCTATTCTTCCTAAGGTTAATTTGTATATTAGAAAGGGAAAAGACATTTGAGATTTTCCCTACTATTAACAGATGACAGATTTTTTTTTTTTTTTTTTTACTAACAGGGACTGATTGTTAATAGATGACAGATTTTTGACATGGCCAGAATAGAGTCTTTGTCCTTTGGAAGTTTAGAATTTAAAATTAATATAATCATGCTTCTGTATTAAAACTATTGAAGAGACAAATTTTTCCTGGCACACTGACAGAGAGGGTAGATGAATGGCATTAAAAGCAGGAGATGTATTCACAAAAAAGTAATTATCAGCTGCCCAGGCACCTATGGATTACACAGCATAGGAAGGTCTTTTAAGAACTTTTATTTTCATATTAAAAATGTATGTACTTGACACAAGTAAAGTTATACTACTTGCCATTATAAGTCATGGCTTATTCTTAGCCTCTGATATCTTGCCATAAGACTGCTGGAACGTCAAATTTCTCAATGGGTGTGTTGCTTAAGACACATGATTCAGAATGGCAGTTTCATTCATTCAACAACCTTTTTTTTTTTAACATATACAATGTACCAGAGATTGTCTTACCTATGGATTCAAAGATAAAGAAAACCATAATCCCTGCCCTAAGGAGCTCTCACAGTCTAGTGCAGTGGTTTCTGAAACTTCTTGATCAAGCACCCTTTCCAGTTTAAAAAGAATAAATTGAGGACATAGCTCTGATATATCTATATGCATTTATTTTTTCATTCTATATGTATATTATTGAACTAATATAGAAGATGGATTAATTACAAAATGTTAAAATATATTTTTTAAAGAATGAGAAATAATTATATAGAGAAGCTCTGTTTCTCCATCTGGATGAATATAAAATTGGACCCATATATTGCATTATTTACAAAAAATAAATTCCAGACGGATTGTAAACTCAATTGTAAAAACTAAAATATCGGGGTCGGATGTGGCTCAACTGGTTGGGCGTCCGTCTCCCATATGGAGGGACCCGGGTTCGATCCCCGGGACCTCCCGGTAAAAAAAAAATAAATAAATAAAATAAAATAAAATATCAAAAATCCTGTAAGAAAATCTTGGAGACTAAATATACAACCTAGAAGTAGGGGAAGCCTTCTCTAAACAAGACTGGAAACTCAGAAGTTATAAAAGAAAAAAAAATGGCTATGAGTTTAGTTACAAAGCAGGCTGCAGGGTATTTTGGTCCAAGGGAGCTGCTTTTGTAACTATGAGTGACAAACTCAGGGTAACAAAAAGAGTTACATATAAGGAGAATATAGGCTAAGAGGTAAGCTAGGAGGCTGGACGGATAATCAGTGGGCTCTACTTAAGGACTCAGTGTCTGTAGGAAGTCATTTAAGAAAGTCAAATCATGCAACATGAGTCACACCAATCTGATTTGACCACATGCTGGTTATTGATTTTGAGTTACTGGGCCTGAGTCTTCTCTGAGAAAAACAGTTTTCTCAGCATCTTCCTTCCAAGTTTGCTATGAGGATGAAATAAAATAGTGTACGTGAGAGTACCTAGCCCAGTGTCTAGAAGACGGCCCATAAATGTAAACCCAGTCCAACTTCTCTTTGTATTAAAAATCTGCTCTCCAGGAAAGATCAGGTAAAATCTAATATATAATGATAAAATCCATGAGTGCTTATTGATATTCAAAAACGATGAAAGAAAAGGGAAGCAGTTATGGCTCAAGCGATTGGGCTCCCATCTACCGTATGGTAGGTCCTGGGTTCGATTACCAGAGCCTCCTGGTGAAGGCAAAAGTGGGCCCGCACAGAGAGCTGGCAGCCCACATGGAGAGCTGATGCAACAAGATGATGCAACAAAAATGAGACACAGAGGAAAAAGACAATGAGAGACACAACAAACCAGGTAGCTGAGGTGGCTCAAGCGATTGAGTGCCTCTCTCCCATGTCAGAAGGTCCCAGGATCAGTTCCTGGTGCCTCTTAAAGAGGGGAAAGAGAAGACAAGCAGACACAGAAGAACACACAGCGAATGGACAGAAAGCAGACAGCACGCACAAGCAGCAAGGTGGGGGGAATAAATAAAATAAATCCTTAAAAAAGAAAAGGAAGAAAAAAATATCAGTCACTGTTGCAGAATTCAAAGGAATCAACTCATTTTTCTGAAAACTGACAAATAAAGGGAGAGAATTAAGTCAAACATTTAACTTGTCTTTCTTATATGAACTATATACTTCAGGGTAACAAAATAGTTCATGTGGGAGAATTATTCTGAAAGCTGGTTTTTAAAAAAAGTACAAAGCAAGGAATCAGCTGGTTTTTCTTTACAAATGTGCCTCAAGGTAGCCAATTAGGTAATAAATGATTAAGGAATGTTAGGCTATCAACATTTTGCAAATCCTTAATGAGATCATGGATCTAGGCAATGACCTTCAATAGCTGTTAAATTACAAGGAAGAGAGGCCCTGGAATGTACCTCCTGATGGAAGGACACACCACTACCTGTGAAGTATTTCTGCCAAAAAATTGAATCTGAATCAGATCAAGCCTTTTTTTTTTTTAAGATTTATTTTACTTATTTCTCCCCACCCCCTTGTTTCGTCTTCCTTGTTTCTTTAGGATACACCAGGAACTGAACCTGGGCCTCTGATATGGGAGCAAGACCCCTAATTGCTTGAACCACCTCCGTTCTCTGCTTTGTTGTGTCTCTTATTGTGTTTTTTTCTTCTTGTGTCTCTTGTTGCGTCATCTTGTTGCGTCAGCTTGCCCCACCTGCCCGTTGCCTCAGCTCACTGTCTTGCTTGCTGTCTTTGCTGGTCCTCTTTAGGAGGCACTGGGAACCTCTGCTCCCTGCTTGTTGTGTCTCTCCTTATGTTTTTATTCTTGTGTCTCTTGTTGCATCAGCTTGCCACACCTGCTCATTGTGCCAGCTCGCTGTCTTCTTTAGGAGGCACTGGGAACTGAACCAGGGACCTCCCGTGTGGTAGGCGGAAGCTCAATCTCTTGAGCCACATTCACTTCCCCAGATCAAGCCTTTACATCTAATTACTAGTTTATAGATAGTAAAAGAAGATAAAGACATTTTTTTAAGGGTCACCATGGGAATGCAATCAACAAAATCCTGAATGTGGGAAATTTCACCAGCATAAAAATCTGAGTTTCTTCAACAAAAAGGATGCAGATTCTGCAGATTAAAATAGACTGAAGAGACATAGCCGCCAAATGTAACATGTTGTTCTTTTTTGAATTCTGATTCAAAAAAAAAACAATTGTAAAAATATGAGACAATCAGGAAAATTTGAACTGAATAATTATTAATTTGGGGGCCTCTGATAAAGTGTAATAGTTAAGTCTTCTAAAAAAAGAATCCTTATCTTGATACACACTGAAATATTTATGGATGAGATGATATGCCTGAGGCTAGCTTCAAAAGAACTAAAGGGGTGGGGGCAGGGCGTGGATGAAACCAGTAAAAATGAGTTGATGATTGTTGAATCTAGATAATGGATATATAAGGATTTGTTGTACTATGCTTTTTACTTTTGTGTATGATTGACTTTTTTCACAATATATAATCGAAAAACAACACAATATAGCAAAGCTCTGCAGGTCAGGTCAAGAGTTGGTTTATGTTGAATGTACAAAATAAAGTTAAAAAAAAAAAAAAAAGTTGGTTTATACAGTTCCTTCCATCTGCCCCATAAGATCTAAGCCCCCTTTCAATAGGCATCACCATCTCAAAATCCTCAAGGTTGAGGAATGAACAAACATAAGGGGGGAATACAACCATGGACAAAGTAAACTTATTAATTTTGCAATAATGGAAGAACATGTAACATTGTTATAAAGATAGTGGTTACCAGAGGTTCTGAAGGGAGGGGAAGGGAATAATAGGTGGAACATAGGGCATTTTTAGGGCATTGGAATTAAGTGTAAACCACAATGTAAACTATAGACCTAGGTTAGTAGCAACGCTTCAATATTTATTTATCAAATACCACACAACTGTAAAATGTTATTAATAGGAGAAGATGTAGGAGGGGGAAGGGGTGGGGCATATGGGAATGCCTTATACTTTTGATGTAACTTTTCCATAATATAAAATCTCTTTTAAAATAAAGTTTATTGTTTTTAAAAAGAGTTAGTTTATAGAAATAAATGTCAGTCTTTGGAAGGACCAACATTTTAATTTATTTGGATACAGATCTTTTTGACACTTTGGACCTGAGAGGAATAAAACAGTTCCAAGGCTCAGAACAACCAAATGCAACCAGTAATGAAAGAGTAACTCAAAATACCTCAACAATTCTTCATTAGGCACCAGGATAAAAACATTCATTTGCACTCAGGGGTTGTGAGTGAAGGAGGTAAAACATTATCATCTCCCAGCAATATCTGCCTTTAAGGTAATCTGAACTTTGAATCCAATGGGCCTGCATCTCTGAATTCTCACCTCATTTGAGATGAGGTTGACCCATCAATTGGCCTCAACCGATTGCCCTACAGGCCAAACCTCTCCCAGACACATCAAGCCTCCAACTTGTCTTTAAACCTCCCTCACATAGGCACTTCACTGCCTTACTTAGTGGTCTTTGACCATCAAGAAGGTTTTCCTGAATTCTAAATTGGACCCCATTTTAGCATTACATTTTCTATAGTAAGATAATAAGAGCTGGATAAAATACAGAACTAGAGAGGAAGGGTCTAGATTTCCAGGGAGATGCCATGTAATACTTACAGATTTTTCAACTTATCTCACAAAATGGAACTGTCATTAAACATCCTATGAGAAACTGATTGCCAGAGACACCTGGCCATTTGTCTTCTCCCTACTTTACTAAACACCAACCCAGACCACACAAGCTGGCTGTATGTCCTTCACAGCTATTATTTATTGGGCCCTTCTGATAAACCAGGCAATGCCCTTCACATTTTACAAATGTTACACAATGATCCTTGTGGCTACCCTTTGAGGTGCCTATTATTTCCACTACATAGATTAGGAAATTGAGACCCAGGAAGGTTGACTGGCTTGCCCAAGGCCACACAGCTGGTAAGAAGTGAAGACATTCTTTGAACCAGGGTCTATCTGACTTCAAAGCCCACATTCTTCTACAACAGCATACTGCCTCACCATGTACCAACATGAATTGATGGGAATCTGATCTTTTCTTAAATGTCTGTGAGGTAAGAAACACACAACCAGCCTTTGTCACTTTTCTTTTGACTAATATACACTTAAAAATGGATAAATCCCTTTGTCTAAATAAATGCTTGGGGAAAAAGTGACATTCCAGTCCTTTAAGGAAATATGAATTTGGACACACAGAAAGGTCAAGTGACTTTTTCAAAGCCACACAGTGAGTAAAGAAGAGCTCTAATTCCTTCACCCTAGTCAATAAATATTCCAACCAGCAGAAGTTTGTCATTCTGGATTCTGCCAAGAAAGTTGAGCCACTAATTTAAGTAAAGAACTCCTGGATTATATAAACTCTAATTTTCTTCTAATATCCCCAAATAGATTACCTTGCATACCTTCTATATTAGTTTCCAAATGTAGCTATGTAGGACAATCATCCAAAATTCTTAGAGGAGTCTAGACATATGCATTTTGAATGAGCTCCAACGTGAGATTTAAGAAACACTGATCTTGTGGAAGACAGAGAGACTGTATTTATCTATCGGTGTATAAGAAATTATTCCAAAACTTAGTGGCTTAAAGTAATAACCATTATTATCTCAGAAGACTGCACACAAGGTATTCGTTGAGGTTGCAGTCATCCTGAGGCTCAACTGAGCATCTTTACCAAAGTTCACTCACATGGCTGTAAGCAGGATCTAGTTTCCCCCAGGCTGATAGACTGAGGGCTTCAGTTCCTTGCTGGTTGTTGACTAGTGGCCTCCTTCTGTTTTTTTGCCACACAAACCTCTCCATAAGGCAGCTCAAACATGGCAGCTGGCATCCTTCAGAGTGAGTGAAGGAGAAACCAAGAGAGAGCAAGCAAGATGTAAGCCACAGTCTTTTTGTAACCTAATATCAGAAATGACACCCATTACTTTTGCTGTATTTGATTCATTAGTCATGTCACTAGGTCCAGCCCACTCTCAAGGAGAGGGGATCACACAAGGGTCTGATTACCGGAAGGGGGTCAGTGAGGGCCATCTTAAAAACCACCTCCCACAGAGATGTCAACAGATAACTCAAAAATATATTTCCTAGCTCTGTCCCCTGAGAAAGGCTAGATACAATGACACCCCAAAAGCAATGAGCAGACCCAGTAGGCTCTTGATTTCTAAATACCATTCCAGGCACCTTGGAGAAAAGGCTGATTCCAGAGCCAGGGCAGGAAAAATACAAGATGACCTGGGAGCATCTTTTATTCTAGAACATAAGGTGGTAATCAAAAAAGAAAAGGATGGGGGTGGGGTGGGGGAAGGCAACCTAAAAGAACTCCCAATGGCCAAAGCTGCAACCATCTGAGCCACAAAATAAAAAGCATAGTAAAAAACATAAAAGTATAAAATAAATGTGTGAGTCTATATTTACATGAATAAATTATTAAGTAAATAAATGGAGAGAAGGGAAAAATCTGCCTGATAGGAGAATTTCAGATAATTGATATATATTCTCCCTTCTTTTGAAGTTGAGGCTTAATTCCTTACTCCCTTTGCCTGCAGGCAGGATTTAGTGACTTGTTTCCAAAGAGTAAACATAAGGAAAAAGGAGAAAACACAACTTTTAAGGGAAAACAAGCAAACATTGCTGTGGTGAGGTGATCAAGGCTAACACCACCAGTAATAAGTCACACTGATGTCACGTACCTCCTGATGGGATATGATAAGAAGGGCACATCTTGTGGTATTTTTCCAAATGACATAACCGCATTCTTTTTTTTTTTTTTTTTTTTTAAAGATTTTATTTATTTATTCATCTATCCCCCCCTTGCTGCCTGTGCTCGCCCGGTCAGCCAACCATTCCGCGCGGGCGGGCCTGCCTTCACCATATGGTAAACGGGAGCCCTACTGATTGAGCCACAGCCGCTTCCCTAACCGCATTCTAATCATGAAAATCATCCAAATGACATAACCCCAGTCTAATCATGAAAAGAACATCAGACAAACTCAAATTGACAGATATTCTATAAAACTGTTTTGAGTATTCTGCAAAACTGACAAGGTCATGAAACACAAGGAAAGATGGTGAAACTGTCATAGACCAGAGAAGATTAAGGAGACATGATTACCAAATGTAATATAGCATCTTGGACTGGATCTTGTAACAGAAAAAGGACATCAGTGAAACCTGAATAAAGTCTAGAGTTTAGTTAATAGTAAGGTACCAATGTTGGGACCATAGTTTTGACAAATGTATTGTGGTCATGTAATGATGTTAACATTAGGGAAAGCTGGGAACTCTGTACTATCATCTTTGCAACCACTCTGAAAATATCAAAATGATTCTAAAATACAAAGTTTATTTTTAAAAAATTAAGCATCCTGCTTACAATTTTAAAAGTCTAATGAATGGGAGACTTTGCCCTATATTAGCTTCTGACTCAGGACATTTCAAGCCCTGTTTCCTCACCACTAGCCACATACTTCTAGTGCCAGGCACCATAGGCCATGTTCCTTAGGATATTTGTGTTGCAGCCCTGAATAAGGTGGCACAGTACATGTCAAGGAATATTCCTGGGAGCCATTCCAACACTAGGAGAGCCAGTAGTAACTTAAGTGGCCCAAGCTCAATTTAATTCTCTTTCCCTCACCCAGATTCCAAAAATGTCCAGGGTCTCTCCAAGGCATCTACCGTGAAAGGAAGTGTGAAGGAAGGGAAGTTGGATGGAAAAGGTCTTAACCACCCCCTGTTGGAGGGCTACTTGTGGGCTGCTTTAAGACATCCTCCTTTTTTCTTTTCTTTTTTTTTTTTTAAAGACACCTTCCTTTTAAAAAGTTAACATATTAGCATGTGAACCTAGTGCTAGTGTCTCTCCTACCTTCTCTCTCTCCCCCTTTCCTTGGCAAGGGCTGGTGCATGTTGGTGGGTCTAAAGCACAAGCTTCATTAGCTTCACAGTAAATCCACCCTAGAAAGATCACAGAGGAAGAAACAAGTGTTCTATGCCTGAAATACCATCCTCTCTTCCCACCCCTTTAGCTCAGAAGCTCCAGCTCTTTCATCCAATCTCAGTCCAAGCACTAGCTCCTCTCCGAAGTGTTCTCGAATTCTCCTGACCGGGAAAGACACTTCTCCCAGGCTCCCTCGGTACCCTCATTTTAACTTTTGGTTATAAACAAGTTCTGTCATTGAGTTTTTATCTCCCCATTAGCCTATAGGCTCACTGAGGGCGTGGTTCAAGCTTTTAAAAAATCTTTTTGCTATCATAGTGGGTTCCCAAAAAGCTCGTCTTAAGTAAATGAATTTACGCTCTTGGTGAAGGAGGGAAACTCTGGCCAGGGAGAATCTTCAGCAACCCCGGGTAAGAACAGCAGAGCTCCGTGCCTGCCGAGTAAACTCTGGGATCTACAGCAACAGGAGGGTAAGAAAGACAGCCAATCAGCAACAGCTGGGCAGGAATACTGACCGTTCCTAACTTCATGATTTTTTTTTTTTTTTTTTTTGAGATACTGGCCGAGGATTGAGCCGGGGACCCGGTAGGTGGGAAGCCGGCACTCAGCCACTAAGCCACATCGACTCCCCTGAGTTGGTTTTTTCGTTTGTTTATTTGTTGTTGTTTCGTTTTGTTTCTTAGGAGGCACCGGACAGAACCCGGACCTCCATGTGAGATGCAGGTGCTCAACCGTTTGAGCCACATCCGCTCCCCATTCATGATTCTTTCATCACCCCTACACATATAACCATGCAGAATATATAGAATATATGCTAACTATAAATATAATGATTATATATTCATGACAAAATTATTTGAAATCCAGTGTCCTACAATATTCAACTAGTACCGAAAAGCTCTTGCCCCAATGAATCAGACTCAACATATGCTGGACCTGAAGACGGTAAGTAAAATCCTTATCCATAAGGTACTGTGTACAACCTCCCCGTTCACAAGCACACCCCGGATGTGAGGTCCACATTTGCCGAAGATCTGCCGGATGAACACAAATCCCTAGAGCGAGGGACAAAACGGGATCAGCACAAGCAGGTTAACAAGCGCTTAAGACTGAGCTTTTTTTTTTTTTTTTTTTTAACTTTATTTGTACATTTAATAATTGAAGATATAAACAATTAAAAACTAAAAAGTAAACACAGATGAATAAATATATACATTCCTCAATTAAATGTAATGGATACATATATATTTTTTTTTTTTGATCAAACAATATTTGGTTCATACTAACGCATTCATACAGTATTTGTCCTTTTGAAGACAGGGTTTTTTAAAAGGCAATGCACAGTTACGGCTACATTCAGAATGTGGGTCTTTCTACAATCTTGGAACATGAAGTTTACAAACAAAAGTTCTTCCCAAAACAGTGCGGGAAAGACACAAAGAGAGGTCCAAGTGAAAAGCCAACGCGCCTCACTGAGATCCGCGCGTGCGCACCCCTACCAAGGACTGGCGCGCAAGAGCGCCGGAGCCTCGCCTCGCCTCGCCCTCTGTCGGGACGCAGCCTTGCCGCTCCCCTGTGCCCGCCTCCGAGCCGGCAGAAGCAGCTGATTGGCCAGCCCTGGCGCAGGGCGGGGATTAGCTGATTGGCAGCAACGCCCCGTGGTCGGAAAACTGGAAGCCGGCAGAGGTGAAGTCATCGGCTGCCGCGCGGCCGGGTAAGTAGTACTGGGAACTTGGAAAGGCTGTTGGCCGAAGGGCAGAGGAGATGCCCCCAGGCCTGAGGGGCCTGGCGACGGCTGGAAGCCCCGGGAATAGGCCGGGCGGGAGCTGAAAGAGCCTGGTTCCCAAGGGCGGGGAGAGCGGCCGGCTGGCGTCTGCACCGCGGCTGGGGGAAGCCGGGATAGCTGAGGGCGCCTGGGAGTCTGGAGCTGGGCGGGAGCGGAGGGAAGCGGGCTGACTTGTGAAGTGGGGGAGACTCGCACCCATCACCTGTAGGCCCCTCTTCGGGCCCGCTCGCGCGCTGGCCGCCCGTGGCTTTGGCTCCGGTGGGTGTTACTTTTGTGCGCGCGAGCTGAGAGCCCGACTACGCGGTCCTGCTCCAGGCCCGGCCTCCGGGCGGAGTAGTCCCCTTACTGGCTTGCCGCGGAGGTTTAACCTGTTTGAGCTGGCCTGTTACTGCTACGCTGCTCGCCTCCTGGAACTCCCAAGTCTATCTTTCTGACCAGGGTTTGCGTTAAGCCTCAAAGAAAACATCGGCCTTGGGACATTTTAAACAACATTCTGTTATGGAAATCTTCAAACCACACAGAAGTAGAGCGAATAGTATAATGAATTCGGTGCACCCTTCACCCAGTTACTTTATCACCTACATGGCCTGTCTTGCTCACCCTCCCTCGGATTATTTTGTTGTAAGTCCCAGGAATCCTGTCATATTATCTCTTTACGCCTGAGTCAGTGATAACGATCGTACTAATTTTCTAATCGTTTACTTCGTAGAGGGATTGAATAAAATAAGGCACAGTTTAGGTAGAGACAGAGTTAATTTGGCATGTACTATAAAAATGTGGGCAGTTTCACTACATTGTCCTCAGAAGTTAAAAATCACAAAGGAACCCGATAATCTAGTTTTGGCAGTAATGTTACTGCCTTTGAACAGTAATAGCAGTATTGATAATTGCTGTTTTATAGAATTCTTACTAGGTATGAGATTCTGTGAAATAGTTTACATCTATTCACTTAATTTTTACAACAACCCTGTGAAGTAGGTGTTATCCCTGTATTACATACCGATGAAGGAAAAAGAGGCTTAGAGCTTATAAGCAATTTGCCTAAGGTCACATTGAAGTTAGGAGTAGGGGTTTAAGGGCTAGCCCATGTCTTTGTCACTGCAGAGTTCTTGTTTCTTTAACCAATTCAATGTCCTAAAATTTGTTGAGAAAATGGAACTGCTGTGGAAAACTATTGAGCTACAAATCTGTAATGGGGGAAATAAAACAACTGGAAACTCGTACAAGAGTTGAAAGCAACAGTGAGAGAGGTGTGTTTGTTTCTTTGTAACAGTAAATTAATACAACTGAATTTAAAGTTATGAACAAAGTATATAAATGTAGTTAAATACAAGTGTTAAAAGTTTTATTCCATACTTTATGGGCAGGGGAAAGGAGAGGGGGAAAAAAAGGATACCTCAGTGAAAAGTCCCTACCACTCCTTTGGTACCAAGCAGATGCTGAATATTTGTTGTGAATATTTCCTTCTGTTTCCCTCATGCTGCCAATCTTAAACTACTTTTATAGAGCTTTTTAAAAATTATTTAATTTACTCCCCCCCACACCCCCAATTTGCACTCGCTGTCTGCTCTCTGTGTCTGTTCACTGTGTTTTTAGGAGGCATGGGGAACCAAACCCCAGGCCTCCCGTGTGGGAGGGAGGCACCCAATGGCTGGAGCCACTTCCACCCCCTTAAACTACTTTTTTAAAAAAAAATGGATTTCTTGTATACATGTAAGTATCTATTTTGATATATATTGTGTGGTGGCAGCTGAGTGGGCTAGTTTCCTAGAAAAATGGTTTTATATGGAACAGGAATCAACTTTTTATTTATTTTAGTACAGATATTCATTATTCCAATCTCTTTGAACTCAGATAAGGAGAGCAACCTATAGCTAAGTATTTTAAAGTGTATTGGGGAAAATATCCTAGAACTTTGCATAGATATTATTGCTTGAGATAAAGCTAAATTTATTTAATGTTTTTAAAAGTTAATTTAAACTAAATATTAAGAACCTCCAGATAAGACAAAAATCATAAAGCAAGTCTGAAGTTTGAGAGATGCTAGTACAACCTCTAAGGTTTGCTAATAGGTATAATTTAATTATATGAATAATTTTTAATCTCTTAAAAATTTCATTTATGTAGTTTTAAAAATGCTTATTGGTCTTTAAAAATTACAAAAGTAGTATATCCCATTGGGAAAAAAACATACAACCAATATGGAATTGCATAAGTATAAAGAAAAAAATAGAGGCTTCAGATATTTCTACTGTTAAGTTTTGGTATGGTATCTTTTCAAATTTCACCCCTGTGTTGCTTTGGTTTTTTGTTGTTGTTTTTTTAAATGGAATCACATATACAAAGATCGTTTTCCTTCTCTTGACCAAGCTGCCAGCCTTAGTCCTGATGTACCCCTACTCACTCCCTCCCATGTCCAAACTACCTTGAAACCAATCTTGAAGCTGTGAGACTGCAGAGAAAAACAACTTAGACTGCAGGAAGAAAAAGAATAAAAACAACTTCAGACCCTAACTATTCTATATATCAAACTTGCTCCTCTCTCCCTCTCATCCTGGCTACCCAGGCACTGAAGAGCCCCTAAATGGGTAGTTCCTTACCTCCCTCCTCTGTCCCAGTTCTTACAGACTCCATCCAGGTGGCCTACTTACTGCAAAGAAAAACATTCTGAACCAAGTGTTCCTAATCACAACCTCAGTAAACCCCTCGTCCATCTGGATGGAACCAAATTGTCCTAAAATCAACAGTTTTTATACATTATAAAGAGCAGGGAACAACAATTATTACATAACTTATCAAAATCACCTTTATAGTAAATTTTCATCACTTCTTTCAGTCCCAAGGGCAGCAGTTTCAATCAGTGAAAAATGTTGACTTCTAATGAGTGTGTGTCTACTGATGTCCATGATCATTTAAGATATATGAACAGTCATTTCAAAAGTTGCTTAAAAATTATTGTCACTGTACTTAATTCATTTGCATGGAAATGCTTGAAATAACAAAAATACTTTAAGGAGCAAATAATTCAGAGTAGGGTTATATTTCAGAGATCCTTACATGAAAAATGGTAGACTTTTAGTTCTAATGGAACTAGGACAATTTTTGATCTCTTTTATATCAGTGAGAAAGATGCCCTTTAAAAATATTACAGAAATGTCCTTCAAAAGGTTAGTTTTAGGTCTGGCCCCTCCCTGTGGTGTACCCTGGACCTTCTTCCCCCAACAGAGATCCAAAAGGGAAAAATAGGCTTATTTGTAAGAGATGCATTTAGAAGACACCACCGGATTCTGTCCAAAAGAAGAAAGAAAAAGTGAACAAACAACTTTTGACTATCCAAACTCTAGGCAAGACCAGAAAGGGGCCTTCCAAACAAGAGAACTCTTTAAGAAGTACAGTGGGTCAGAATATAGGAAAAATACTAATGAAACTCCTTCAGTGGCTCCCTCACTCAGCAAATAAGATTTCTTCAGAAACAGACTTGCTCTTGCAAATGGCCTTAAGTATTTAAAGTTGTATTGTCAAGTGGTAGGATGAGGATATCTGTGTAGGAAGATAAATGGATGTATCACTTCCTCAGGAGAACTAATATAAATATTTATATATAAAACTAAACATTATAAGACATTGAAAAAAATGAAGATTAGTCTATGGTTATGAACTGGCTTTTGAATCTTGACACTTGGGAAAAGATATGAAGACTTCGTACTACAGAAAAACTATAAATTGGGAGGAAAATAAATGTTTGTAAAAACAAAAAGTTAGTTTCATATGTAAAGTCCATTAACTGCTTGAACCACATCCATTCCCTGAATACATTTTTGAATTTTGTTTTTATTTTTTATACCGTCGTTCTTATTTTTCTTTTGCTTCATTTGTTGGCACCACAATGTGGACTGTCAATTTGGGAAGTATTCATACCCGGTTTATCTAGTTTCTCATTGTTGTGAGAAAAAGTACCCTTATTCTAAGAATTTAGCCAACCAAATAACTAAGAACTTTCCATTCATCAACTTGAGACTCCCCTTCCCCCCACACACACAATATGGGTCATAGACCTCTCTCATATCATAAAGATAATTAAATGGCCGCTTGCTTGAATAATTCCCAAAGACTTTATAAAATTAAACCCCACTGTACTGTTGTAGCTTTTTAAATTTTTGGCATGTTAAGTTTAATAACAGCTTTGTCACTGTTGATAGCAGGGTTACTGTGAAGATTGTTTAGTACTAATAACTTTATGATCATAAATATTTCCAAAAGGGACATTGCATTAGTTGGAGGTAGTATGATTTCATGTTATCATTCATGTGGCTGCTACAAACTTTAATATTATATATTTTCACAGTGCTTGTGAGATAAAAAGAAAATGCTTATTTTTTTTGATACTCTTGATTTTCTCTTCTGCCCTCTCAACCACCCCTCCCCACAGAAAGGGATTTGCTGTTTCTTATACTCTATACTATAATATAAGCCTGTACTATCTTCATAAAATTTCTAGGAGTTAAATTATATATTCTTATAGAACCTAGAAGGTAAAATACAACCTGATTCTTAACCATCTTTTTTTTTTTTTTTTTGGTGTAAAAATGTCTTTATTTGGGGGAGCAGATGTGGTTCAAGCAGTTGAGTGCCCACCTTCACATGGAAGTCCCTGGGTTTGGTTCCCAGTGCCTCCTGGGAAAACAAAAAAGCAACAAGCAAAACAAATGATTAAAAAGCACAAACCAACCAACTCAGGGAAGTTGATGTGGCTTAGTGGTAGACCACATACGAGGTCAATCCCTGACCCCCAGTACCTCAGAAAAAAGTATTTGACCTTTAGTGTTTGTTTTTTTGTTTGTGTGTTTTTTTGGTATTCTTGTTTATTTTTTAACAAATCTCTTTTTTTTTTGCTTTATTTTGTACATTTAATAATTGAAAATATAAACAATTAAAAAGTAAACACAGATGAATAAATATATACGTTTCTCAATTAAATGTACTGGATACATATAAAAAAATTTTTAAATTAAACGACATGTTACACAATATATTTGGTTCATAGTAACACATTCATACAGTATTTGTCCTTTTGTGTCTGGCTTGCTTCACTCAATATAATGTCCTTCAGGTTCATCCTTGTCAAATGCTTTACGACTTCATTTCTTCTTACAGCTGCATAATATTCCATCATGTGAATAGACCACAGTTTGTTTATCCATCCATCTGTTGCTGTACACCTGGGTTGTTTCCAACTTTTGGCAATGGTGAATAATGTTGCTATGAACATTGGTGTGCAGATGTCTGTTGTGTCACTGCTCTCAGTTCTTCTGGGTATATACCCAGTAGTGGTATTGCAGTGTCACGTGGCAAGTCTATATTCAACTTGTTTAGGAACTGCCAAACGGTCCTCCATAGTGGTTGTACCATTCTGTATTCCCACCAACAGTGAAGAAGTGTTCCTATCTCTCCACATCCTCTCCAACACTTGTAGTTCTCTGTCTTTCTAATAGTGGCCATTCTGATAGGTGTGAAATGATATCTCATTGTAGTTTTGATTTACATTTCCCTAATCATGAGTGATGTTGAGCATTTCTTCATATGTTTTTTGGCCATTTGTATTTCTTCTTTGGAGAAATGTCTATTCAAGTCTTTCGTCCATTTTTTAATTGGGTCGTTTGTCTTTTTATTGTTGAGTTGTAACATCTCTTTATATATCCTGGATATAAGCCCTTATCAGATATGTGATTTCCAAATATTTTTTCCCATTGAGTTGGCTGCCTTTTCACCCTTCTGACAAAGTCCTGTGAGGTGCAAAAGTGTTTAATTTTGAGGAGGTCCCATTTATCTATTTTTTCTTTTGTTGTATGTGCTTTGGCTGCTATTTTTTGATACATATTAATAAAGCATGTAGTTCATCCAAATTGTACAGTCAGTGGTATTTGGTTTAATCACATAGTTGTGCGTTTCTCACTTCATTATTAGAGCATTTTCATTATTTCAATAATAATAAAAAACAAAATTCTTAACCTCTCAATCTCTGTTTCCTCTACTGTATATAGGTGCTATTTCTGACTATTCTTGCATGATTATTTATTTATTAAACAGTTTTATTGAGCTATATATTCACATACCATATGATCTATCTTGTGTTTAATCAACGGCTGTTAGTATAGTCACAATGCTGTGCATTCATCACTGGAAAAAATTTAAAACAATTTCATTACTCCAAAAAGAAAAACTCCACACCTCTTAGCATTCCTTCCCCGGATCTGTATAATCACTAATCTAATTTCATCATCATAAACTGATTTAAATTTATGTTTTATATAAATAGAATCATATCATATGTAGTACTTTGTGTCTGGTTTCTTTCACTTAGCATGTTGTGTTTTTTTGTCTGATGTTAGCATCTTGTAGTATTAGCATATATTTGTTCAACTTCAAAGAAAGGCGATCTTATATATGCAATATTACCCATATTCATATTTCACATGCAGTTGTACTGTGCTATACTGTGTCATGTTACAATTTTTTAGAATTCCTTTTAGTAATATACATGACTTTAAACTTTATCCCTTTAAACCACTTTCATACCCACATAATAGTACCACTAATTACTAACATGTTGGACTTTTATCTTTTTTATTAATTTCCAAAGATTAATACACATCCTTTTTACCAATTCTGCACAAGTTAACCCTCAGCTTTTCATTCTCCTAACATTTTTCTGGTGACCCATATTCAAGTTGTTAACTCTGTTATGAGGTTACACAATATAGTTAGTTCATAGTAGCACAATCATACAGTATTTGTCCTTTTGTGTCTGTCTTGTTTCACTCAGTGTCCTCCAGGATCATCCATGTTGTCATATGTTTTACAACTTCATTTTTTCTTACTGCTGCATAATATTCCATCGTGTGAATAAACCTGTTTATCTATTTATCGGTTGTTGGACACCTGGGTAGTTTCAGCTTTTGACAATTGTGAATAATGCCCCTATGAATATAGGGGTGCAGATATCTATTCATGTCATTGCTCTCAGTTCTTCTGGGTATATACCCAGTAGTGGTATTGCAGGGTCATGTGGCAAATCTATATTCAGCTTCTTTAGGAACTGACAAACAGTTCTCAACAGTGGCTGTACCATTCTGCATTCCCACAAGATAGTGAATAGGTATTCCTATCTCTCCACGTCCTCTCCAACATTTGTAGTTCTGTCTTTTTTATAGTGGCCATTCTGATAGGTGTGAAGTGAGATCTCATTGTAGTTTTGATTTACATTTCCCTAATCATGAGTGATGTTCAACATTTTTTCATGTTTTTTTTTTTTTTTTTTTTTTTTCCTATTTATGTTCTTCGGACAAATATATATTCAAGTCTTTTGCCCATTTTTTAATTGGCAAGTCCTGTGAGGTGCAAAAGTGTTTAACTTTGAGGAGTTATTTTCTTTTGTTGTGTGTGCTTTGGGTGTAAGGTCCAAGAAACCAACACCTACCACAAGGCCTTTAAGATGTTTTCCTACATTTTCTTCTAGTAGTTTTGTGGTCCTGGCTTTTATATTTAGGTGTTTGACACATTTTGAGTTGATTATTGTATAGGGAGTGAGATAGGGGACCTCTTTCGGTCTTTTGGTTTTAGATATCCAGTTCTCCCAGCACCATTTGTTGAAGAGACTGTTTTTTCCTGTTAACATGGAATTGGTAGGTTTGTTGGAAACCAGTTGACCATAGAGGTGAGGGTTTTTTTCTGGATTCTCAATTCTATTCCACTGATTGATGTCCCTATCTTTAATGTTATTTTGACCACTGTAGCTCTGTAATGTGTTTCAAGGTCAGGCAGTGAAATTCCTCCCATGTCACGCTTCTTTTTTAGAATGCTTTTGGCTATTTGGGTGTACTTTCCCTTCCAAATGCTTTTTTTTTTTTTTTTTTTTTTTAATATATATATGTATATATATATATTAAAAGGTGCTTAGATTCCAAATGCATTTGGTAATTGCCTTTTCTAATTCTATAAAGAAGGCTGTTGGAATTTTGATTGGTAGTGCATTGAATCTCTAAATAAGTTTGGGTAGGATTGACATCTTCACAATATCTAGTCTTCCAATCCATGAACACAGAATGTCTTTCCATTTGTTTAGGTCTTCATTGATTTCTTTTAGCATTGTTTTGTAGTTTTTTTGCATATAGGTTCTGTACTTCTTTGGTTAAATTGATTCCTAGGTATTTGAGTCTTTTGTTGCTATTGTAAATGGAGTTTTTTCCTGATTTCCTCCTCGGATTGTTCAGTACTATTGTAGAGAAACATTACTTAATTTTGCATGTTGATCTTGTATACTGCCACTTTGCTGAACTCATTAGTTAGCTCAAATAGCTTTGTTGTAGACATTTCAGAATTTTCTAAATATAGGATCATGTTATTGGCAAATAGTGAGAGTTATACTTTCTCTTTTCCTATTTGGATGCCTTTAATCTTTTTTTTCTTGTATAATTGCTCTATCTAGAACTTCTAATACAATGTTTCATAACATTGTGGTGTTGGTGGCATTCTTGTCTTGTTCCTGATCTTAGAGGGAAAGTTTTCAACCTTTCCCCATTGAGTATGATGGCTGTGGGTTTTTCATTATGCCTTTTATCATATTGAGGAATTTTCCTTCTGTTCCAATCTTTTGAAGAGTTTGTATCAGGAAAGGATGCTGGATTTTGTTGAATGCCTTTTCTGTGTCGATTGAGATTATCATGTTGTTTTTTTGCCTTCAGTTTGTTTATGTATATTATGTTGATTGATTTTCTTACGTTGAACCAGCCTTGCATACCAGGAATAAATCCCACTTGGTCGTGATGTATAATTATTTTGATATGCTGTTGGATTATTTGCAAGTATTTTGTTGAGAAGTTTTGCATCTATGTTCATTAGAGAGATTGGTCTGTAATTTTTTCTTATAGTGTCTTTACTTGGCTTTGGTGTTAGGGTGATGTTGGTTTCATAAAATGTTTTTGCCATCCATCTGTCCCATGGGATCTAAGCCCCCTCACAATTAGAAACACAGTAGGCATCACCATCCTCAAATCCTCAAGATTGGAAAATGAACAATGGACCAAAGTAGACTTAATATTCTATTGTAGACTTATTATTCTAGCAATGGAAGAACTTTTATCGTTGATAAAAAGGCAGTGGCCACCAGAGGTTCTGAGGGGAGGGAGAGGGAAGAATAGGTGTAATATGGGGGCATTTTGGGGACATTAGAATTGTCCTGCATGACGTTGCAATGACAGATATAGGCCTTTATATATTTTGTCATAACCTACAAAATTGTGCAGAACAGAGTGTAAACTATAATGTAAAGTGTAATCCATGTTTAGTATTCAATATGTGTAGATCAATTGTCACCAATGTACCACGCTAATGAAGGATGTTGTTAATGTGGGAAAGTGTGTTGGCGGGAGGGTGTGGGACATATGAGAATCCCCTATATATATTTTTTAAATTGACTTTTTTTCTTTTTTCTTTTTGGTGTACAGTTCTATGAGTTCCCCCCCTCCCCCCATTTGCTGTCTGTGTCCATTTGCTGGGTGATCTTCTGTGTCTGTTTCTTGCCTTCTCTTCTCATTTTTCTCCTCCAGGCTTCACCAGGATTTGATCCTAGGGACCTCCGATGTGGGAGAGAGGCACCATGTCACTTGGCCACATCAGTTCCTGTTTTCTGGCATGTCTCACCTTGGCTGTCCTCCGCGTCTCTCTTTTGTTGCGTCATCATCTTGCCACGTGGCTTGCAGCGCAGGATGTGCTTGCCTGCTTGCCTTTTTATTTTACCAGGAGGTTCTGGGGATCTGAACCCTGGGTCCTTCCATATGGTAGACGGATGCCCAACCACTTGAGCCACATCCACTCCCCCCCCCTTATATTTTTTATGTAACATTTATGTAGTGTAAAGCTTGTCAAAAAAAAAAAAAAAAGATGTATTGGGTAATTTTCCCTCCTCTTCAATTTTTTTGGCAGAGTTTTTTTTTTTTTTAAGATTTATTTATTTACTTTATCCATTTTAAACCCCCCTTCCCCATTTTGCTGTTTTGTGTCCATTCGCTGGGCAATTTTTTGTGTCTCTTTCCTGCCATCTCTTCTCATCCTCCTCCTCCAGTCTTCACCAGGATTCGCTCCTGGAGACCTCCGATGTAGGAGAGAGGTGTTCTGCCACCTGTGCCACCTCGGTTCCTGATTTTCAGAGCTTTCGGAGCAGCTTGTCTTGTCTTGTCTCTCCCCTGCGTCTCTCTCCTGTTACGTCATCATCTTGCTGCATGGCTCCCGGGGCCACAGCCTGGCAGCCCATGCGCCTTCTATATATATATATATATTTTTTTTTATTTTTTTTATTTTACCTGGAGGTCCCGGGGATCGAACCCAGGTCCCTCCATATGGCAGGCGGACGCCCAACCATTTGAGCCACATCTACCCCCTTGGCAGAGTTTTAAACAGGATTGGTGTTAATTCTTCTTGAAATGCTTGGTAGAATTCACCTGTGATTCCATCTGGTCCTGGAATTTACTTTATTGGAAGATTTTTTGATGAGTGATTCAATCTCTTTAAATGTGATCAGTTTGTTCAGTTCTGGTATTTCTTGTAACATCAGTGTAAGTAAGTTGTTTGCATTTCTAGGAATTTGTCCATTTCATCTAGGTTGTCTAGTTTGCTGGCGTACAGTTTTGCATAATATCTACTTATGATCCTTTGTATTTCTGTGGGATCGGTTATAACTTACCCTCCCTTCATTTCTGATTTTATTTATATCCATCATCTTTTTTTTCCCTTGGTCTACCTCAGGGTTTTTCAATTTTATTGATCTTCTCAACCAGCTTTTGGTTTTGTTGATTTTCTCTATTTTTTTTTTTTGTTTTTGCTCTCAATTTCATTTATTTCTGCTCTAATCTTTATTTCCATTTGCTTGCTTTGGGAATGGTTTGCTGTTCTTTTTCTAGTTTCTCCAGTTGTTCAGCTCTGTCTTGAGTTTAGCTCCTTGTTTTTTGAAATTGGCATTTAGGGCTGTAAATTTCCTTCTCAGCACTGTCTTTGCTGTATTTCATAAGTTTTGATAAGTTCTGTTCTCATTTGCATTCATCTCAAAATGTTTACAAATTCCATTTACAATTTCTTCTTTGACCCACTGATTATTTAGAAGTGTGTTGTTCAGCCTCCACACGTGTGACTTTACCTCTATTGTTGATTTCCAGTTTCATTCCATTATGATCTGAGAAGGTGCTTTGTATGATTTCAGTCTTTTTATATTTATTCAGACCTGCCTTGTGACCTAACATGTTTTCTATCCTGGAGAAAGATAAATGAGCACTTGAGAAAAATGCATAACCTGCTTAGTTTGGGTGCAGTGGTCTGTCTCTGTTCATATTGTTCAGGTTATTAGTTTCCTTGTTGATTTTCTGTCTAGTTAATTCTATCTAATGATGTGAGAGGTAGGTTGAGGTCTCCAGTATTATTGTAGAGATGTCTATTTCTTCTTTCAGTTTTGTCAGAGTTTACTTCATATATTTTGGGGCACCCTGGTTAGGTGGATAGATATTTACGACTGTCATTTCTTCTTGGTGGATTGTCCCTTTTATTAATATATAATGCTATAATGGCCTTCTGTGTCTCATAACTTCTTTGCATTTAAAGTCTGTTTAGTTTGATACTAGTATAGCTACTCCTGCTCTTTTTGGGTTACTGTTTGTGTGGAATATTTTTTTTTTTCCCCCAACCTTTCACTTTATGCCAGTTTGTATCCTTGGGTCTAAGGTGAGTCTCTTGGAGGCAGCATATGGATGGCTCATTTTTTTTTTTTATCCATTCTGTCAGCCCGTATCTTTTGATTGGGGAGTTTAATCCATTCACATTCAATGATACTACTGTAAATGCATTATTTACTTCCACCATTTTATTCTTTGTTTTTCTTATGTCATGTCTTATTTTCATCTGCCTTTTACTTTTTTTGGTTATCCTTTCTGCTATTCTTGTCTTCTATACTCTCCTCCGAACCATTCTTTTTTCTTTCAGCCTGTAAGGCTTCCTTTAACACTTCCTGCAAAGGTGGATTCCTTTTCAGGAACTCTCTTAGTTTCTGTTCATTTGTGAATATTTTAATCTTCATATTTGAAGGACAGTTTTGCCAGATAAAGCATTCTCAGCTCGCAATTTTTCTCTTTTACCATGCTACTTATATTATACTACTGTCTTCTCGCCTCCATGGTTTCTGATGAGAAATCCGCACTGTCTTTTTTTTTAAAGATTTATTTTTACTTATTTATTTATCCCCCCTTGCTGCTTGTGCTCGCTCTGTCCATTTGCTTTGCATTTTGTGTCTGCTTGTCTCCCTTTGTTGCATCATCTTGCTGCGGCAGCTCACCGTGCTGTGCGGGCTGTCAGCTCACCATGCTGCGCGGGCCAGCTTGCCTTCACCAGGAGACCCCGGGAATCGAACCTGGGGCCTCCCATGTGGTAAACGGGAGCCCAACCAATTGAGCCACAGCCACTTGCGGTACACTGAGTCTTTTTTTTTTTTTTTTTTACCGGGAGGTACCGGGAATCGAACCCTGGTCTCTCCATATGGTAGACGGACGCCGAACCTCTTGAGCCACATCCGTTTCCCACGGTACACTGAGTCTTAACTGGGCACCCCTTATATGTGATGGTTTGCTTCTCTTGCTGCTTTCAGGATTTTCTCTATATTTTTGACGTTTGACATTCTGAGTAGTAGTATGTGTCTTTTTATTTTATTTTATTTTTTTTATTTTTAAGATTTTATTTATTTATTCATCCATCCCCCCCTTGCTGCTTGTGCTCGCTGGGTCAGCCAACCGCGCCATGCGGGCCGGCCCGCCCTCACCAGGAGGCCCCGGGAACCGAACCCGGGCCTCCCATATGGTAAACGGGAGCCCTACTGATTGAGCCACAGCCGCTTCCCTAAATCTTTTTTTTTTTTTAGGTACCAGGGCCGGGGATTGAACCCGGGACCTTGTATGTGGGAGCCTGACGCTCAACCACTGATCCACATCAGCTCCCCTAGTAGTATGTGTCTTGGAGGAGGTCTATATGGATTTAGTCTGATTGGGGTATGCTGCGCTTCTTGGACATGTAAATTAATTTCTATTATAAGAGTTGGGAAATTTTCAGCCATTATTTCCTCAGCTATTCTTTCTGCCCCTTTTCCCTTCTTTTCTCCTTCTGGAATTATCATGACGCATATGTTGTTGCATTTTGTGTTATCATTCAACTCCTGGAGCTCCTGTTCAATTTTTTCCATTCTTTTCTGTCTCTATTCTTTTCTCTCTTCAATGGCAGCTGTTCTGTCTTAGGTATCACTTATTCTTTCTTCTGTCCTTTCAAGTCTGCTGTTGTATGCCTCTAATGGTCTTTTTTGTTTTATTTTTTGTTTTTAATGTCCCAGGGGTGAGAGATTGAACTCGGGACCTTGTATATAGGAAGCCGGAAGCTGCCGCTCAGCTACTGAGCCATATTGGCTTACCTGAGTTGGTTTTTTTGTTTATTTTGCGTGTTCCTCTCTCTTTTTTTTTTCAGGAGGCATCAGGAACCGAACCCTGGTCCCACGTGTGGGAGGCCGGCACTCACCCGCTTGAGCCACATCTCCTCCCTCTCTAATGTATTTTTGATCTTACCTATCATGTCTTTCGTTCCCATGAGTGCTGTTACTTTTCTATTCAGGGTTTCAAATTCCTCTTTGTGCTTGCTTAGTGTCTTTTTGATGTCTTTTCTCTCTAGCCATAGTCTTTCAACTGATTAATTTGATTTTGGACGTTTGTGTGTATCTTGTTGATTGGTTGTCTCAAATCCTTTGTTTCATCTGGGGCTTTGATGTATTCCTTTTCTTGGTCCATTTCTTCCATTTTCTTAGTACAGCTTGTAATTTTTTGCTGATGTCTAGGCATCTGATTATGATGGTGAGGTTACTCATGCTCAATTTCTCTCTCTGTCGTAGGGATTTACGTCAGGAGAGTGTGTGTTACTGCTGTTCTTTGACTCTTGGTTTAACCTGATCTGGGTCTTCAGGATTGTCCCTGTCATTGCTCAAATCTGGGCCCTGGACCCAGCAGAAGGAGGCTATAAAGGCTGGAAAAAGCCTCTCATTTATTTATTTTTTAAGATTTATTTTATTAATTCTCGCCCCGCTCGTTGTTTGTGCTCGCTCTTTGTTGTCTTTTTAGGAGGCATGGTGAACTGAACCTGGCATCTCCCATGTGGAGGGAGGCACCCAGTCACTTGAGCCACTCCACTCCCTGCCTGTAAGTCTCATTGTTTTCCTAGCTGTGTCTCTTCGTTTCATCATCTTGCTGCATCAGCTTGCGGCATCAGCTCTCTGCGCCAGCCCATCGGGTCCATTCACTATCTAGCTCTCTTCTTAAGGAGGCACTGGAAACCAAGCCCGGGACCTCCCACGTGGTAAGCAGCGCCCAACTGCTTGAGCCACATCTGCTTCCCTCTTATTTGCTTTTAATTTCCTCACGTGTGGTTCCCTACCTTGCCAGCAGATGGCACTCTTTGGCCACCATCTCAGTTCAGTGCCTAGTCAGTTGGATTGTGTTTGCTGCAATATTGGCTGGAACAATGTGATAGAGGATTCTGCCTGGAGGCTAAGAGTCTTGTAATTCAAACTTTCTCAGAGGCAGTTTTCCAACTTTTGCCATCAGCCCGCTCTCTTTTCCCGAGTAAGGACTAATTCCACTTCCCTCTATGTCATCAATAACCAGTCTTGGTCAGTAGGGAGGAAGATCAAGAGGGTAGGATCTCTTCAGTGCTTGCCTGCTCCCAAGGCAAACAGTGGTGCACCCCCACCCAGCCTGGAAGTGCTTGTGGGACACAGCAGAACAAATTTGTGGGTCAAAAGCTGAGTTCGCGTCAGGCTGTGTCCCTTTCTCTTCCCTTTCCTGGGGAGATGGCTCCTTGGAGACTTCTTTGTAGCTGCAGCCCCGGTGCCTGAGAATTCAAAAGTTCTGTAGGGTGAGCGAGGATGCTGGCAGGTGCAGCTTTGGCTTTTAATGCACAGTTTTGCTGTTGTGATTCTTTTCCTTTGCCCCGCTCTCTTCAGGGCAGTGTCCAGCCTTCCCCTGGTGTCCTAAACCCTAGAAGATTTTTTTCCAGGCCGCTTTTCCTGAGAGAGAAGAGAGTCCTGTGTCTTTCTAGTCCTCCATCTTCTCAGAAGTCCCTGAAGTATCATTTTGACTTGGTAATAAGAATGGATTGGAAAGAGGAGGACAAAATTGGGGGCAAATAACTTAGTTAATAGATTTTACTTAGAATAGCAATAAGTGATGGAGACGAAGTCTGATATAATTAGGAAAAATAAAACTTGAGTGTAGAAAATGAAAGATGGTATAAGTGATAATATGGGTGCCGTTTTCTGAGGAAGGGAGCACATGAGCAACAGATTTGGAAAGCAAGTTCAGGAGTTCAGTTTTGTATTCTTTAGTTTAAATGTAGATAGGGAGAAACCAGAAGGTGGGAATAGATTGATGTTAACAGGGGAGAAGAGATAGAATGTATTTAAAGCAGAGCTACTCTGTTGTAATGAGACCTGTGAGTTGAGGGGGTAGATCCTGAATACAGGTGAAAAGATAAACCTTTGTTCAAAGGAGGAGCAGGAGAAAGTAGGAGAAAGAAAAGGTCAGGGGCTGATAGGTAAATATATGTATGGCATACGGACTGGTGGCATGTTGAGGGATTTCTCATCAGTAGTATGCTTGATCAGCTGCTGAGAAACAGTGGAGAAGTGGGGTAGGTTTGAGTAGCATGGAGAAAGTTTAAAATAGCTGCTCTGGAGAAAAGAGGAGGAAGACTCGGAAAATAGAGAGATTTTGCTGATTGCTGGGCAGCAGTGAAGGCCCTGTTGAAGATAATGCATTTGTAGGCACATGAAAATGAAAGGTTTAATAATTTTTCTACAGCCTAATTGTAGGAAATGAAGGTTGCTGGATTCATCAAATTCTGGCTTATAGAATAAATAAGACAGTAGAACAAAGGAGTTGAAGGTACTGGCAAAACAGTGGTCAAGTGATTTTCTTTTTTTTTAATTTATTTATTTTCTTAATTAAAAGCAAGTGTTTACTTTGTGTGAAAAAAATTACAGAATACTGATGATCACAGGAACAATTTGCCAGTTGCACTGAGTAATTATTATTCATATACTATAATGTTATTTTCCATTTATCTGGTCTACTTCAGCTCTTATTTGGTTACTATTTGCACAGAATACCTTTTTCCAACCTTTCACTTTTAACCTGGTTGTATCTTTATGTCTGAGGTGAGTCTCTTGTAGATAGCATACAGATGGCTCATATATTTTTTTTTTTTTTAAGATTTTATTTATTTATTCATTTATCCCCCCTTGCTGCTTGTGCTCGCCAGGTCAGCCAACCACGCTGTGCGGGCGAGCCCGCCCCCACCAGGAGGCCCCGGGAGCAGAACCCGGGGGCCTCACATATGGCAAACGGGAGCCCCACCAATTGAGCCACAGCCGCTTCCCTCATATTTTTTTTTATCCATTCTATCAGTCTATGTTTTTTGATTGGGGAGTTTAATCTATTAACATTCAGTGTTATTACTACAAAGGCATTACTTACTTTGTACATTTTGTCCTTTAGCTCTCTGTTGTCTTATCATTCTGTTGTCTGTCTTATCCTTTCTTTTTTTTTTTTTTTTTTAAAGATTTTATTTATTTATTCATTTATCCCCCTCCTTGCTGTTTGTGCTCTCTGGGTCAGCTAACCACGCCGTGCGGGCGGGCTTGCCTTCACCAGGAGGCCCCGGGAACCGAACCCGGAGCCTCCCATATGGTAAATGGGAGCCCTACTGATTGAGCCACAGCTGCTTCCCTGTCTTATCCTTTCGTTTACTCTACGTAATAATCTTCATTTCTAAACTCTTCTTCAAATCTCTCACCCTTGTTTTTTCCTTTCAGGCTGCAGCACCCCCTTTAGTATTTCTTGCAAATCTTATCTTTCGGTAACACATTTTATTAGTTTTTGTTTGTCTGTGAAGACTTTGAACTCACCCTCATTTTTGAAGGATAGCTTTGCCAGATACGTAATTGTTGACTGGCAGTTTTTCTTTTTCAGTACCTTAAATACATCATACCACTTTCTTCTCTCCTCTATGGTTTCTGATGAGAGGTTGGCACTGAATCTTATTGAGTTTCCTTTGTATGTGATGCTTTGCTTTTCTCTTGCTGCTTTCAGAATCCTTTCTTTAACTCTGATATTCGTCATTCTGAATAGAAGGTGTCTTGGGGTAGTTCTATTCAGATTTATTTTGTTTGGGGTGTGTTGTCCTTGGATATTCATATTTATGTCTTTCATAAGGGTTGGGACATTTTCGGTCATTATTTCCTCACATGTTCTTTCTGCCCCTTTTCCATTCTCTTCTCCTTCTGGGACACCAATAATGCACATGTTTGTGCATTTCGCATTGTCATTCGATTCCCTGAGGCTCTGTTCCATTTTTTTTCCCATTCTCTTCTCTTTCTGTTCTCCAGTCTTTTCCAGTTAACGTGTTCTGTCTTTGAAGTCACTAATTCTGTCTTCAAGCAATTCAAATCTGCTGTTTTGTGCCGCTGTTTTTTTTTAAAGATTTGTTTTTTATTTATTTCTCCTTACCCCCTTGTTGTTTTTCACTTGATATGTCTGTTCATCTTCCTTGTCTCTTTAGGAGGCACTAGGTGCCACTGGGAGGCACTGGACCTCTGATGTGGGAGGGAGGTGGCTAATCACTTGAGCCACCTCCGCTCTCTGTTTTTGTTGTGTCTCTCATGTTTTTCCTCCCTGCTTCTCTTGTTGCGTCATCCTGTTGTGTCAGCTCACTGCACCTGCCCGTCGCATCAGCTCGCTGTCTTCTTTAGGAAGCACTGGGAACCTTTGGCCCCTGCTTTGCTGTGTCTCTCATTATGTTTTTTTTCTTCTTGTGTCTCTTGTTGTGCCAGCTTGCTGCGCCTGCCTGTTGTGCCAGCTCATTGTTTTCTTTACAAGGCACCAGGATCTGAACCAGCAATCTCCTAGTCGCCTGAGCCACATCCGCTTCCCTCTAATGTATTTTTTTTCAAAGATTTCTTTATTTCTTTATACCCCCCTCCAGCTTGTGCTTCCTGTCCTCTGTGTCCATTCACTGTGTATTCTTCTGTGTTTGCTTGTCTTCTCTTTAGGGGGCACAGGGAACTGATCCTGGGACCTTCCGACATGGGAGAGAGGCACTCAATTGCTTGAACCACCTTAGCTTCCTGGTTTGTTGTGTCTCTCTATCTCTTTTTATTGTGTCTTCTTGTTGCGCCACGTGGGCCAGCTCTCCGTGCCACGCGGGCCAGCTTGCTTCCACCAGGATGCCCCAGGAATCAAACCAAGGATCCTCCATATGGTAAATGGGAACCCAATCACTTGAGTCACATCCACTTCCCTAATGTATTTTTAATCTCATCCACTGTGTCTTCCATTCTCATAAAGTCTGTTACTTTTCTTTGCAGGCTTTCAAATTGTTTATTATGCTCTACCAGTGTCTTCTTTTTATTTTATTTTTTTACTTTATTTTGTACATTTAATAATTGAAAACATAAGCAATTAAAAACTAAAAAGTAAACACAGATGAATAAATATATACATTTCTCAATTAAATGTAATGGATACATGTAAATTTTTTTGTTTTGTTTTTTGTTTGTTTTTTTGTGAATCAAACAATATATTATACAATATATTTGGTTCATAGTAATGCATTCATACAGTATTTGTCCTTTTGTGTCTGGCTTGCTTCACTCAACATAATGTCCTCCAGATTCATCCATGTTGCCATACGCTTTATGATTTCTTTTCTTCTTACAGCTGCATAATATTCCATCGTGTGAATAGACCACAGTTTGTTTACCCATTCATCTGTTGATGGACACCTGGGTTGTTTCCAACTTTTGGCAATGATGAATAATGTGGCTATGAACATCGGTGTGCAGTTGTCTGTCAGTGTCACTGCTCTCAGTTCTTCTGGGTATATACCCAGTAGTGGTATTGCCGGGTCACGTGACAAGTCTATATTCAACTTCTTTAGGAACTGCCAAACAGTCCTCCATAGTGGTTGGACCATCCTGCATTCCCACCAACAGTGAAGAAGTGTTCCTATCTCTCCACATCCTCTCCAACACTTGTAGTTCTCTGTCTTTTTAATAGTGGCCATTCTGATAGGTGTGAAATGATATTTCATTGTAGTTTTGATTTGCATTTCCCTAATCATGAGTGATGTTGAGCATTTCTTCATGTGTTTTTTTGCCATTTGTATTTCTTCGGAGAAATGTCTATTCAAGTCTTTCGCACATTTTTCAATTGGGTCATTTGTCTTTTTATTATTGAGTTGTAACATCTCTTTATATATCCTGGATATTAAACCCTTATCAGATATGTGATTTCCAAATATTTTTTCCCATTGAGTTGGCTGCCTTTTCACACTTCTGACAAATTCCTGTGAAGTGCAAAAGTGTTGAATTTTGAGGAGGTCCCATTTATCTACTTTTTCTTTTGTTGCACGTGCTTTGGGTGTGAAGTCCAAGAAACCACCACCTACTATAAGGTCTTGAAGATGTTTCCCTACGTTTTCTTCCAGTAGTTTTATGGTCCTGGCTTATTTATTTATTTATTTATT